>OZ018311.1:19770171-20359689 GCA_963969455.1 Arge pagana | reverse complement strand
TGACTACGTGGGTACACGTGGTAGATGTAGGAATGAGTATTGAAATGTACTCGCTTGGTTTGCGATCCGAGGATTTTAGAGCTGGTAGCGGAGCGGTGCATCTGCGAAATCGTTCTCGAAATTCAGCCGGCTCGAAAGGTACCTACGAAGGAGAAGAGAAGAATTCCGGCAGACTGGGAACCACGAAGAGGCGGTACCGCGAGAGGGGACTCGAGAAACCCAGGGGACTCGATGCCAACGAAGGAACCCAAGGGGGACCCAAGGAGTCGAGTGACCGGATGGCCTTGGATACGAGACGCGGTTAGTTACGACGCGACCACCTATAGTAGCTTCGGGACCACAGCGCATATATACTCTGTCGACACGAATCTCTTCGCCTCGACTTGATCCGTCTTCTCGCAGCTCGCGAAAGATTCACTCGAATTACCCGTAGACGATGATAGTTGGTCGAATACGTATCCGGCAAATTTCACGTTTCTTGGTAACAACGCTGAGAAATTTGTCGATGGGTCCGGGCAAAAAACATCTATCTTACCCAGATGTCACTGAGATTCTCACCTCGCTGGCTGGGGCGCAAAAACCCCATTTTTCCCCTCGACTATCAACTTTTTGGATGTCGCGTTAATTTTTGCTACGCGGTTAGATCGATTTTGGCAAAACGCAATTTTCGAAATTTGTGTTCTCCTCGTTCGAACGCGACGAGTAGCAGCAGCGAGCTCTGGCACCTTTGAGGGATCTTTGAATGATTCGAGAGGCCATTCGAAGGCTGTTAAAATTTGAATAAATTACCAACAGTCGAGTATTAGGAGACGCTCTTTTTACCGATTTTTTCAGATGTCAATTATGAGCCAGGCTCGTGCCCAGTAGAAAAAAAAATTAGCGGTAAAGTTTATTAAAAAAATAATTTAAAAAAAAACAGTCGACAGCAGAGCAAAATCCCTAGATGGCACAACGCGTAGCGTAAAGAGGAAGCCGTGGATAAAATTTCGAGCGAATCGGTACACATCTCTGACAGTTGTGACGCCAGGTAGTCGAAAATCGGCAATTTTGATAGGATCGCAGCGAAAATGGTAGCTTCTGCGGCTGGTTGTAAATTTGTATCTTCAAACCTGAAGATGAGGCGTCTGCTTTTTTCGCACGTTCAGTTCTCTAAACTTGCGAGCTCGGATCCAATAAAAAAAATTGCGCGAAAAGTGCATCTAACACGTAGAAAAGTGCTGATTTTTTGAGCATTTTTGGAGACATCGAAAAAAATTGGAGGCTGGATTGCGGAAGAACGCCTCTTTGTGGTGTAAAAAAGAGACGTGTCTTCGATGTAATAATCATTGATACTCGGCAAAAATGGTAAGAACTGTAGTAATTGTTTGTGAAAAAAATAGAATCGGAAAAAAGCGACAAATACGTGATAAATGGATGACTCGATGGAATAAGCTGGTAACGAGGAGAGAAAGGGAATTGTTTTTCGTTGGAAGTCACCGTATCGATGCTGGCGGTAGACGAGCGAGAGAAAAAAATTAGCACCTCGTTGATCGATCAAAAAACTGTTATTCGCTTTTCCATCTTGTTTAGTCTCCGCATCAACGCATATCCTTGCGGTGTGCGTCGTCGCGGTCATTTCTCTACCAAAGTCACGGCCCACTCGTAATTCTAAGCACGAACGTGTCGTCGAGCAAGGTTATCACAGGCTGACGCACAATGCGTCATAAAGTGCGTAAAAGCGCGTAAAACGTGCGAAAAATCCGAGTGGCGAACGATTATCAACAAAGGAAGATATTCGAAGCTCCTTCGTTCATTTTTCTAATCACTATTCGAAAAAATTGTCACCAATCGAATTCCTTCTCGTAACTTTTGCGCGTAAGATCCGGACTTTTCTGGCTGCTCGATGCGTTTGCGGGTGACTTTTCCGCCAGATATGTGAAAATCGCCCGTTGTTTGGCCCAATCTCCTCGAATAAGAACAATGAGATCATTTTCTGCACAAATGATGTCGAGTATTTTCTTTTTTTTTCGTAAACTTCGCTGTATCTCGTCAACGGTGGGAGTTAGGAGAAAATCGTAGGGAATCATTTATATAGCAAATTGTCTCCGCTACAAATTTGGTCCCTAGCGTTTTCGTCGAAAAGTTGATGGTTCTCGAGATACGCACGAAAACACGGTGCGGCTCCGCGGGACATTAACCTGCGACGAATTATTTCCAGCTACGGTTTTTTTTGTTTTTTTTTTGGGACCCGATTTTCTTCTAATATTCGACGCTTCTAGGCGACACGTTTTTTATGCAGTTTGGCTCGATAAGAAACGCTGGATTTTGGGAATCTTGCGCCGACGATGGTCCTGTAAATGCAGCAGCGGAGTAACAATCGAAGCCGCACCTACGATTTGGTTGACTTCGAACGAAGTCAACCTCCTAAAAGCTTGGGAGCCTGAGAAACCAGTTTACCTCTTCTACAGGTCAAGGAGCCGTTAGATCTACGCTCATAACCATTCGACGTCGGTTACTGCATCGCGCGGTCGCCACCTACAACAACGTTTTTCTCTCTCTCCTCAAACTTTATCCGGCAAATATTTTCGGTTCTTCCCCGTCACGTTGACCTTCGAAAATGTTATTGCTCGCTTCGTCAACAATAAACGCTCATTTGTCAAATATTTCGCACGTATAATAGCAAACGTGGCGGACTGTCAGCTAAATACGAAAAAAACGAAAAAAAAATCCGAATGGCCATTTTGAAGCTTGAAATGTCTCCTTTCAAAATCTCCTCCTCTTTCTCGTATTTCCTCATTTTTTTCACAATTATAGCGAGCTTTGAAGGGACGTGCGACAAATTCGCAAGACTACTCGCGCGCTAACTACGTTTGCCATGACCACAAAATTTTTTTTCCGCAAATCGAACGTGAAAATCAAGTAGCTCGTGTTTTTAGCTTCAAAATGCTTCCTCGTACGACTCGATGTGATTTTTATCCGACGAGTTACGCGAGCTTCAGCAAAATGGTAACTTTTTTCAACACGATTTTATTAGCTTAGTTTGTATGTAACAAAATCTTCGAACCTGTGTTTGACTTGCTTCAAAACGTGGAACTAAATCGGACTCTGCACACGTAATACAAAATACAATAATTAAAAAGCAAAAAAAAAAATTCAAATTTTTTCAAATCCATATTTAAAAATTTTGAAAAACTAAAAAATAACATAAAACGAATAATATAAAAACAAAAAGCCCACGCTTTTTTTTACTGGGACGTTAATTTTCTCGTTAATCGCTTTTTTCTTGTAGTGAAATTTATTTTTTACTTTCTATTGGGTTTACCATTAGAGCGTGTTTTTTAGATTTGTGAAACTATAATTTTGTATGGCATAAAATGTTAAATTTCGAAAAAAATGGCACAAAGGAAATGTATTTTTATAATATTTTTAAAAACGTGCGAGTTTCACATTTTTCTCGTCAACTTTTTTCTCATTTCGAAGATCCCTACGTTACCGACAGTACTCAGCATTAGGACAAGAGCGCTTCTGCGTTGCTGAGTATCGAGCAGAGGAAATTTCAACTTTCCGATTCTCGGGTGAAAACGAGCTTTACCGTGTGCAAAAAAAATTGGTTAACGCGCGTGAAAATAAAAGTATGGAAATGTAAACGACGCGAGAGAGCGATAGCGCGACACGTGTAGACATTTGCAAACAAATTATCCACATTTACTGTACTTCCGATAAGCACGACTGCAACACCTATTCGCGAATATCTACCACAGAAATATACGTGCAGCCCTGTCGAGAATCGAGTCACCAAATTTATCTTATCATTACACGATTTAGCGGTAATTTCCAAATCTGCATTCAAACTGGCGAACAGTATAATTTTCAATAAATTCGACACCGAGTTAAAAAAATCATTTCATGGGCGTAAATAAATCTTATTTCGACTAACCAAACATTGTTTAGACAAGATGCATTTGATCCGAGTCGGAAACTCGTTTTTTAAATTTATTTTATCATTTATATTTTTATAAATTATTATTATTATTATTTATATTTTATAAATTAAAAATAAATACTAATTTTTTAATTATTTAGAAATGAGTGGAGACAATTTTTTATCATAAATTCGAGTGATCGCCAGCGCAGCAAAAAAAAAGGACACAGGTTGAATTTTGTTGAATTATCTACAAAGTTTTGTTCAATTATACATTTTTTCAAATAAATTCTCTATTTATTTAAAACTGTGTAAAATGTTTGCACTACTTCGAAACCTACGTTTTTGGAATGCTTAAGAATACTATCGTGAATGATAATTAAATTGCCGAATAATTAGTAACATTATAATTGCTAATTACCAAATATCTAACTAATTATTAATATATTAGATGTCAATTGTTGAATATCGAATCAGCTGAAAATATCGAAGCTGTTGATTTTTGAGTATTCTTGTAACTAGTAATTTTTCCATTCTTAATTATTGAATATCAAGATAATTGATATTATTATTATTTATGACCATAGAATATTCAAAAAATCAGAAACAATTTTTCTACCAAATAACCAATCGAATAAAAATTCAGATTCCAATCAACTTTAGTTGATATTCGTAAACTAAACTATTTCGCACGCGATCGACAATTTTCTACGCGAGACATGCGATCGAAACGGTAGAACAATAAGTCATCGCGTGTGATCGCCCGTGGAGAAATCCTTTCTCCTCTGTCGGAATTCAGGTTTTGGCTTCGCGCCAATCGACGATGTGCCATCTCAACATTCCTCGCTTCAACCTCTACGTACGAAGTTTTCCCAAGGGACGCGAGCTCTTTCGTCCCGAAAAAAATGCACGGAATCGAAGCGTGTCGCTTCGTGTGCAAATTTTGGCGATATCGATGTTTCCGTTGAATCACGATGCGCGCGTGAAATTTCCATTGTTCGCGCCCGGGAAAAAGGGAAAATCACAGGCATTGCAACTTCATTATTTCATTATTTCTACACATTTTTTTCGCAGCCTCTTCCCATTTCCCATTTGTATGACGAGACAAAAACTCGTCGGTATTCTTGAATATACATTTTTAACAGTTTGGTTTTGAATGTGATTTTTCTGAAATGAGAGGCGCGGGTCATAGCTTTTTTTAAAATCGTTTTTGGGTGTTTTTGTGGAAATTTAGTTTGTGTCGATTCGTACTCCTAGATATTTTGCAAAGCGACTTGGATGAATTGCAGCGTTGTACGTGTTTATTTTTGGTGAGGTTTTTGTCATTTTGTGATTAAATATAACGAGTTTCGATTTTGAAAACAACTGATGCACTTGTCGCTGAGATCTTGTAGCGTTGCGATTGTGATGATCGGTGATTCCCGGTGCGATAAATATTGTATTAAATTATATTTTATAAATATTGTATTAAATATAAATTATAAATATTATATTAAATTATAAATTATAAATATTGTATTAAATTATGAATTATAAATGTTGTATTAAATTATGAATTATAAATATTGTATTAAATTATAAATTATAAATATTGTATTAAATTATGAATTATAAATATTGTATTAAATTATAAATTATAAATATTGTATTAAATTATGAATTATAAATGTTGTATTAAATTATGAATTATAAATATTGTATTAAATTATAAATTATAAATATTGTATTAAATTATGAATTATAAATATTGTATTAAATTATTAATTATAAATATTGTATTAAATTATGAATTATAAATATTGTGTTAAATTAGATATTTTATACAGAGATATTTAAATGCGGATGTGAAATGTGGGCAGAAAATCGGGAGCCCTGGTGATGACATGCTCGAATTCCAGATAAGACAAGGCACCATCTCCGTCGATGTCGCTCTCTTCCAAAACCTTTCGGCAAATTGTTGCCATCTCTTCGTTGGTGAGACCCCCGTTGGCCAGTTGTTTGCAAGTTTTCTCCAAATCTCCGATTCCCAACATTCCATCGTCGTCGAAATCTAATTGTAAGTGCGCGAGTGTACGTGAGTCATTTGTAAAATGTACGCGTTTACCTAGGCAAATTTCCGACTAACTACAGGCTAAAATGCGGGTGATCATCGATCGAGGACTATTTTCGGACCGTGACCACACTCTCTTCGTTTGAATGGAATTGGAAAATCGCGTTTGTTGCCGTACAGGAAAAAATGTCTTTCTTTTTTGACAAAATCAATATTTTTCCACGTACGACCAGAAGATTTTTGGCAACTTTTGAAAATACTAATTTTTGGCAAATCTTGAAAATTACAATTTTTGGCGACTTTTCACGTGAATCAAAATTGCTGAGAATTTAATTTTTATTCCCATTATTCACTTTTAATTATATTTATCAACGATAATTTGCAAGACAAGGATTTGGCAAACATTCTCAAATCAGATTTTGCAACTTTAAATTGTCAACAATTAAATGTTTTGTTTTACGTGAAAAGCTCCATTTTAGCAAAAGCAATTTTCACGATTCTTATGCCTATCTAATGAGGTGCAAGGTGTCGATTGGATTCATTATTGCTAGAATACCATAAATCGTGAAGGCGTAAAAAACTTTGAGATCTCGAGTCGCGTGTTCGGAAAAAACGGACATCATCTCCAAAAATTCCTCGAAACAGATTCCTTCCTCCGCGCTGTATCCGGGATCACGACACTTGGTGAAGACCTCGGCGATGCGTTCCATAAATGGATTTTCCTAGGGAAAATTCCGATGATCTGTTACAACACGACGAGCCAAAAAGTCGAGGCACTACCTTTAATTCGGGAAGACGAGCTACGCAGGACAATGGTAAGCGAAGATTTGCAGCCTCCTGAGCGGACATGGTGCGTGGGACGACGCCTGGATCAGCCATTTCCCGAAATCTCTTGTGAATTCTGTACAAAAACCACAATTTTAAAAAAATATTTTTTGTTTCCATTTTCTTACTCCTTTTTTGTTTTGTTTTTTTAATATTTTTTTGCTTCAATTTTGTGTATTTAATTTTTTTTTGTTTTTCTTTTTTTTTTTCCAATTTTTTTTTTTATTTTTTGTTTTTATGTTATTTTTTCGATTTTTTTTGTAAAAAACATTTTGTAAAAAAAATTTTTTGAAATAAAAAAATTCTTTTATTTTGTTCATTTTTTAAAATTATTATTAATTTTAAAACATTGTTTTTTTTACGCAGAAAATTTTGGTGTTACGAACCTCAAGATTTCTTTACGCGTGAAAAACGTGCAGTCTTGGTAATCCTCGAGTTGTTCCTCGGTGAAAGTTGCTACTTTGTTCCCCATAATTCCTCCTCTTCTTCCTCCTCCGCCGCCGTCCTCGGTTTCTTGTTTCACGACGCGGTATTTAAATTACGGAAGCGATCTCGTTAGCCGATCGAACGAGTAACGAAGCGCAAAATGAGGAAAAAGCACTTGGCGACGCGAAAATAGCTGAGAATCCTGTGCCGTGAAATTCTCAATTCCGTCCGATCGTTAACGCTAAACTGGGCCGAACCGGCGCTCCCATGACCGGGGGATAACTCGAACGTCCACCACCCCTCGAGATACAATGATAACATCGATGTGGAACCACGCCCGTTTATTGCCATTTCGCGTTTTGCCACTACTGTCGCCTCTTTTCTTCTTATTCTGACCGATTGCCATCGCATTCTCCGTTTACACGACGGATCTCTCTCTCTCTCTCTCACTGTCATCAGTTCTGAAGCAGATGAACTGTACCTTTGATAATTTTGAATGTCGGATACACCAGAATTTCCATAACTCAATAGTCTCAAAATCTTGTCAGAGTTCGACGTTACAATTTCGAGGACGGGGTGAACATTTTTTAGAACACTTTTGGGATAGTTATATCGAAAATAATTTAGTCAAACGAATAAAAAATTATATTTGTCGTGTTATCGACGAAAGCATATCGTTATGGAAATATACAATCGCTAAGTGCCGGTGTAATCGCAGTGATTACCCTTCGAATCGTATTAGTGTGACCTGTTACCCAAGATATCTCACGTATGCAATTATGCGATGTGAGATCGATCGAAGAATTCGTAATTAGGGCTTGTCGTCGAACGAGTGTGTCGACAGGCCAACGATCAATCTCTATTCGAAATGCTCTTCGTACGCTTCTTTATACGTCAGCAACTTGTCCAGGCATTCGTCGAATTCATCCTGTTCCAAACCCGAATCTTTGAACATGTGAAACCTGTTGATATTTTTTATTCGGCTCGCTTGAGAATGGAGCGAATCGAACATCTCTGCGAGCCCAGCTCCACTGTGAAGACCCGCCATAACAGGAACAGACTGTATTTCTGTAATGAAAAAAAAAACGAATCATGTTTCAAGAACAAAATTGTCTTCGCCGAAGACGATTTTTGAATGATAGTCTAAACGTTTAAAATTGATATCGGTCGTGAAATATGTGGATATTGTTCGACGGCTTACCTTCGTTGACGGGCCATGGTGAAATATCTCCGGTAGCATGTACGTTGGAGTTGAAGATATTAGGATAAGGTTGCGCAATTTTCAGGGGAGATTTCAATTCTGTGAGATGTGTAGCAGTCGCGTAACACGAACACGCGAGATAGAGGCTCATCATCTCGTGAACACTGCGACAGCTATACGCTTGTTTACATCGTTGATCTTTGGCCTCGTGAACTGGTCGTTTAAGTCTATCTTCGCTGATTCCTCGGAGCACTAAACTCTGCATACTTTTATCCATGGATATATTGCAGCTCGGTGATAAACTCGTCCAAAGTGGGCCTTGGTGATCATCCAAGATGTCGATCAGATCTTTCCCAGCATGCATGGGAAAAGGAAGGCTGAGGCTCGTGGCGACTGCTTTTCTGCCAAGTTTATTCAAGTCGGCGCACAGATCGGACAGCGCGGATGTTGGATATTCCTTCTGACGGTATCTCAGACTTAAGGTATCTAAAGCGGTAGCTAAGATCGCGCTACTGTGATAATTCAGATTTCGCTGGTACGTCAAGTTCTCGAAATGGCGAGCTGTTCCCGCTTGAGGCCAGCCTTTTGAACCCACGGAGAGTGGACTAAACAGCGAGGTATGCTCACCCATATTTTGCCAACACAATGCAGTATTCAAAGCTTTAATCAAATTATTACGAGACGGACTCGACTCTATTCCATCGATGACAGGGAAAGCTAAGATACTCTTGCTGAACTCGTCGCGGAGATATTGAGCACAGGAAGAACCCAAACCGGAGAAACCATCCGTGGAATCAAGTAGCAGCTGAAAATGATACCGTAGATAGGAATACATCATCGAGAAATTATGGGCCTCGTGCTGAGAATTTAAGAAATAATATTTTGTATATTACCCTACATTTGCCATGATCAAGGTTCTCGATTAACTCCTCACCTGAAATCCTTGCATAAAATCGCACTCCTCGACGTAAGTTCTAATTTTGTCGGTAAAATCCTCCTCGAACTGATCAGTCTTCCACAAATTTTGTCCATAATTGAAAACATTGAAGGGTTGATCTGTACTCTGGTGTTTGTAGTCTCGGACGATATTTATGGTTCTCGGGTGATACCTCGGCACGAGGTAATCTGCCCAAACGTTGACGTCTTTTTCAAAATCGAATTCTTTTTGCTCTGAATTTGGAGACGAGTCTTCTAAATTTTGTATAAATGCTGGCTTCGAAGTCTTCGGCTCTTCCGTCACGTCGATATCTCCAATTTCCCAAATTTCCGTGGGTGGTTCGATGAAACTCAGCGGATCATCGTACAAATCGCCACGTTCGCTCAGGTGTCCTATGCTACCTTTCAGATCGACTATCAACAGCCGTGGTGTATACGTCGTCTGTCTCTGGAAAAGAACTATGCCATTGTAATTATTGAATAAATAATATTTCAATGTCAACTTAGTAGAGTCGATATATCGTCCTATTCAGTCAAAAACGAACCTTCGCAGTTTCCCCTTCGCGATACAAGACATCGTGATTTATTTCCGTCGGCTTATTCGGATCGTAGTTGAACGATGATTCCTGAAAAACCACCCGTTGAAAAATCGAATCGTTTCAAGGAAACGCAGCGAATACACAAAGATCATTTGTTTGTAAAACCAAAACGATGAAAGTGTCCCATACGTAGAACCTTCTACGCAAACTTACTTGTATATTCCACCAATGAGTGCCCACAAAATTGGCATAGTGGCCCAATTGGATAGTTAAAATCTCTCTAGCAGACATGATCTCCTCAATTATCGCGCTGTTCTACCTTGAAATTTCCAGCGCGCACTTCTCGCGCATGTTATTTCAAACTGTTACAGCCAAACGCCACCGAATCTACGAAACATACGACGATCGTCGAATGAGATTCAACTGTGGATAAAACGATACAAGTAAATGCAAGTATTTCCTCGATTATTTTCTTCCGCTACCAAGTACTATTGGTATCAATGCTTTGGAACTGCTCGAAACTGAATATCAAGTAACAGAGTGTCTAATTTTGATCAGAATGGAAATTGCATGACTTTTAAGGATTTCAAATGCAAAGAACAGGGATTTTTTCAAGTCTTCTCGCACCATACCAATGCTCTTTACTCTGCTCTTTGGAACAAACCTGTGTTCTATGCCAAAAAAGGGTATCGGTTATAAACAGAGAGTCGCCGAACTATACAATTCCATGCATAGCAAAAATGTGAAACATTTTCTTCACTGTCACGCGGTACATTATAGGATAATCTAGAAAAGTATTGCATACAGTCTATTTCGGAACTCCAAGCAATGTCATCTAATCGCTTCGCACGAATAACAAGGATGAAATGATATTTTGACATAGCGAATCTTATTTTTTTCCTACTAACTATCCACATTCTATATCGATGAGTATCACAAAATTACTTATGTATTATAGCTATACTTCTAGAGTTTATAATAAATCTGTTTCACGAGACTAGAGCTTTCAATGAGAATCACAGATTCAAGAAAAAAGCACGCATTTTATATTTACGAAGAAAAAAATATAACGGAACGGTATATATATATATATATCTAGCGCTTATTGAGATCATTTAGAATAAATTCACCAAAAAATAGACAATCACAATGAGCGCCGCAGAGATCTTTTCAGGTCAGTAGACACCCTGCGTGGGGATTTACCAAAAGTACTCAAATCAGTACTCGGTATAGTGATGATTTGTCTGATCGGAAGATCATCTATATTTTATTGGTTAGGTAGATAGTTATTTATGCTGGATAACAAAATGAGTAAAATGGTGTGAATGACTTTATTTTATAGTATGGTATTGAAGCTTTTGAACGAATATTGTCCTAGATGTATTTTGTCATTGCTAAGTCAATAAAGGTAATCCTAACCTCTAATTTGGTCTTGGTTATAATTGTCAACTCGATTGTTTACATTCGATGAAATATTCTGTTTTCTCATACTTAGTTCGAAATATACTGACTGAGTGCAAATGACGAATAAGCGGAGCCTGTGTTATACGATGTTAAAGCTTATTTATACAATGGAGCATGGAGACTCTTTCCCGCCATCTTTCTTTTTTGACATTCCGAATTCGGTCCGCTCCGCACGTTCCGTTGCGCTATTCAGCTCCTCACTTCGCGCGCAATTCAAATTGTTACGAACAAAAATCACTACAATCGTACGTCCGAAGTCTAGTGTACAGCGATATTCCACGAATAAAGATGAGAAAAACGCCAGCTGCGAAAAAGCTGTAAAAAAATGCAGTTTTATGTTAATGCTGCGAATTTTCGTCAGCATTTATGTAGCTACTCTGAATGAAGTAAAATTGTTGATCACGAGATTTGAATTTAAGGGTGACTCTTCATTCGCAGCAACCCGCAGCAGCAGTTTGGGAACTTACTAAATATTATCAGTAATGTCTAGCAACATCTAGTAACTGAATAATAATATCCAGTCAGTTTCTAAGTAGCTGCTACTGCTGTTTGCGCCTGAAAAGGCACCTTATGAATCTAAGCTACAAAATGACTGATGAATTGTCAATATATTTGGCGACTCCTATCTGCTTACAAGCTGTTAGAAATTGCCGCAAATTGAATACAAGCTAGAGGTCAGATTTCTAATAAAATGGATACGACTTGTAATATCCAATCTTTTCCGTCAATCTCACCACAAATGGCCGTAGCAGCTTTCCCACAAATGACCATCAACCGAGATCGATGATAGCTTGTAGCGTATCCCCATCGCTCATTACTAGAGTTCTGGATCAAAAATTAACCTTTGATATTTTTCTTATTTTATGGAATACCGATGGACTGCGGCGACTGACAATTTGATGCAAATTATTATAACGAGTTGGCTCCAGCATGCGGGAGATCGTTTCCGGCCTAAGAATGTAGATCCCCTTCAAAACTAAATTATTATTTCAGGCTGAATTTATTTTTGATAAACAATATATTTTTCAATAAAATTGGGTGGGCTCTTGAACTGTTAATCACACCTTCCTGCTGGACATTTTTCAAATCTTCTCCTGTATAAGATGTCTCTCTTTACCTCTATCATCCATACTTTCAACTCAGCCGCCAGGTAGCATTTTGTAGCAATCAGGTTGCTAGGTATCTTCGGTATCTTCGGATCCTGGGATCTGTGTAAATATTCTCAGACCTTCGAGATATATTTTTGAATGTCGGAAGAAAGGTTATACCAGAGAACACAGATGTACGTGGAAGCTTAGCCAATATCGTAATGTTTGTCACGCTGAATGTAGTTCAAATTTTACCTGCAGGTAGCGTGGCGATGTATCGATGTGCCCATACATCGATACATAATGGATCGAGTGACGTGGTGGGATGCATTCGTACTCACTGGTGCAGGCAGCGCTCCGCAGTGGTTGGGGTGCTAACTACGAACAACCCAAGAAAGTCTGACACAGATCCCGTAAGGCTAAGGACCCCGTAAGGGGGTCGTCACTTCGGTGTAAGAAGATGTGATAAAATATAGTTCCAGCTGAGGAGTCTTACGCGTGTTGACGCTACATGCGTGCATAAAAATAAGTGAGTTGGGATCTGGACAAGTGATGCAATTAGACGTATCAATTTCACTCGGTGACCTCGTATACAACGCGCCGGTTCGTTGCGAAGTAAGTACCGAAACAACCAATTAACGGAGATGATCTAGTAAATTTCCCTCAGAACCTTGCACGTGATCTGTTGCTTCGGTACTTCGTTGCCTTCAAATCGGCTCGGCGTATGCACTGGTATGCACCGCCAATGTCACGCGGGTCTAGTTCCCTTTAATTTAAAACAGTGGGCACCCCCGATAGATTAGTGC
Organism: Arge pagana; assembly: GCA_963969455.1. NCBI lineage: Eukaryota > Metazoa > Arthropoda > Insecta > Hymenoptera > Argidae > Arge > Arge pagana. Next base: position 20,346,453 of record OZ018311.1, on the reverse strand, counting down.
TCGGCATATATAATCTGAGATAGTGGCCTCCCGTTCATAGAGTATCAATTTCATCTGTTTGGGATACGCATCAGTGGTTTTTCCCAATACGTAAATAGTAAACAGAGAGAGTTAAGTGTAAACACAGTGATCCAATTGCTTTCGTGAAAGATTGTCGGTTGATGTGAAAATAAATCGCGAACGGAAAATTCTGTGCATTGTCATACAAATCAGATTGAATTTGTAATTGCAAGTATGGAGTATCCCCTGCAATTCCCAGTAAGCAGAGCGTGGGGAGCCAATGCAGATCCACGTTTTGATCGACCGCAAATTGTAGGATATTACAGTATTAATGGGGATAGAGAAATTTCGTGCGACTTATCTCGATTGAAGTATCACCAACGACCTAAATCAAATAACGTTGAGCTCGATCTGAATCATGGGTACGAAGTGGCTCGTCACACGCCGCCCGATGCCGAGCCTGAAAAATTGAAGCACCTCTTCCAATGGATTCTCATGAATTCGAGCAAAATCCAAGCTCCAACCGATGAGAGACGATGGTCTATTATCTTTTAACAATATTTTGACTATTTTTGTAGGAATGTTGATAATCTGAGCTCACTTTTCCGCCAGGCTTTCACCACATTTTGTGTGCTCTCGAGGTCTCCTAAGGATGCTGTGTTGTACACCATTCTTTCTGAGAGCGGAGTGGATTATTTGCGCATGTATGTGGAAAGGAACCATCTATTTATATCATTATGACACGGAGGAAAAAAAACTAATGAAAGCCAATCGGACAGAAAGAGAACTAAGATGTTTGTCGTGGGGATATAAATTTAAACAATATATGCTGTCAGGTAATTTGTATCAATTTGTTATCTGTTACCACTTATAATTTGATCACTTACTCGTTACAGATTTTGGGAATAAAAACTGCAATTCGACTAGGAATTCCAAAGATATTCTAAATTTATGATTGTAGAAGGTAACCATAGATTTTGATCCCGAATATTATTTTCCAGAATCACCCAACAAATGGCCCGAAATTCAGCAGCCGGTAAATGAGCGTGAGCAATTCAGTTGTATATTCAGATCTACTTTGGGGGAAAACAAATTATTGTACGCAGCTGAGATGGATGGTGTTATGTCAAGTAAAGAGCTGAAAGATCCAATCAACTGGGACAAGCAGAAATTTGTGGAATTGAAGACCACAAGAATAATAGAATCATATGGGCAGAAGATAAACTTCAGGAAGTCGAAATCGTTAAAATGGTGGTGCCGTAGTTTTTTGGTCGGCATTGATAATGTTCTCTGTGGAATGCGAGATGACAATGGAGTTGTGCGACAATTGTGGACTATGAGAGTAGCTAATATGCCAAAGTTTGCTCAGGTTTGTGTGAAACATCTCATTGGTAACACTCTGTTAACATTTATTCATTTAAAAAAAAATTTCAGAAACATTGGACTGCAGCAGGGTGTAAGGATTTTGGTAACGAGTTCCTCAATTATGTCAAATCCGTCGTTCGTAACGACTCTAAAGTTTACAAATTCGAATATAATCGAAAATGTGGACTACAGGTACAACAATTGGATGACAATTCCGAGTACTCGTTTATACCACAATGGTTCATAGATAGATCCAACTGGGAAGATCGTAAATGAGATATCAGATCCCAAGCATTTATCATAAATATTGTAGACTATACATGCGTTGTTGACCTCACACGTTGCCTTCGATTGATCACTATTCTCAGAGGTATATTTGAAAAGAATATTATTTTTCCACTTCTTATTCACAAAACTGTGAAATACGATTAATAATTTTGTGTTTGATAAGGCATACGTTTCATTAATAAATCATATTTTTCAAAAACTTGTGATTGTACAAATTCACAACCCCTATCATTCGTGCTTGGTTAGTAAAGGAATTTGTAAGTCGTATCCACTCGGTACATTTTGATAAGTGTGGTGGAAAATATGTCATGGCAAAATTAGGAGCAGGGAGGCATCTGCAGTAGGCAAGACACAAGTAAGAATATTTAGAAGGGTGAATAGTGTACTGATATATAAACAAATATAGAGGCTTGAATAATAAATAATAATTTTTCATAGATTTCAGATAGAACAAACACATTGAAAATTCATTTGAATTTTACACATTTAAGTGATGTGATTTTTGGTATTACAGCATATTTGGTATTGCACACATCTTTTTAGAATATCATAAATATAGCAAATATTTTCATTTAAGTTTTATATACTACTGTCCTTCGTTATTTTTACTATAATTGTATTACACACATCTTTTTAAAATGTTAGTCAGATTACAAATATTTCCATTTGTATTAAAAAAACAATTGAGTATTTTTTAAGTTCATTAAACTCGTTACTCGTGACTAGCTATATATTGTGGTTTTCGCTGTAAAGGTTTCGAATCTTTACCTACCTTTTGATTGTGATCTGCAATGCAAAAAAATTATTAACTTTTGATGTGCGATCCATCGATGCCGATCCGATCATCGAACCGACAGACGGAGTGCGGTCATGACATAATTATAGAGTGTAATTAACGATGACAATGAATTTTCAGCTCTTGAAAAAATATTTAAGGGATTACCCAACTTTAGACGCTGGGAAAAAAGACTATTATGACGAATTTTTGTTGTTGTTATTGTAGATACGAATATAAAAGTTGTTGGGCTCAATGCATATACTCTTAGGATATATTTTGGTATCTGATGATTTGTGTAGATCAATTCTAATTATTCGTACTAGCTATTTGTATCTCAGTGGGATCGTGTTATCTTCAGATTCAACCAAAAGCGATTATAGCGTGATCGCTTATTCGTAGAGTTCAGGACAGATAATACGATTAGCTGTATCAACATCACTCAATGTCACAGGGACTTTGCTCTGTGGAATTTGAAAACAGTGGGCACCCCCGAACGATTAGTGTTCGTGATCAGTATAATCATATGATGTGCGACAGTGGTGCTCGACAAAGCATTACGTCCCATAAAGTAACGCTAACGGTTGTTCTTTCAATGGTACTTATACGAATTTCATCTGTTTTTCACAATACATGAATAGTACACAGTGAGAGTTGAGTGTAAACACAGCTACATCCAATTACTTTTGTGAAAGATCAATGGTTGATGTAAAGATAAATCATCAACAGAACATAGTGCATTGTTATTCAAATCAGATTGAATGAGAAATTGAAAGTATGCAGCATTCACTGGAATTCCGAGCGAACAAATTATGGGGAAGCAATTCATATACATATTTTGCTCGACCGCAAATTGTAGGATATTACAGTATTGATGGAAATCGAACATTTTCATTAGACTTGTCTCAATTGAAGTATTACCAACAACCAGAATCAGACGAGGTTCAGCTTGATCTGAATCATGGGTACGAAGTGGCTCAACACACGCCGCCTGATGCTGTCCCTGAAAAGTTGGATCACCTTTTGCGATGGATTCTCAAGAATGCCAGCAAAATTCGGGCTCCAGCCAATGAGAGACGATGGTTCATAATTCTTTTAACAATATTTTGATCATTTTCATATGCATGTTGATTATCTGAGCCCATTTTTCTGCCAGGCTTTTACCACACTTTGCTTGCCCTCGAGGTCTTTTGAGGATGCTATGGTGTACACCATTTCATAAGCGCGATGGTTGGATTATTTGTGCTTGCATGTGGAGAGGAACCATATATTTATGTGTCTATGACACGGCGACAGAAAAACTAATGAAAGCTAATCGGACAGAGAGAGACTTGAGATATTTGTCGTGGGGATATAAATTCGAACAATATATGCTGTCAGGTAATTTCTATCAATTTGTTATTCAACTATAACTTTATCACCTACTCGTCACAGATTTTAGGAATAAATACTCCAACTCACTTTGGAATTCCAAAGAAATTCCAACTTTATGATTGTAGAAGGTAACGATAAATTGTTATCCAGAATATTACATTCCAGAATCACCTGACAAACGGCCCAACATTCAACAGTCGGTAAACGAGCGTGAGCAATTCAGTTGCGTATTCCAATCTCGTTTGGGTCAGAACAGATTGTTGTACGCAGCTGAAATGGATGGTGTTATGTCGAAAGAGAAATTGAAAGATCCAATGAACTGGAACAAGCAGAAATTTGTGGAATTAAAGACCAATAGACTTATAGAATCATACCGACAGGATAGAAACTTCAGAAAGTGGAAATTGTTGAAATGGTGGTGCCAAAGTTATTTGGCTGGCATTGAAAATGTTCTCTGTGGATTCCGAGATGATGACGGAATTGTGCGAGAATTGCGGAATATAAGTGTAGCCGATATGCCAATGCTTGCTGAGGTTAGTCTTAAACGTTTCATCGGTATCACTCCATTAACATTTATTGATTTCAATTTTTTTGCAGCAACATTGGAATGTAGCCGGATGTAGAAATTTTGCTGACGAGTTCCTCAATTTTGTCAAATCTATCGTTCGTAAAGAATATAAAGAGTCCGTATATAAATTCGAGTATCATCCAGGATGCGAAATACAGGTAGAAGAATTGGATGGTAATTCCGAGTACTCGTTTATACCACAGTGGTTCGTAGAAGAAGCTGAGTCGACTGATCATGAATGAGATATCAGATTCCATGCATTTATCATAAATATGATAAACTATGTATGCGTTGTCGACCACACGCATTGCCTTATAGCTAACCAATTTATTCTCAGAAACATATTTGCAGAGAATAATATTTTTCTATCTCTTTTATACACAAAACTGTGAAATACGATTAATAATGTTACGTTTGATAAGATATACACAAGCATAACATTTTCATCAATAAATCATATTTTTCAAACTTGTGATACTACAGCTTTACATAACATTAATTACAACATCAATCACAGTTTACTATTAAACCGTTGATTTCAAATCGCAAATGTGATTTCGGCGTAAACGAGCCACTAACAACGAAACCACTATCCACAAACGCGGGATCCCTCGAACAGCGATGATAGTCATTCAGCTTATACGCATCGCTGATTGGTGGAGTTCAGGACAGATGTTGCGATTACAGGTTTTAAGGGCATTCGATGTCGGATGCCATTTGTCTCGTGGATTTTCGTGGAGTCCTGAAACAATGGCCGTACTGAAAAAATTGATGATCCTATACACAGAGCATGGATTGCACATTCCCTATATTGTCTGTAGTAACGCTAAAGTTGAGAGAGAAGGAAACACGCGCGGCCTTGGTCTGTCTCTTTGTACGCAGTTGATTGGTCGATGGTCGCAAGCTCAGTAATGGTATCACCGCTTAGTGACAGCACGACTGCGCGTGTATAGTAGTTCTTCGTATGCCCATAGATACTGGTCAATGCCAACCAATTGTATTTATTAGAGAATAATATATTTCAATACTTCAATAGAATTTTTGAAGTTAATATTTAGTGAAATCGGGAAACAGAGAAGGTTATGTCGACTAATTTTTGTGGTTGCCTTGTAGTTTCGATTACACACACTCAAGTGCTGCCACATGACACAGCCATGTTTTCGAGCGCACTCTGGAATAAAATGGTGAAGCTGATGGCGCCGAGGATAAGCATTGCTATGGTAAAGTAGTCGGGCCACTACTGTTATTACACCGTGCCGATGGCGCATTTGGAGGTACGCGATAGCGACTCCTGACCTGAGAGTGTGTCATAGCGTAACGTAACCTCACAATAATGGCATAACTGCCAGAACACGACGATTTTTCTGTTATTGACAGGAATTTTATCTACTTTTCACAATACATGATAACTACACAGTGAGTGTTAAGTGTAAACACAGCGATATCTGATTGCTTTCTTGAAAGATAAACGGTTGATGTCAAGATAAATTGTGACAGAAAATTCTGGGTATTGTCACACAAATTAGATTGGATTAAGAATTGAAAGTATGCAATATCCACTGGAATTCCAAGTAAACAAATCCTGGGAATCCAATGGATTTCCACATTTTGGTCAACCACAAGTTGTAGGATATTTCAGTCTTAATGGGGATAGAGAATTTTCATCCGACTTGTCTCAATTAAGGTATTACCAACAGCCGCAATCGGACAGGGTTCAGTTTGATTTGAATCATGGGTACGGCGTGGTACGTCACAAGCCATCCAATGCCAACAATGAAAAATTGAATCACCTATTGCAATGGATTCTTATGAATTCAAGCAAAATTCAAGCGCCAGATGATGAGAAAAGATGGTTTGTAATCTTTGAACGATATTTTCGAGCATTTTCTTGGGAATGTTGATCGTCTTAGTTAATTCTTCTGTTAGGCTCTCACCACACTTCGTTTGCTATCGAGGTCTTCTGAGGATGCTGTGGTGTACGCCGTTCAATAAAAAGGACGGTTGGATTATTTGTGCTTGCATGTGGAGAGGAATAATATATTTATGTGCTTATGAAACGGAGGAAAACAAACAAAGGAATGCTAATGTAACGGAGAGAGAGATACGATTCACGTCCTGGGGATTTAAATTTGAACAATATATACTCTCGGGTAATTTCTATCAATCCACGATTCACCCATATCTTCATTGCTCACTCGTCACAGATTCTAGAAAGAAAAACTCCAATTCGATTAAGAATTACAATAAAATTGTAAATTTATGATTTTGAATAGTAACAATAACTTTTGCTCCGAAATATTATTTTCTAGAATCACCCGACAAACGTCCCAACATCCAAGAGCCGGTAAACGAAGCGGAGGAATTCAGTTGCGTATTCAGATCTCGTTTGGGTGAAAACAGATTATTGTACGCAGCTGAAATGGACGGTGTTACGTCGAAAGAGAAATTACAAGATCCGATCAATTGGGACAAGCAGAAATTTGTGGAATTGAAAACCAATAGAATAATAGAATCATACGGGCAGGATAGAAATTTCAGGAAGTTCAAATTGTTGAAATGGTGGAGCCAAAGTTTTTTGGTAGGCATTGAAAATGTTCTCTGTGGATTCCGAGATGACAACGGAGTTGTGCGAGAATTGCAGACTATAAGTGTAGCTCAAATGCCCAGGCTTGCTCAGGTTTGTTCCACACGTTTTATTGGTAACACTTCATCAATATTCATTTATTTATTCATTTACTCTTTGCAGAAAACTTGGAATGCAGCCGAATGCATGAATTTTGGTGACGAGTTTCTCAATTTTGTCAAATCTATCGTTCGTAAAGATTATAAAGACGCAGTTTACAAATTCGAATATCATCCAAATCGTGAAATACAGGTACAAGAATTGAACGGCGACTCCGAGTACTCGTTCCTACCCCGGTGGTTCACAGAAAAAGCAGAGCTGAGCGCACGTGCATGAAATATCAGATCCCAAGCATTTTTCATAACCATTTAACACTATATATGTGTTGTTGACGAAATAACGTGTTACCTTCGGGTTGATCACTTTATTGTCCAAGAGATATTTGCAATAAATATTATTTTTTTCGCCTGTCTTATGCACAAAACTGTGAAATGTGATTAATAATGTTCTATTGGACGAGGTATGCAGAGCATCAACGTTGATACCATCTTTTATCAATAAACCACGTTTTTCAAAAACTCGTAAGTGTACAGATGTACATAAAATTACAACATTAAGCATATTCTACCACGAGTCCGTTGATCACAAATGGTAGACAGAAAACTACGAACGTTCGATTCAAGACTTCAAAAATATTCACTTCTCTTTTCTTTGAAATAATGTGAACACTCAGAGACTTTTTCCCAGGATCTGATTGACGGCTGACATTTCATCTCTGGACATTGGATTCAACATCAATCCAGGTACCGGTGGCGTATGTTCCAAGTCTCGAAATTCGTTAACTTTAACTTTAAGATTGCTACGAATCTTATTGATCTCTACGTCGCATTCCCTCTGATCTGTAACATAAAAATATTCGCTAATAGGTATTACTCTACACTATGCGATCAACAGGTTGTTCATCCGAACCTTTAGTAAGCAATTCTCTAGCCGAATCAGTCTTCATTTTTATCAACAGCGATCCTACAGCCATCCAAGTTTTGTCGTGTTTTTGATTTCGTAAAGCTCGTTCTCCCATTCTATCTTCATTCCGACGTTTGTCCAACGCGACAACTTCTTGTTTGTCCTTCAAAATTTCCTCCGCCTTTGCCTCGACTTCTTCCAAATACTTCAACATCTTCTGCTGGTCGCTCATCATGGATTCGTTCTTCGCTGATAAGAAAGAAACGACAATCGTCAGCTTGCCTCGTTTCATTTTCAACCGATATTCCAGGTATTGTGTATGACGTATGACAGTGCAACATCAACGTGCTTTCTTAATGTACACTTGTTTGCTGCCGCTACCGACAACTTTATCTTATTCTGGTTAGTTCCTAATCCGTAATCGACCGTTGTTGATACTTTTCTATATTTTAAGAACGATCCATTCGATTCAGGAAGAAAATTTGGCACTCAACCGAACATGGCTCAATTTTCTTTTACGATAAAGCAGCGCGCAACGATTGTTCCCTCATCGCTTCTCGGCTGAGTAATTTTTCCCTGTCTTTTTTTTTCATTGTTCTCTGCCTAATCGGATGGAGTGGCATTACTGCGCCGATATCCTTAGGATCAAAGTGAGTAATTCTCGCTTCTTTTTTTTCACATCCGAGACCTTTTCGGTTTCTCTTCAACACAGTTTTGACAGGATATTTTAAACCGTCGCCGCACGGTCCGAGACCTGTGTCTTCGTCCCAGCCCGTATTGAGAAGCATTTGGTAGCCTTTGTTTCGTTTCGGTATGCCATAAGCCGTTCCTCTCACTTTTGGTTTGGTATTGAAAATATGCAACGTCGAAGACTCGTGCTTGGCAATGGTTGTTTCTTTAAATTTCCTATCGCATATTTCGCAAAAAAACTCGATAACGGAATCGTCCAATTCACATTTTGCTGCATAATTTTGCTCCCCATTCTGAAAGGGTGATTTAGTATGGATTGCGGTCCGCGAATCAATCATGTCGGATGACTCGACGATTGGCGAACTCGATTCATCGTGTCGCTGCAATACTCGCTTCCTTCGCAATAGAGCGACTACATTGAATCGGTTCTTTTTCAAAGCCAATTGAGCTGCAGTCAGACCAGATTTTTCCTTTACTTTTCTATTTGCACCCAATTTTAATAAGAATTCTATTATCTCTAAATGCCCGCAATAAGCGGCAGACATTAATGGCGTCCATCCAAAATCGTCGCAGATGTCCACGTTCTCGGTAGTCAAATTGTTCGTCAAGAAATCCATGTCATTTTGCTCTACTGCTTTCAAAATTGTATTTATAGAAATTGGTTTCTGCGATGTGGCAACCTTTTCAGATCCGTGACGCGGCGTCGGAGGTTGATTAGCAACATTTTCGATAGGATGATTCGAGTTAACGTCAAGTTTGGCATCGACGTTAAGATTCGTTTTTGGTAATTCACGAATGACTTCCTCGTAAGCAGTTCTAGCTTCGGTTCCCTCAAAATTGAGGGTGTCGGGGAACGTATTTTTTGGTTCACGTAGTTGTTCATTTGTCTCTCTGACGAAAGTTTTCCAAGATATATGAACTCGTGTCAATGCAACCCAATTTGGATGTAGAGACATCGCTTATTTTAACTCGGTATTAGACAACTACTTTTTATCCATTTTAAATAAACTAACCACTTTGAACAAGTCGATTAGAGGTTCAATATCAATGATATAGTTTAAGTGCAGTAAAATAGACACGCATCATTGTTTCGAATTCCGACAGCAAGGGATATGAAATTGTCGATAAAACGTTCGTTACCTCATCAATTTCTTCTGATATTCAATTCTCAACTTCTCGGTAACGATAGTGATCGCTGCGAACAACATTGACAAATTGTCCTCATAGGGATGGGTGAAGAATGTCGATATATCATAATATCGATACATCTTCGGATAATAATAGATATATATCGATATTCCAAATCTCGATATATCGACAATCGATTGTTATTTTCGAATATCAATTTGTTTCAAATTCAATGTTTTTTTAAAGCTCTGCAACGGGATTCTTCGACTCGTGATGCAGTGTGACGACATATTTCGTTGTTGTTACACCTAGAGACGTTAGCCGCCATTTTAGCACTGTCGCGATGCTTTTGTTTTCGCGACGGACGCGGGATATTCAAATTGCTGCGGTTCAGATTTCTTACATGATTGTAGGCTTTTTACTTTAGTGCGGAATTTGAAGTTTTTTCTCCAAGAATAGCTTTGAAGGTTTTTGAAATCTTTCCATTACGTAGGAGTATAATGGACGTACAATTGAGAGTAATGTCTCAATTGTTTCGACGAGTTGAGTTTAAAATGTAGAATACCGTGTACACCTAACAGTATGAGAATATAAAATTTGAAAGGAAAACGACTCAGAAAACAAAGATCAATTTCGAATTGATTTTTCTTATTGGATAAATCTCACAGGTTGAAGAAAAATAGTTGCATCGTCTGAGCAGATGATCAAGATACATGTGATTTCTTCATCTTCTTGCAGCACATGATGAAATTGTGGCAATATTTAGGTGAAATATTCATACAAATATCATTCCATTATCGATAAAATATGACTATTGGTCTAAAAGTATCAACTAAATGAGAACAAAAGAGCTGAATTTTCGCTGCGATGCAAATAAATAACACGAGGATTTGATTTCAGAAACTTCACTGCCCAATTTCGAGCGGTGCTACCTCGATTGGTCACTGTTTTCTTGAAATCCTATCACAGGCCATCGTTTTAGATGTTCTTGTAAGACTGACGGAAAGAGAGACATAAACTTGAAACATTCTCCCATTTTATCGGCATCGGTGATCATATTATATCCTGTCTGTAACTGCTTCTTTTCGCTTTCAGCTGCATTTTTCAACAAAATTTCCAACCTCGTGTCAATACCAATTTGTTTCAAGAAATTTCTCTGGGTTACGGGGCCAAATGATACTAGTCTATTATCTTTGCTTCCAATTTTCTTAATCATCGCAAAATCTACGTCTGCCGTCAAGTCGGCGCTTCCAGGATCGACCAGCGGATCATGTTGCTTATGTTTACGGAATGCTCGAAACGTATCTGTTCCGTCACCATCGTGACCATAATCAGCTATCAGTGCAAACCCACCATTTTCTGTCAAGAATGTCGACAAATAATCTATTATCACTGCAGTTTGAGGACTTGTTTCGATGTGATCCCGTTTGTCAGTAGCCTGAAACAAAGTCAAATAATTAATTATCGTAAGCTATATGATTTATTTGTGTCCTGATCATTATCGAAATATTTGAAATACTTACAGATATGTAGAATTTACTATTCACTGTCTCCCTGTTAGATAACACATATCTGAATTTTTCCTCATCTTTCGATGTCGGGTCAATGTCAATAAGAACTTCGCGCCATCCTCTCTCCGTGTTCTACAATAAATGTTTTTATCGAAGGTTGATTCGCCAGCTCAATTCAATGCAATTCTTTACTAAAGTCGGGCGAAACACCAGCATGTGATTCGCAATGAATTAATCAACTAATACAGCCTAATTCTAAGCAGATTGAATATCAGAGCTACAACGGTTTATGTTTCCTTCTCCAATTTGTTGTTATCACCCACCTGGAACTTGTGGATGGGTAAGGCATCAAAAAATTCATGAGCAATTACGATGCTGAAATTTTTTGGTATATCCTTAATGTCATAGTACCAAAATACTTTCACACCGTTCTTCGTGACACCTTCCTTATACCAGGATAGAGGTTCTTTCCGACTCGTCTTTCCAACAAGTTCAATTGAGCTTGACGTCTCGCATAACTTTTTTGCCTGGAGATCCGACAGCGTTGGACTAATCTCAACCAAATGTAAAGAGACTTTATCCGTGAGTCCGAATTTTGTGAATACCTGCAATTTGTATTACTCAAATACTGTTTACCCGATGCTTGTAAAACTTTCTACATACCTTCAGCATATCTCTCGACAAGCTTCCACGACCTGGACCCAATTCTATTAACTGTATAGGAGCCGAAGTAACCTTCTTCCATTCGTGTACCGTCCAAACAGCGATCATCTACAGTTGCGAGTGAATTGCTCATAATTTGTTAAGATACGACTGTTACTTTCACGCGGCTCGATACAATTAAAACATGAAAAGAAAAAAAAATGGATGTGAATTTTTGTAGCTCTCAAATTAGGTGTTTCAGAAGTTCAGTGTTATCTCTGCGCTGATGCTAAAATATTTCATGCATGTCTGAGTCATTGAAATATTTGAACAATACTCTGGAGATCTGCAAGTAAATAAGGAACTTTTTTCTTGCGCCAAACATATGTCAGATAGATTACATAGGTGTTCATTGGGTAGACTATAATCGCAGCGATATTTGGCTGGTTTTTGAACAAGCAATAGTTTCATCGGCGTGATATTCGAAACGTATCGTGGATTCGTAGATTAGAGTATCGTACTTCGCCAAAGAGTTGACTAATTTCAGGAGACGTTGTGAAATCTCCATCTTTTCCAAAAACATCTTTAGACATGTAATAACCGACGTGCGGGTGGGTTAAGATTTCTCGCATGTAATCAGCGACGGTGATAGCTCCACCAGCTAATATCTTCGATCGAAGGTGTCTGTAGAGCATAGATTGTTTCTTTGCTAAAACTTGCTCCGAAACTGTAGACGAGTTATGTCGATTTTGCAAAACATCTAAAAATGTGCAATTTCGATTTTTCGAGTAACTAAATGAAAAACAACGAGCTATTCTACTGTCAACGATTATTTTTTTGTACGGTTGTAACATGGCGATACACTATGTTACTTTCGCTCGAAAAACAAGCGAATAACGTAAGCCTATTATTAGGTTAGGACGTCTCTCTGTGATAACGCGTAACCACGCGTGACAATGTACCCGCGGGACGTGCAGACCGCTAACGCGCAAGCGTAATACGAGCCGCAAGATAAAAAAACGATAAACTCAAAACAAGAAATTCCACTTATTTATAATCTTAGCTTGGATACGAAAACGTAAAATCAAATCACGCGGGTTCATCTTATCGCAAATGACCACCGGAATTTTCGGTATTCCAGAATTTGAATAATTCAATATTCAATTGTTTCTCACAACCATTCTCACATATCGACGGTCACATTGAGCAACGTAATTGCGCACATCGTTATCGCATAATTTACTCGTTGAAATACCCCAAATGTAATCGTGCATCAACATCGTTCGTAAAATTGTAACAATTAGTGAATCGTATACCGATCAGTTCTTGGTAACTATCGTTAACCCATTGCACGGTATAGCAACTGATAGCATCTCAAATTAGTCATGGAAATAATCTGAACGGTTATCGCGTAGCTGATGAAAACCACGTACACGTTTGGTGTACCGTTAAAACACACGTACATGAAAATTCGAACAATTTGCATTGTTACAACGACGCGAATTGTTAATCAAGCTCATTAGAATTGTTTGCTGTCGCGAAAGTACGCTACGGCTGTTCAAAAAAATACCAGCATCGGCATATGTGCCCGTGTCGCGCGATTGTAATTACATAATTACAATAATCGCCTAACAGCTGCTGAATCCATCAACTATTTGAACATTCGCGTTTTCTTTCTTCGATAATATCACGAAGGTATTCTTCGGAGAGCAGCACAAGCTTTTCTGAGATAATTTATAAGAATGCGTATTAAAATAATGTATTCAAATTACTGTCCCATTTTTTTTCATTGAAATTTTTTTTGTTACATACTTTTTAGAGTATGTAAAGTATTTTCATATGGGATATTGAGTTGGTAAATCCTTATCCTGTTTTTGACACTGCATGTACTCTTAGATTTTTTTCAAGCTGTCGTTCATTCTCAAAAATCGCATATGAAAAAACTTTGAATAATTTTTGTGTCTGTTTTTCTAAAGAATATGCTAGAAAACAAAATTTTAACAAGAAACAATTTGAATTTGTACCATTTTTGGAGAAGTTATGACCGAAAAAAGCGTCTTTTGAACTGGCGATCAGAAAATTTTCGAAGCTCACCAGAAAGAGTTTTTGAATAGGTACTTGAAAATGTAAAAAAATGAAGGAAATCAAAAATTCAAAATATTCAAACCGTCCAATTTGGCGTGGAATGCCTCGTATAATAATAATGACAGTAGTAACACCAATAGTAATAGTAACAATAACAATAATAATAGTCATTCACGCATATTCGTTAGCCTTTTGCATGTAGTATCAGAAACATAGATACGACAAATATACGTATGGCGCATGTGGGTCGAATGAGAGAAGAACACTGGTAGCTTTTCGATTGGCTGGAGATATTGCACGCTAGATGATGATCTAACAATAGTGCGAGCTTCTATTTCCCTCTGATTCGAGTGATGAGATCGCTTATACGATGAACTAATTTGAGGTTTCGATTGTAGTATCGAATGGTACTGAACTCGTATCCAAGATGCATAATTGATCGCTCGTGAAGTTCTACTTATGGTCATAGTTGGTAGAACGACACACGAGAACAATGTTTGTCCCGGTCGAATTGTACATGGGTATGTACTTTAGGATCGACCCGGACCGCTGAGATGATAGACGTAGAACGAATAACGAGTCCGAGCAAACATGAAACATACGCGAATCTTTGCGCAATATCTGACGCGATATGCTTGGTACAACTGTAGTGTCATTTTTGAAACGTTTCGTCGTTAATCTGTTTGTTTTCGAAAGGAAAGCGATCGTTCGTTCGTTCATGCGCGAAGACACGTCGTATCTCGCGGAGAAACCGAGGCTCGCCAATTCACAGTCATGATATATTGAAATCCGCTGTAATAACGGTGAATTCTTCCGCTGTTACGAGAGTGGGGATGAATCGCGGAGATCCCGACTCGTCCAGTTCGAATAAGTGTAGTGCGCTTTGTACTTTCTAGTAGCACCCAGTAGCACCAGTAAAAAGTTGACTGTCGCCCGAATCGAACGCGTCGAACGTGTCCTTCTCATGGTACTGTTATCCGAGATGTTGACACGGTATAATATATGTGGTTGTTTGTAGAATTCACATATATCATCGTGAAATTAAAACGTGAGAAAATAACGACGTGAGGAGCGAAGAGAACATTAATGCGAGCCGAATTCATCTGTATATGCAATTGATTGCAATAATGAAGTTCAACTGTTGTGGCACGATGTCAGTGTCACGTACAATTATCGTGCTCCTTTTGTTCGCTTCGATTAACGTTCAGGCAAACTTTTTCACGTCGAATCCAAAACGGGACGATCAATCGTGTTTCTGTAAGGTAAATTGTTCAAATTAACCTACGATATGTAGGTCGTCGTAATCTGGTTTGCGAACATAACCTCGCAACAGCAGATGTCAGTCGAAAATTAACATGTAGTATAATAACACAACAATGGGATTGGCGTTGGGCGACATTAATTGCTATGTTTTGTAAATTCGCTAATTCTTATCAGTTCACAATAACGGAACGCGTTCCATCGTTGTACGATATTTACAAAACTGCGTTTATAACTGTCGAATCTGAACTTGAGCTTACCGATCAAATTACATGTAAAGTAAAAATTATCAATATTTGTTTGTCGTGCATTCGGCTAACCGAATTAATATTTCTAGCTCAAAGGATCATTGGACGACTGCAACTGCAGCGTCGACACCATCGACCATTTTAATAACGTCAAAATCTATCCCAGATTACAAAGTCTTCTGGTGAAAGATTATTTTCGATTTTATAAGGTCAACCTCAAACAAGAATGTCCATTTTGGTCGGATGATAGTCGGTGTGCTATACGTGATTGCCATGTGGAACCATGCCAGGATGTGAGTAAAAACGATACGTTACGTTTGTTGCATTTTGTTGAGCATTATACCTACTTCGACATCCTGATGTGTTCACGAATCGGAAGATGAATATTTATTGAAATTAAGGTTGATAATGTGATACGCATCTGGTGACTGACAGGAGATTAGTAATTTTTCCAATATCCCTAATCTTCTCTTCCTTTTGATAACAGCGCAGACTAAACTGATTGCTGCGATAAAATTCGTGATTACAGTTGATAATTCAAATCTTAGTCAATTATCGTTAGATGTAAAAGCTGTGCAAATTAAAATTGCACAGTGAATCGTATTATGATAATCTAAGCTAGGATTTATTACTGCTATACCAGAACCGGCATCATTTGCTTAGCTATTCAACGAGTATAGTAATGTCATATTATTCATTTGAAACGAAATAACAAAAATCTTATGAAAGATCGCAATTACAATTACAATAATAAAGCAATTGGAATAGATACTTAGGAAAACTGCAAAGAAATCAAAACGACAAACAAATTAGTTTCCGCTTTATAGATTGTCTCTCCAAGTGAGAAAGTAATATATTCTCAGAAATACCTAGATTTAAAAGAAGGCTTTTTTGTTAAATGTTTAACTTTTCTTTAAAATGATTATGAATTGATTTGTTGATCAGGAATCAGAAGCTATGCAGTTATTTTTCAAATCGTGGTATAAATTCCATTTTGTTCAGCATTTATGCTCATGTTTATTATGAAAATAATGCACATTGTAGGAGGATATACCGGACGGACTGAAAGGTGATATTCCAAGGCATAATCATTTCAATGAAAGCCCTGCAGATAAGTACAGTCCTCTTCGTCAATTTAGTGATTGTACACACCATTCTCAGGATCACAACAGTGCACTTGGATATTTGAATACGACCATTAGGTAAAGTTCACGGCATACCCCTCTTATTGAAACTCAGGGGATTATAAATTGGAACATTGTGGCTATTTTATTCTTTCGAAATCGGTAATCCAATTTGCCAAATAATTTCTCACTTTTTTTCTTCTACCATTACAGCGTGAAAAATCATCAGGAATTCGAAATGTGGCAGAAACACGACGATGCTGTTGACAATTTTTGCGTGCGAGAAACCAGCCCCGGTGAATACGTCGACCTGTTGTTGAATCCCGAGAGATACACGGGATACAGAGGCACGAGCGCTCGAAGAATATGGCGCAGTATTTACATGGAAAACTGCTTCAGGTAATTAAGGACAATTATCAATGAATCGCGAATATTTGTAATTGGACGTAATTCATTGGTGACTTACTTCCAGACCAGAACATGCACCCAGAGGCTTTCCGCAACAATCTAACATAGATGGTGAGTAGCTGAAGAATTCTATTGCAAATCAAATGACACTCAACATTACCAGTCTATTTTCAACAGGTATGTGCTTGGAAAAACGAGTATTTTACAAAGTTATATCTGGTCTACACGCGAGTATCAATATCCACCTTAGTTCAAAGTACTTGACATCAGAACAAGATAGCTTAGAGGCCGTGTCCTCTGGTGGTCAATGGGGACCAAACTTGGCAGAACTTCAAAGGCGTTTTTCACCAGAAACTACGAACGGTGAAGGACCAACTTGGTTGAAAAATTTATATTTTCTTTACCTACTTGAATTGCGAGCACTGGCAAAAGCTACGCCGTATTTGCAACGAGAAGAATACTATACAGGAAATGACGAAGACGATGCAGACACAAGATTAGCCATTAAGGATTTGTTGGGGGTGGTCAGGTAATGGAAGATAGTGCTATATCTCGTAAAGTGATTTAGTGATACGACTGTAAATACTTGACTTGGAAAACAATATTTGAACAACTGGCTATTCAAAACATAACATCTTATGTTTCTCATACCAGTATAAAATGATATTTTTGTTCTTCGATAAGATTTCTATCGTTATTTACAGAACTTTTCCGGAACCTTTTGACGAAAGAGTCATGTTCAATGGTGGTAAAGAAGCAATAATTCTTAAAGAACAATTTCGGCAACATTTTCGAAATATCTCGCGTATCATGGACTGCGTCGGATGCGACAAATGCAAATTATGGGGAAAACTACAAATCCATGGTTTGGGAACCGCTTTAAAAATTCTATTCTCACCCAAGTTCGACGAATGGGAGTCAAGCATGAATGACAAGCTTTCAGTTTCCAAGCATCAATTTTTCCTGGAAAGAAGCGAAATTGTCGCTTTGGTTAATGCTTTTGGAAGGTAAATACGTAAATATTGCAATATTTTCTCTTGGGTTATCAATATTTACGATTCTGTTTGAACTTTGAAGTTTACTTTCAACTGTTCTTTATCTAGTGGATCAACAACTTAGAATTCTCTAGTGATAATTGAAATTTTATACTACGAACGGAGCTGAAATATTATAGATTTTGAAACCTGTTCCTAATGTTTTCTTCTTGCACGCAATAGTAGCAAAATTTTTACGTACGCTCTCATTAAATTCAATGAGGTGTGTAACTTGACGATTGAATCGTAGCAACATTGAGATAATGGTGAAATGTCATGTGTAATCATACCATACAAAGTTTCTGGCACCAAATTTTGTCGTCAAACTAAATAAGACAAATTCTGCTCATTTGGTTCGAAGTTTACAGTATTGTCTGACGATACATACCAAATTGATGAAACAAAACATGTACCTTTGGGATTGTAGCTAATTATTTGATTGATTGTGGTAACATCTATGAATCTTTTTTTGTTACAGGCTGACTGACAGCATCTTCGAGCTGGAAATGTTTAGAAAAATGATGAGATAGCATCATTAGCTTTAGTAAATAGATTATTTCAACGGCTAGTTTGAGACTTTTACATCACAAAGCAAATAGCTTTTCGTAATATTTAGTAGCAGCTACGATTGATCGGGTGTTGGCTATAAAGTGTGTCTGCACCATTAGCATTCCTTAAAATGCACTCGTGATATAAAATCGAAATGAATAATGGACACAACAATATTATGAAGAGTGCAATATGATAATAGAGAGCGCCAGTGAACATTCGTTAGAAATGTAAGTGATGAAACTACTGGATGGAATTTCTTATTACGATTTTACCACATAATGTCTGTTTAATCTGTCTCTGTCTGTGATACATATTTTCCTATGATGGATGTAAGTATATTATGAAGCACATCTTTCGAGATTAGAAGTTTTTGGATGATAGGGACATACGAATTATATTTGGATAAAAAAAACAGATAAAAAAGGTATAACCGTGTATTTTTTTTTAGTTTTTTTGTTGTAAGGAATTTCGGTCTTCCGGTTTAGTCGTGAGACCAACCAGTATATATAATTTCCTAACTGAAAGCGGAATATTCCATGAAGAAGCAAAGAGTGCTACCACTTTATGAATTAATTGTATACAAGTATCAGATTTTGATTCTATGACCATTTTTTAAGAAGTACATATAACAACAATCGAGATAAGACATTTGGTTGTGCATCTATTGGGAGCTCTCTACAAAACTATTCAATTGTCAATTAGTCTCCACATTTACCATTCTCGGTAAAGGCTAGGGCGAACAGCGTAATTTTACAATTTTTCCAAATCCAAATGAATATATGGAATGTCTTCTTCATGCTGTTTAAAGTAGTAGCGAATTTTCAATAGATCACCGGAAACGCGGAAGTATTTGCCCGAAAATTGAAGGCATCGTGCTTGCAATTTGTCAATTTATCGGCGAGATGCCAAATGTCTGTAATTTTATCAACAGATTTGATAATTTTTCCATGTTTTTACGAATAACTCTCTTCTTAGTAAGCCCAAGAGATTTTTTTTGGAAACTGAACTAGGGAAACGAATTTATATATTGTATTTGAAGATTAACAATGAACTTGTTTTTTTACTTAACAATAGCGCAGATCGACATATATTTATTATGTAAACTGTAACTGTGAATAATTTATTATACGAAAACCTTGAAAATACATTATTTATTATTGGTATAACTTTTAAATACATATTTCCGTCGGGAAATCGACAGATTTTCCCTAATCTTCCTGATCTTTCCGAATGCAGTGAAATTACGCCTCATACGACGAAACGAGAATAACATTTTTTTCTATTTTCTGCAAATAAACGACATAATATTAAAATATAATTTTGCTTTGTTCGATTTCAAATTTCCCGCTGTTTTAAACCTAGTGCTATTGGAATCGGCTCAATTCAAGGCAATGGATATCAGTGGCTGTTATTTTCTTTTTCGAAACGATCCATTTTTCCAATGAGAACTTGAATCGTAATCAATTGCGAACGTTTATCGGTCATTTAATTTTAAAACCTCGGAATATAATTAATATTGGTCGCGATCATTACGAATTGATGTGGTCGTCGGCGCCAGCCAATGAACGTGCTGCTTTTTCGCATGCGCTGTTTCTATTGGACGTCATCTCTCGTTTGTTTCTGTCGTAAGGAACGCTCGCGGTTCGTAGTTATCCACAGAGTTTGCGCGTCTTATCTACGTCAGAGATTTGCTTCGGAACTTCTGCATCTGCATTGTGCGATCACTTCGCAAAAACAGAGACAAGTTTCGCCTAGTATTTGTTTCACTTGTCAATTCACAGTTCTCATAACCACAAACTCAGTTTTTTTTCAAGAGGGAAAATCGTCTGTCGTCATAATGGTTGATTACAGCAAATGGAAGAATATCGAAGTAAGTTTACAAGAATATTCTACCGCAAAGAATCGGAAGTTTCTAGAAAGAGAATACATACGATAAAGAATACTCCTCGATTGCAGTTTTCGGCAGAACCCAAAGTCTGCAAACTGATCCCAAGTTCATTTCCTTTTATCCGATGGCTCTTTTGTTTTCCATATCCCAATTTTTTTTTCCTCTAATATCTCATGATTTTCCTCCGAATTGTGACTGACATTTTCAATTTCATAATCCTGGGAATTGAACTGTCGATCATTTTAACCCTAGATCGGTACACATTGGTCTCCCGTACCCAGAGCAGACTATGATTTCACGGTGATCTTTTGACTTAACTTTGCTTCTACACCTCATACCTGTTCACCTGATCATCGAATTTACTTTCCGCCTCTTTTTACGTGTCGCTTATAGCCCAGTGTCTCAATTTCACTATTATTCGAATAAAATCCGTTCACTTAGTACGGAGTTACAGCACGCTTTGTTCGCCGGGTATCACAGACTCATGTGTACCGCAGTAAGGGCAAAAAAATAAGTGTACCTCCCTTGAGTTAACATATCGTGAGCGATTTTGTTAGAATACTGTGCATCGCATCGACGTAATAGTTTCCGTTCGTGATCGCAGATTTCGGATGACGAAGATGACACTCATCCGAACATCGACACTCCATCGTTATTTCGATGGCGGCATCAGGCTCGAGTCGAGAGAATGGAAGAACAGAAGAAGGAACACGAGGAGTTTGAACGAATAAAAATGGAGTAAGTATGGATATTTGTAGAACGAGGTGAATGATTTAATATTACGGTATTTTTTATCGTTTTAGAACTTTGAAAAAGTTGAACGAGACCAAACAACAGTTGGCTAAAGTGGAAAAGGAGAACAAAGACAGCGAAGACGTCACTTTGCTGAAAAATTCTTTGGAAAAATTGGAAATGCAAGAGGCTGAAATCAAGAAAAGGGAAGAGGAGTTGCAGAAAAAAGACAAACTTGCGCCGTGGAATGTAGACACGATTAGCCAACCTGGTTTTACTAAAACAGTGATCAATAAGAAACCAGTCAGAAGAGATGATGAAAGTAATCTCCCTGATGATGTGAAAGAACAAAAAATGCGAGACTTTGTCAAAAAGAACATGAAATATTTGAAAGAATTCGGTATGCTAAGGAGATACGACGATAGTAAAAAGTATTTGCAGGATCATCCTGACTTAGTTGGTGAAAACACGGCTAATTACCTTGTTAATTGGTGTATAAATTTGGAAATGGAAGAGGTAAGTCAATTGCAAATTCTACGAAAATTGATAGTGGTGTGAAAAAATCAGCAAATTGAAGCTAAGAAGTTTCATTCAACTTTCACATTTCATTGAATATCATTTGTTGTACATTGCCTGTGGAACATGCCGCAAATAGATTTGATTGGTAACTTGAAAATAGACACAATTAAATCTTGTCTTGATTATTAAAACATATTCATTTTCGTTTTAGAAACATGAGCTCATGGAACATGTCGCACATCAATGCATCTGCATGCAATACATCCTTGAGCTGTCCAAGCAACTAGACGTGGACCCACGAGCTTGTGTTAGCTCATTTTTCAGTCGCATTCAAATAGCGGAGGTTGAATATAAAAACTCATTCAATGACGAGCTGAGTGCTTTCAAGGAAAGAATACGTAAACGAGCTGCCGAGAAAATCGCTGAAGCTTTGAAAGAAGCGGAAGAAGAGGAGAGGAAAGCTCGTTTGGGACCGGGAGGTCTAGATCCAGTTGAAGTATTTGAAAGCTTGCCAGAGGTTAGTTCGTAATTTTTAGCAACCACACATCATGGTATGGCGTCAGGTTGTCAACACACAACGCGTTACAAGAAACAATTACAATTTGTAGCCTCTACAAAAATGCTTCGAGGCGCAAGACATTCCATTGCTGCAACAGACGATAGAAACGATGCCAGAAGATGAAGCTAGGTACCATTTGAAACGATGTATCGACAGTGGCCTCTGGATTCCAGATGCCAAAGCCAAAGAGAAGGGGGATGAGTCGGAAGCAGCAAAAGAAGACGCGAATAGAACTTCAGATCCTGAATAATATTACTAGAAATTATCCATATACTCGAAATTTATCTTTCGCTTTTGTATCAATGGCTTTACATTAGCTTTCATATTACATGCGCGACATGTTAGTTTATTTGATCCACGACGCAGCGATCCACTTCCATTTCTCTAAAGTTCATCGTATTCGCTGTATCATATGATCAAGAAAAGAGGACTTACGAATAAGCATATGTTAAAGTTGCCCGGAAGAAATAATCATCCCAAGTTTCATTGCTTGGACGTGATTGATAAAACTTATATCCAACATTTTTTTGTACGTCTACTGTTCATTCGTTTGCTTTTTTTTCTAAATTGCTAAAGTTTCAAGACTAATATCTTTCAGATGGTTGAACAATGATTCAATTATGATTGTGATGTTCGGAGGGTATTTTTATACTTCTTTGTTTCATCAAACCTACTTATTAATATAGAATAAAAATGTAATGTATATAAAATATGAATAGATTGTGTAAATAACCCTTTGTGTTTGTGATTCGGGAAAAAAATGTTAGGCTTGGACAAGACCTAATTCCTCAAATACCAGAATACACTCTATTATTCGTTATCCATTAAGAATTCTACATATATAATTTTTCACTTATTCATTTAGTGATTTTATCTGTACGTTGTCACTATTAGGAGTCGAACGTCGTATTACTGTACTGCAATTCAAATGTTTCCTATACACCTCGCACAGCAGTGTATTCAATAATAAATCGATTAATTTATCTATACCTGTTTGACTAATACGATTTGCTGTAGCCTCATTCAACCAACAATTAATCAATTAATTTGTTGCATTTATTTCAATATTCACTACGTGCTCAAAACTGTGATCCATTTATCTCCGGAATCCAATTTTAATATTGCTTACCGATTCTTCATATTGAAGCAGTAGCAGTAGAATGCTACAATCGTAGAAAAGCTGAAATACGTTTAATTATTCAAGTCTGTCGATGCTGTACAAAAACGTAGTTTCGAAAAACCTAAAAATTGTTGGGAATCACCAATTTATTGATAAGCACGGTCTACGATGAACGTAACCGTAACGCTGTGTAAGCCATAGTACAGTTTTCCATTCTCTCCAACGTTCTACTGAAGCGGTTACGGTTACGGTTGCGGTTACGGTTACGGTCACGGACATTGTGGACCGTGCTTTATGATCATCACGAGACCGGTTCTCTGACAAATCAAACTTCCACCACGGTTCTATCTTAGCCGTTTTGCCAACGCGAAAAAAATAAGAATGCAATGATGAAAAAAATACCTTATCGTACATTTTCTATTTTATCGTACAATTATTGTATATCGTACATGCGCTATCGTGAATCGTACCTAGTTTTAAATTATCGTGCGGTTGGCAAGACTGTTTCGTAGTATTAATCGGACATGCTAGTATACTTATGGTAACATCGCAATAGATTTTCAGAACGCATTCTCAATTTTGCTGACTTCATTGAACAACCAATCAGAAAATTCCCAAACATTACACACAAATCCACATCAGCGCTGTCAATATATTAGATTGACAGTATATTATATCAATTAAAAAACCAACATCATGTCAGGGAAAGTCCGAACGAAACAAGATAAGAGTGGAGGTAATTGATGAATTCACGATCATTCTCTTCTCGATGTCAGCTGTTGAAAATTTCATGTGTGCATGAAGTAACATAACATCAATGAGGTTATGTTTTCCAGTCGATGATATTTGCATATACATACGAGCTAAGCGCGTTAATGGACAGAGCAGATATTTTCCCGCAGGCACTTTTTGAATTTGCACAGTATTGAAAAATATGCACGGCTTGAACATTATACCGAACATTCCGTGGTCTTCTTGATTTATTCGTAAGATCTCGTTTTACAGAAATCGTTGCGTATAGCGAAGGAGCGGTCAGAAATAATGCAGCCGTCGTGGAATACTGCCGAATATCAATGGCAGCCTTGTCTGGGAGCACAGCAGGCCTATTAGGACTAACAGGGCTTTATGGATTTGGATTCTATATCTTCGCGGTCCTCGGATTATGGGTACAAATTATTTTCATTCTGCTTCAGCATGAAACTTCCCAGTGATTACGGTAATGTTGCAGCGATGTAGCGACAACGTAACTGATTATAACTGATAATATTACCTCGACGTTTCGTATAAGTTGAAATTCCCTGTTCAGCAATATAACATGTTATATGACGTGTTATTTACCCGGCCTATAACAGTTATATTGCAAGGTAACACTTTATATAGCAGTCATGTAACTAGCATATAGCAAATAGTACGTAACATCTTCCTTCCATGTTATATTGCCGCAATAAAAAATATTCACTGTGGTTGTTCATGCCGAATAACAAAATAGCATCGATGACATGCTGAAAGGATGGATCGTTGGAGTGACTATGAATTTTTCAAACCGTAGGCATTGTTGCTGATGAAGACTGGTGGCCAGTGGAAAAAATTCTTCATCAGTAGACAGAGTTTATTGACCAACGGCCTTTTTGGAGGTTTATTTGTATCCTTTATTCTATTATCGAACATCGACATTTTGTTTTCAGAATTCCATCCATATTACAAGAAGTATTTTCCTCAACGTTACTTTATCTCGTGTGCAGACCTATGTATTATTCTGGACGTATCCTTTTGCTGTTCGACTATACAATTTTCAATTAACCACGTTACCTCCATAAATATGATCGAACAATATTTCATCTTGAAATTTGAATAACAATATTTGACGAAGACGGATGCATTTCTGCGGTAATTCCATTAAATTTTAGAACTAATATTTCATGGAAATTTTCCTGTTGTAATAACATGAAAGGATTCTTGATTTATTGGGCAGTGATGTTTCATCTGTTAGATCATGTTTTTCCTGTCAATTTTCAGCTAACTTCGTGATATCGTGCGGTAGAACTATCTTCCAATATGTTAGTCTTGAAAAATGTACTACGTATATTCCTTAATGAATTTTCAGATTCCTGTACGGTATGGTGCACGTCTATTGACCAAAGACAGAGATTCTGTGAAAGAATATGTTTCTGCTGCTACTAAAATATCAACATTTTTACTAACAATCGATAGGAATAAATTATTTAAAAATGACCATTATTCAATTACTTATAGCCAGTCCCTTGATTGTATCAGAAAATCATCCATCCCAATATTCGAAGTACTCGTTCCATATTTATGCTATAACTCATTGTAAGTCAGCGTAACATGCACATCGTTATCAATGCGTGGTTGTTGCCGATATGATGTATCATTGGAAATAGCATGTTGTATGAAGAGAGCAAGGATATTGCTTTCCACAGAAAGTGTATTTTTGGTTCACCTACACTTTCATAGGCGAACCCGAAGAGAAATTTGTCGATGAAATTGAAGAATTTAACATATTTCATATCGTCAATGCTAATCTTAATTTGAGCATCGCTTTCATGAAAATGTTTTATGTGAAAAGAGGTAAATGGTCGTTGGAAACCGGTCGAGTTTTTACAGATTTATTTTACACGGAACAGATGACACGAATCATATTTTGGATTATAATAATGATGGAATAAATAATGTTCTATAAAAATATAGTCCGCTGGTTAAACGCAAGAAATTGCAGTGACGCCAGATCCGCTATACCATCGTTAAAGATATGTCACATCTTGGAGTCAATTGGAATACGCTCCGACGAATTTGTGTTGCTGGTAATCCCCGCGACAAACATCTTTCATGAAGGTATGATTGTAACATTCAGTTATGTTGTGTATGCGCTTCATATTTTTGTTTCCACAACTGCGTCGGACATTGAGCAAAAAGTGTGATGTGTGCTGGGCACCACGTTATCTGACGTTCCTGTTTCCAATATTTCTAATCTCCGCTCTTCGTCCATCTTTTCCAATTCAGCTTTGCTAAGGTGATATACGATACCAGCACCAAATCCATCACCCAGAACGTTGATGGACGTTCGAATTCGATCCCTTAAATCATTCAAATGAATGTAATTTCAAATGTCATTATTCAACGAGCTACGTGCTACTTACAGCATCCAGTCAACAGCGAAAAGGAGCGACACATCATTGGTCGGTAGTCCAAGAGCAGTCAGGACGAGCAACATCGTTATTAAAGCAGCGCTAGGAATGCTGGCAGCCCCGATGCTTGCCAACGTCGCGGTCAAGCTGGAAAACGTGAGGTTTTAGCGTATTCTTATATTTTCACAATGTCTTCCACTAAAATTTTGCAATTTTCGATTACCTAACGGTAATAACTTCACCAATCCCTAACTGAATTCCGTTCATTTGAGCAATAAAAATTGCAGCTACAGCTTCGTACAGAGCTGTACCATCCATGTTTACCGTAGCTCCCACAGCGACAACGAATCGGGTGACTCTCGCATCGATCTTGTTATTTTCTTCGAGACAACGGAAGGTAATCGGCAAGGTAGCTGCACTGCGAATCAGTATGATTAATCGAGCCTGCCTTACCCGGTTAATTTGAAACGGAGCATAAGATTCATCATTTGAAGATATAATAATTACTGGTCGTTGTCTAGAATTACCTCGATGCAGTACCCAAAGCAGTAACCCATGCTTGCATCATACCACGAAAAAATGTAGCCGGATTTTGACGAGTTATAAACCAGAAGATAAGTGGTAATGTAATAATGGCATGAACCAGCAAGCCGAGAACAACGGTCACCATATAAAGACCTAACATCTGCGCTGTAACTGCCAAGTTATTGATAGACATTATTTTTCCTGCTATCAGACACATAATTCCAAAAGGAGAATACCTAGAAAAAATTATTTTCATGTATTGGCTCGCATCGAGGGTAGTGAAGTTTCATTGACTCACCACATCACCACGCCTACAAGCTTCATTATTATGTCGTTCAAGACGACAAAAAAGTCTACCATGAGGCGAGCTTTTGCACCCATTTGACCAGCGAGCAAACCAAAGGCTAGACAAAATACTATCATTCCCATGACGTTGGTACCGTCTTTGTAGACTAGTGACGGTGTAAGAACGAAGCTGCTTTGATTCTGACTTGTAACAACGAAGACCTCTTTTTTGTACGTTGTTTGGACTTGCTGGAAGCAGGCTTGAACTAGGTTTTCTGGCACCATATTTCTGTAATAGAGGAAAAGTATTGAAAATCAGTGTGTTTTTAAATTTTACTCGTCGTAAAATGCGCTTGCCTGATAATATCCAGTATAGCATCCAACGTGGATACTCTAGTATCTTCCGAGCCCGAAGCCATTACAGCTGTTTTGATGCTCGGGTCGCCAGGATGAATGATGAGGACCATTACGATACCAACGATGGCAGCTAGGATCGTTGTCACCATGTAATAAGCCAGAGCATGAATGCCCATACGTCCTGAACTTTTGGCATCGAGTTGCGCCATACCTAAGTTCGAAACCCTTCATTTCAGTTTTTTCCCAATTGTTCCCACATGTTGAGAATTTTTTTCTTATTTGCGTTTCTCAAACTCTCCGGCTACCTGTACTTGTATTTTCCAGAACTATATTTAGTCCAAATCGAATCGATAGAAAAATCTATAACTCTGTACATAGATGGAATAGAAACTAACGTGCTACATTGATTGTTTCAGACGTGTATTGACGTTGAGAAAAGAAGAATTACCAGCTATCAACGAAGAAATAATCAATGGCAGGATAAACATCTTCAGGAAACGCATCAGAATTTCTCCAGGAAAACTGACTAGGACTATGGATTGCGGGGACAAGTTGGCTAAACGTCCCAAGAATCCAAGACCCAAGCCCACCAATACACCAGCGACTGTCAAGACGAGGAGTAAATTCATGCTCATCCATTCTACTACCTGGAAAAGGAATTGTTCACTGCTCTATGAATCGATACTTAATAGGCTGTTCCCATTCTTGTCAATTGTCCATGATTCTATCGCTTAGAATTTACACAAGCACGATGCATCGGATCGCTTCGATAAACATCATCTGCAATAGCTGAGAATTGAAACTGAACACGGAGTCCGATTATGGAATATTATTCACCACTTGGAGTCGATCCAGAGGTCCGCGATGACCAGGAACCACAGTTTCATCTTCGGTGGACATTTTCTGTATGTCACCCGTACGAGAACTGAAACGTATTTCAACAAATAATTTGTAACGCTATTTTGGGTGCGATCCGTTCGGGTCAAACTTACGCGTGACCTTCCGCTGTATCCTGATGCTCCGTAGACTCCTTTGGGTCATCGGTAGTTCCTCTAAACGCAGCCATAGCGCCGGACAACCGTTGCGTGAGTGACATGTTGTACTTCGACTAGTTTACGTATTCAGGAGTTCTTGAAAAGCCTGCCTCTGGGTACGAGGATTGGTAAAGCGTACCTCGACCGAATCATTTTGTTACGGCGAGCACCAAGCCGCTCGCTCAGCAACCGTACCACTATCGTCCATACGTTGATCGTCGTACCTACGACGACAAATGATATTAATAATTTTCATTGACCGAAGCACGGACTTACCACACCGCGGAAGCAATATGACACGAATGCATACTTGTAACGTCACACATTTTTCAATATCTACACCGCTGCTGGGGTATTGTGCAAATTTGACAAGTACACCATTATATTCTAATGAAGTACACCATTATATTCTAATCCCACTGATAAATTTTACCCATTCACGTTCCAGATCCAGATCAGATTTTCAAAATTCAAGATGGTGAATAATAACATGGGAAGCGGCTGTTAACTTGAAATAGGAATTTCCTACACGAATGCTTAGAATTTAATCTGTGGGCGCTATAGAAGTTATTAATTATCTAGAAAGTTGCTGAAAAAAGATTTCTTTTGAGATACTGTAACTACTTTGCAGCGAATACATGTTAGAAAACACACTTTTGTTATTACACCCTGCGATACGTTAGGATCCACGATGAGATGTTATTTATCGAGGAAATGAGAGAACTCTTCGTCGGCCGACGGAGGCCTGCTTGTTCTCTGAGTGTGGAAAGGGTTCTTTGGAAACAGTTATTTCTGTCACCCAAATATAACGTTCACCCACACAAAACACCGCTGTGAAAACTACGTACGTTTCGAATATCTGCACTTTTGGTGTTCAGGATGTATGTAGAAAGAAAGGAAAATAACTAGAAACTGTTGTTGATCGTGTAAAACGTCAAATGGGAAAGCCGAAGGCGAAAGAAGAACTCGCCTCGAAGGTATCACAGCAGATCGCACCGTTGCGGATCTGCAATCAGCCAGATAATGTACCCCATCCAGGAAGTTGATTATAGCAGACCCAGTAGCTCGAAGTACGGGCGGGGGTCTTGCAGGAAGTAGGCACTCATCGCACGCGGCGGGTCGCACGGCATCCCAGGGGCCGATTACGCTAGCTTGAAATGTTTCCGAGCCTGATGCCCCTTCTGTTGAACGCCTTGACTGCCCGTTGCAGTAAGCTCGTTCCCTGTTATTGGGAAGTACCCGTTTCGGATGTATGTCCCGCTCGCATTCTCGCCGGTTACGAATCGATGAGGGTGATTTTCGTCGATTCATTGCCTCGTCGGGTCTATTTATAAAGACATGAGACGTGTTATGCATATTTCTCACCGCATCAATAATATCAAATATTTGCAACTTATTAATTGCACTTTTTCCATCATTTGCAGATGGCTCGGACAACGAGATTTTTTTCACATATGATCCGACTCCAGGAACCTCTTTGGGACAATTACAACGACGGCTATTTCATTCACCGAGCAATTTTCAAATAGACTCTCAACGTCGTATACGTGTACACTGCTACTTCGCGCTCGAATGTCTTAACAGTGACGATTTCAACGCCCAAGTCGTTAAAATAGAACGCTCGCCAGCAATTTCTGCAGGCACAAATGGTGCAATTGAATGATTGATGCTCAAACTCATAAGCGATTTCTTTTCGCCTTAATTCACTCGACCAACGTGCATAGGCTTCGTACCAACGCTGCTCCTTTGGCTGCTCTGCAATTAAGCGTACCTCCACATCTTACATTTAACATTTTAATTCGACCTAACATCATACATTGTTACCACATATTCCACACCAAAATTATCCCGTCGCAATCACTTTTCTCAGAGACAGTTCGACACACAAAGTTAAAATTTACCACTCTCGTCAAAAACTGTGACCTAATTACAGTTGTACCAGCCAACGGATAAACGATTTAAGTTTCAAAAAGTTTCTTTCTCAAATATCATCGCTTCGAATGAACGTTCGTTGGAGCCAATCTACATGATTCTGATACAAAGAAATTTCATCATTCATTGTGTGTTACAATAGAAATAGAGATACGTTAGCTTACTCTATTTTTCGTGGAAGAAAGCTTCGATAAAAAATATTCAACTGATCACTCAAGTTGCAAAATGTCTTACTAGTAAAACATGAACTGATTCATGTTACCTTACGTTTCGCTAGCGGTGCAAAGTGTTTGAATAGTATAGTATGAACTAAGCTATGTTATGTTACGTTTCACTGGTCGAAATCAGTCTGTGCAAAAAATAGGCAAAAATCAGCTTTAAGCAATTTTTAATCCTTAAGTTTTTTTACCTGTATTTTTCATATATGTAAGTGCATATATTCTGGAGTAATCAGTCGTATAATAGACATTTATAGACATTTATAGATAAGAGCGTTGAAATGCGTAGGGCAACATTTTCAATTGATGTTCTCATCGATAAATGCGCTGATTAGTGTTTACATCTCATCAGATGACAAATTGAGCAGCGGTGTGAATTGATATCGTCGAAGACATCATGTTTTGCCAATGTTCTTCGCTCGATGAAACTCTAACGAACAGGAAGCGAAGATTGATGAAATGTCGCATTCGTTGTGAGGATTGACGTTGATCGTTTAGATCATTTTTACCTTGATTATCATTGGCGGTATTTGGGTTCAGTTCCAGATACATTTCAAATTATGTCATAGCAGCGCGACTGCGTGCGCGCTCGATCAAATGTTGATTTGCAATCGGTATTCGGTCCGTCTGTCTGTCTTTCTTCACGATTGGACCCCCAATCTTCCAGTCTTCGGTATTCACTCGCAGTTTCACCACTCAGTATAGCAACAGACATCACACGATACTGTGGAGCTCTTGCAGGTAATCAATCTCTTGCAATTCGCTTGTCCCGCTACTCAACTTCGACTACGTAAATTTTTTCTCTGTTTCAGGTAAAATATAAAAAAAGTTGAAAAGTTGTTTAAAAAAATTGCTTTTTCTTCAATTGACGAGAAGTTCAATTTTCATTCTTCACCAGTAGAGAAAAAGGAACATGGGACTATCGAAGCGAAGACTTTTGCTAATTCTTTTCACGATCGACGTTATATATGCCTCGCAAAAAATTCCCTGGTGGCACATCAAAGCTGCGCAGCAACAAGGGTACGTCAATTATGCAAAGTTAATTGGAATTTATAGTCAGAATACTCTGAGAATTTATTTTGGAAATGCACTCGTCGAACCAGATTTCACAAAAAATTACCAGATTTTACTTCAGGCATGAATTTTCGGCTACTATTCGTTAGAAACAGGTAGACAATAATTGAACAAACAATCAGACTTGTCAAGCAATAATTATGACAAACCAAACATCAATATTTGTTCTGCCGATGAAATAAAAAAGACGTCAAAGGATCGCTTCCCATTTTTTGTGATCAATGAATTAATCGAATAAATTGACACAATTAATTAACTGGTTAAACTAAAACCAGAGTTTTTGTAACTAGTGAATTAATTAATTAATAGTATTAGTATATATAAAAAAATGAATAAATCTAATTAAATGTTAATAAATTAAATTAAATTAAATTAAATTAAAAACTGTTTTTTGCGACTGAGGAATTGACTAATTTATAAATTGAATTTTATTGAAAAAATAATTCACCAGTTACGAAAAATCGGATAGTTAATTAAATTAGTTGTTTAACTGATGGGTAATATACATATTTTTCTGTTAATTATAAATGATGGTAACGGCGATTGGTCTTTTCTTCCTATCATTTCTAAATACCAGCTTTTTTCGTAGGTGATTGAAAAAATAAATTTAAAAAAGAAGAAAAAATAAAAGAAAAAAAAGATAAAATAAGTGAAAAATATCAAATAAATAAAAGAAGAAAAAGAAGAAAAAATAAAAGAAAAATAAATAAAAGAAGAAAAAATAAAAGAAAAAAATCAAAAAAAATAAAAGAAAGAAGGAAAAAATAAAAGAAATAAAAGAAAAAAAAGAAGAAAAAATAGAATAAAAAAAATAAATAAAAACAAATCGGAAAGCTTGAAATTCATAGATAAACCAGGCAAGGGCTCAGTAATGAAATTATCGTCAGTTAACACGAATTACCCGGGTCAAGCTCAACGGTTCATTAAATATCCTTCGATCTTAATAATTTGTAAATTGCATCAGAGGTCCAATAAAACTAGACGAACCGTTACAAAGATATGCGTCACGTTGCGATTGAACCGCGAGCCCTTATATCCTTGATTCCAGATTACTAAGCCTCGTTGAATTCGCTCCGTATATGGAATAGGCATACATTTATCGTTGGGCAATGTTCGCCGACTGTTCCAACGAACCTACAACGAGTTGAAAATATCGCCAACGGATCCTAGAACTGTTAACAATTCTCGTCAAATACCGTCGATAAGCCCGTAAAATTCACCGGGCAAATAAAAATTGCGCGTAAGCGGTAGGAACGATAGCTCGCGAAATCGTAGCCATTGGCAAACGTCGATGAGGCAAACTCGACGCATCCGAGTCGAAAAAAAATGGTAAATTTAATTCGTAACAAGCGCTCCGTTACGTAGAGCGAAAATTTGTCGAGCAGTGCCCTTGGCCAAGCGAGGAATAATTGTGAAATATCGAAATATTATACGGATGATTCGAGCGGCTGCGTCACTCGCGACTCGGTTGTTCCAGCGACGCGTTTCGGTTCTCCAATTCATCTTTATTAAATGATGAATCGCTCGGACCTCTTGACAATCGCAAATTCGGCCAGAAATAAAAATGAATTGTATGCCACGAAGCAATTTGGTCTATCGCCGTTCTCATTTGAATAAAACGCGTTCGTTCAAATACCGCGACGAAAATTTTGAAATCAATTTCCAAATTAATAATTCCCGATGATTATTAACAATTTTTTATTATTATACATTTATTATTATTATTATATATTTATTATTATTATTGTTATTTATTATTTCCATCGATACCAGTCGATAAAAAAAAGCTTCCTCCCCTCGATTAATCAGGTTTGTTCCTAATTGTGGAACGCGCAAAGTGACGAAGAGTACCGTTCGGACGCAAACGAATGCCGCGGGGTACTTCTTGATCGCGAGATCAATGCACGTTGGTCAACGATGCCGCGGGCAAAGTTTGGCGCCGTGAGATGTTAGATACGAGCGATTCTTTTGTTCCTAATCGCATGTACCACCTGAACGTTTTTTAAACAACTCGAGAGAAATGTTTTTTTCTGCTCTCGTCGAACGCGGTCGAATTTCGACCGGCGCGCGGAGATTAAGACACGACGTGATCTTTTATCCTTGGGGCGGTGAGGGTTTGACCGTAACGAACGTACCGCCTTTGGCGAAATTTTAACCCATGGGATGTATTTATTTATCTGAACGAAATTCAGGATACGTATAAATTACTGGGACGTCAGCACCATTTTTTTTTTTTTTTTTTTTAATATATATATATATATATATATATATATATATATATATATATATATATATATATATATATATACTGTTGTATGCGCAGGTTTGTATATTAATTGCCTGGTAGTTTTTTTTTTTTTTTTATTGGTGTGGTATAATTTTTGTCTTACTACAGACCGAACGTCTGCGTCGTCGAAGAACTTCCTGAAAGTGGACAAAAGTTTTACACGGAATGCAGATACTGGAAACCGCGCTTGATTTGCGGAGAACAAGCGTAAGTTTAGGATTATGAGTAGAGTCTAATGAGCACTATAAGTATGGATGGGAGAAAACGTTTGGTGTAATTTGAATATGTTTATGGGAATTGTTGGTAAATTGTAAATCACAATTTAGATCTGCATACTGGTTTATTTATTTATATATGTATGTATGAAATGTATATTTTAAGTTGGGATGGTTCAGTTATTTTTATGCTCGGTGTGAGGAAAGACTTCTGCAAAAACGATTTTCTCTCCGCGGAAGGTCGAACTTCTGTAGTGATATCGAGAACAGCGATCAGTCGGTACATCTGGCAGAGTACTTGATCTTCCACGAGTCAAACTCATCGTTGATGGCATAAAAGTTAACGGATGTTTGATTATCTGGAGAATTGGGTATATTAGTCACTTTATTTGCGTCCATCGTGGCGAGAAATTCTGCATGTGTCACCGTGATTTGGTTGTTTGTTACAATTCATGCGTGGGCACGCGGTCCAGAAACGTGGGCTGTACGACGCAGCACATCATCGGCGAGAAGCAAAGAAAGCAAACGCAGTAGAGAACGAATTTTAAACTGTTGGAACAAAATATGAGAGTAGCTTGATTTATCGAAATGAAAAGCTGCTTCGATAATGATTTATATTTATGATTTATATATATCATTCTGAGATAATAATCATTTTTTTTGCTATAGCGTCGTGAGGTATGATTGCTGCGAGGGGTATCAGATGGTTCCAGGACAAATGGGTTGTACCGGAGGTGAATTTCTCTTGCGAATGAAAAAACAGTTCTGAGAATGCTTAAACCACATTTTTTCTTGCAGTCAAACCGCTAACAAATCTCAGTGAAACTGCACGAGACTCTGGCGCAGGGAAATTCGCAGACCTTCTCGAGTCATCGGGAGTGGCTGAAGAATTGAAACGAGGTTCAGCGGTCACTTTGTTTGCTCCAACTGACAAAGCATTCGAGGTGATCATTCAGTATACATACTAAACTTCGTTTGCTACGTAGGCTTGAGCCAAAAAGTTTTGGACAACTACGCGATAGGAAATACGATGGGACATGCATCGCGGTTGATTCGTCGAACAAGAAACTTTGATCGACTACGATTAACTAATTAATTGGTAATCATCTATTTTTGCAGAGTTATATGAAGATCCGTGGGATTCGGCCAGAGAAACTTAATGGTACGAAGTATAGAAACTTAGTATTGTATCATTTGGTAGACAAGAAGATTCCGTCGACTCAATGGCGAGCAGATTTATTGTTGGATTCGAAGTTGCCGGAACGAAAATTACGACTGAACAGATATTCAAATGGGGTCAGTATCAAGAATCTGATTTTTAAATGCATCAATCTAAGATTCGAGTCGATGAGTTTTGAATTGTCGTGAGTATTTTCAGATGGAAACCGTCAACTGCAACTCTATCATTCGTAAGAATCAACAAGCAACTGATGGCATCGTCCACGTGATAGATTCTGTGCTGGATTCGTCCTTTTTTGAAAATAACGATATAACCGAAGTCATTGCTAATGATGGTCGATTCGCTGTTCTCGCTGAAGCCATGAAGAACAGTAATTTCATTAATCGTATCCGCAACAGTCGCGTATCACACACAGTCTTCGCACCCAGCGACGAAGCGTTCCAAAAAATACACCGTAATCGTTTAAACAAAATTTTGGGAAACAACGAGTCGGTTGAAGGTAGTTGAACTATGAGTTATCTTAGACTAGATCGTCACGCATTATTTAGATCCTTGATTTGGATTTTTCAGCACTCCTGGCTAATCACGTTGTTACTCATCCTATTTGCTTGCCTGGAATCATTTCGGAACATCACGCGAAGACTCTTGGCCCCGAGAAGTTAACTTTGAACTGCGATTCTAAAGGAACTACGGTCGAGAAACGAAAATTGAGAAAAGACTTCATCCAAGGAGTCAATGGTCTCTTATACCTGATCGATGACGTTTTACTACCTGACAAAGGTGAAAACATGATTTTCGATTACTGACGGTGTTCGTTATGAGATCGGTTCCACAAGTTTTATTTGGCTCCAAGTACTCTCGTGACGATGACTAACATGATTATAAACATTTACGCAGCTAAGACGATCATGGAATTGGCAAACGATAAAAAACTCTACAAGTTCATAGAATTGATCAAAGTGGCAGATCTGGAAGAATCTTTTAACAATTTCGAGCCCTATACTCTCTTTGCACCCTCCGAAGCCGCCATGTACTGTGAGTAGAAACTGCTCGTCGTGCCATCTCAACACTGACTTTGGATTTTTAATCGAATTACAGCTTTGCCAGAATCAGATTTGGAATTAATGCTGAGAGATCGCGAGCTAGCGAAGGAATTCATCTTGAACCATTTGGTTCTCGGGAAACATACGACCGATTCGATTTACGATGGACAAGTATAAAAGTTTCTGATCTTTCAGTAGATTATGGTGAGGTCTGCGGTGAGCTCTATGTGTTGTTGCGTCATTTTTATATTATTCAAAGGTCGTCATGTCTCTTGATGAAAAGACGCCGTTGCGACTGCAAGTATATCGAGGTAGTGTGGGCATAGAAGATGCGCTCATCGAAGATTCTGATACACAGGGTAGCAACGGTGTTTTGCATGTCATCGACAAAGTGCTACGTCCCAATACGCATCCTCTCGACGATGTTTTGAGAACGAACGGAAATTTTAGGTTCAATGATTCTTATTTTGAATAATGTCAAATGATTACAGTAATTCCATTCCTGTAACTCACTTCTGCGTTGCCATAACTCGATTACTTGTTCTTCATGTCACTGACAGCATTTGGCTAGAAGCAATGGACAAAATGCGAGAAATACAGCCAGAAACGTTCGAAGAATTCAGGCGAAAGGAAAGTTCTTATACCTATTTTGTACCATCGGACGAAGCTTTCAAAGATTTGGGAGACGCGAAACTTAAAAAATTATTGGGTGACTCGAAGTACTTGTCGCAGGTAAATAAAGATGATCGTTTGCAGTCTCAACATTTTTGACTAATCGAATTACCGCTCAATTATCACTGGCATAATTCCAACGAACAGACACTTAAGAATCATGTTGCTGAGAATATGATGGCATCGAGTGGATTCAAGGCAGATTTGAGATATGCTGTTAAATCCAAGCAGAATATACTGGACGTGGTAAAACGAAACCAGACTGTGAAGGTCAGTTTTTATTTTTCTTAAGCATAGTAACTGTACGAAACACGACTTAACGTCAGATATCTTATCCCAGGTAAACAATGCGATGCTGACGAAATGCGATTTACTCAATCAGAATGGCGTGGCTCATCAGATCAACAAAGTTTTATTGCCCCGTCAAAAACATGGTTACTCCAAAAGGAAGCGTGGCATTAGACGAGCGAGGAGAAATCATTTCTCATCTTAGAATTTTAAGTAAGAAGGTGCTGACGCGTACGTAATCGTGTCCAGAAGACTTCAATAGCGATTCGATAATTGAGTTACGAATGAGTAGACATTCTCATCATTTCAGGCAGTAATTCACGCAGCAAACAAGTTATAAATGGAGTTTTATTCATGAAATTTTTGTCAAATGTTAAATAATCATTTAAAATATGATTCTAGTAGAACCGATTAAAAGTTACGCGTTTGAACCGGTGTCATTTTTAATAAAGGAATTACTAATTTGTGTTATACCATAATTTTAATACGCGATTATGTGGAGTACAATATCATTAATAAGCTACTTAATAAGTACTTATATCACCAATTATTTGGTGGCACGTATTTCAGTATGTATATAAAATTTAATAAACTTAATACTTTATCGAGCAATCTTTAGAAGTTTACATAAAACTGTTAAATAGCGTGTACCTTAAATCACATTACAAAGTATTGAAACTGGTAGACTTTTGAGTATCCGAATGAACAGGAACAGTTCGAGATAATCAAAAGATGATCATGCAACTTAATACCATATAACTACGAACATAAATTTTCGTTCATCATTTTTTTTTATTCATTTAATCGTCGCAAAATTGCTCAATATTCTGTGTCACAGAATGATAAATTTCCAATTAACCATACAAGTCCATCTTTGCCTTCCTTCTAGCTGCTACGCCATTTACATTTACATTTATAACAGTTGTACATTTTGAAAACAATTCATTAGGAAAATATTGCCATTTACATTTTATATAAATTGAATGCTGTTATCATACCGTTGCATACTTCAACCCGGGATGGTTTATTGCATGCAACGTCAGTTTCACTGTGTGATTACTCACTCTTTCAAATTGTGAATATCTCATTTTTCAGAACTAGATACAATTTGGGAGTTTAAATAATAAATTAGTTGAGTATTTGACTTAAAATATTTACATAAATCACGTATCTCTCGATATTACATACAAATGATCGAGGTCTATCTTACATAATCTCAGGATCATATACATTTGAAAAATGTCAATGTTTAAAAAATTATTTAATCCAATAAAATTATTAACAAGTAATAAAAACTGTACAATATTCATAAACATATTTAGAGAAGTTCGAATAGGTCAAATCTGTCTTATTATACATCACATCATTGTCTAACACATTTTCATATCACATCATGAATGTTTGAATTTGAGATTCGCGAAATTTTGGATTTCTGCTCTGTAGAAATACAATTTTTACAATTACATTTCTTACCTGTGACTATTATGTGAATTCTTTCATTCGACTGAACATGTATAACAGGGATTTGACCATGAGTTGCTTCATCTATGTCGACGACGAATCCTTTACTCGAATGTGCACAGTCAGCTTTAAAAACAATACAATCACATTGATTATCCGAGAGATCTTTAAGAAATTAATATAATTAAATGGAGAATTTTTTCCTCAAAATACCTTTGAGCGGGAAACGTTTAATTTCTACATGATCGTGCAGCGTTTCAATTGTTTTAATGACACTTGGAGGCTTTTGGATTGTTGGTACAGCATCTGGTACCAGTAAAGGTCGTGGTTGTGTTTTCCAAATGTATTTCGATTCAAAATGATCTGAACATATTCGACTATACGGAGAGGTTGTCTTCATTTGCGCAAAATCTTGCCACTTTTTGAATCTGTGGATAGATAAGTAACCAGTATTACATAGTTAATACTTTATAACGAATACTACTTGAATATCCTGCATACTAATATTTATTGATTAGTTTTAGAACAGACATCATATGTTACTCTCAACCAGGAGTATGAAGAAAAATTGTATTGGTATTGAACGTTAACGACAACGACTTGAATTTCGTTACGGTAAGCATACTTACAAATCGGGATGTTTAGGAAATCCGAAAAATGACTGCGACGTATCCATTTTCGAACTTCGCTGACATCCCCGGACACAACACACAACCATTGTTGTTAATGATCCGGGCGACGATTTTCTTCTTACTTCACGAACGGCTTTGAGTAATAGATATTCCGCAAAATAAATACTAAACAACACGATCAGTGGTCGACAGGGGGTACAACCCTCAATGCAACTCGATACAATTCAATGCTTTAAGATAGGCATGAATTCTGTCCACTTTCGAGTCTGTCAACGACGTTGACTGGCGTTGACCACGGTGGAACATTCAGATCTTGCAACAAAATTTTAGTTGCGGGGGTGTCGTCTTATTGAAGACAACAATGTTTCGATTCGCGGCCAGGCGGTGGCCACGCGCTGCTATCGAGGTGTGCACGCTGTACGAGGGAGATGGGCTATTCAAATAAAATTACACCACGAGAATACGTACATATACGTGTAAAAGCAGAGATGTCGTGCGTGATCGAGCGAATCAGTGGTTATGTTTGGATTTTGCTTGATTTGAAATCTATTTCCGTCTCTCTTGTACAGGGTGCGCGACTAGGTTGCAGCGTGTAGCCAGCGCCTGGCCACGAATCGAAACATTTTTGTCTTCAATAAAGTGGCGTACTCCCACCGCCGGAGTTTCCAGACTTGTATGTACGACCACGGCGCAGGGTTGGAGTCAAACCTTGCATAGGTATACTATTCCGTAGCCAGGTATGATAAATGAAAAATAAACTATGATTTGTCACTAAATTTTAAATAAGAGTTAGGTTATAAACGTGAGTATGATATACATTGAATCTGACTTGGAAAAAGTTCAATCGCCCAAGTGCGCTCGGGTACAGTCGGGGATGGATTCCCATTTATCCCATCCTCTTTGGTCGTACCCTACCCTTGGCGATAGGGGTTGGTAAGAAATATCGATATATCAAAACATGGGAATCAAGTATCGGAACAACCAATCAACGGAGACTATGTAGTAAGTTTCCCTCCTAACCTTGCACGTGGTTGGTTACTTTGGTACTTGCTACGCATGAAAGCGGCTAGGTGTATACATGGTGATGCATGGCCATAGACCATTGATTAGGGTGTAACTCACGAGAAACACTAAAATTATTGAACGAAATTACATAAATTATGAATTACATTTTGCAAAGGATCTGTAACATCTAAATTTTCCTAGACATGCTTACATCTTCCTACGTATGGACTACCTATTCGTCTACATCGAGATGTCACTCACGGTCACGCGTTGTTCGTGCCTCAGATACTCCACTTCTTTATTTATCGCTTCAGCTGTTCTGCTGTTCACGTTTCAACATGGCATCGCACGAAGATGAATCGTTTCACGAAATTAAATCGCATTTTACACATTCCACCGGGAAAATTGAATGGGTTCCGTTATCACTTACTCTTGTAGAATATCCGCAAGGTAAGTTTGACCGATTCTACTCGCAACGTTCATTGTCAGATTAAAATTTCCTCTCAATTTACGGCAGTAGGGTTAGTAGCCTGTTTGAAAACATAAGCCGCCAATTTGTCTCAGGCAAACATCATAACTTATAATATCTTCAATATCACCTTCAAACAACAGTATTCGTTAGAATCCGACAATTTCTATGAAGTGCACTTGCAATTATGTGATAACATCTTCACGAACGACCGTACAGAGTTTTAATCGTAGTGCTCTTTCATAGGAAAATGCCTCGCATTTATCTTGCTCATATCTGTCCGGTATCCGGTATTTTTTACTCTATCTGCATATATCATTCGCTTTTTCAAATCGTAGATGACTCACTGAAACGTTGATTTCGATAACATGAACAAGTACAGTGATTGTAAAATGACGAATAATCACATCCGCGAGGATGATTAATTATCATTTATTCCTGATATAATTTCATTGATTTGCAGGTGATCCGATTGGGAAATTTTTAGCATTGACAAGTCTGATGCCTTTTGCTATTATCGCTGGCTTCGTAACGCTTGTACTCTTCCGACGAGACTTACACACTGTAAGCTCATAGTTCGTTTAACAATCCCGAGCAGCAGAACGACAGACAATATTTACTTAGCTGTACGTTAACGATTGTCATGTTACAGATCACATTTTTTAGTGGAGTTGTTATCAACGAACTTGTGAATATATTCTTGAAAAATATTATATGCGAGGCCAGACCAATGAGACGTGAAATTATTTACACTGAATATGGAATGCCATCTGCTCATACACAGTTCATGTGGTTTTTTGCCACATACACAACGATCTTCGTTTTTGTCAGGTGAGATGTGTAAAAAATAATAGTAATGATGGCAATAGTAATTTTCGTTCAACTTTGTCATTGTTCGGATATAATGCCACGGAATAGATGGGACGTGGTATTTTATTTTATAATTCGAGCTATTGCTACCGTAATTGAAAATCGTTTTTTGTTTCTTATTGCAGATTGCACCACAACAATAATAGTAGCGTGTCGGAACGATTTTGGAGAATAATTGTTATTGTTGGCTGTGTAACAATAGCAACTCTAGTAGCCTTTAGTAGGATTTATTTAGAATACCATTCTGTAGCACAAGTGGTGTGCGGCGGCTTAGTTGGGATCGTTATCGGTATCACATGGTTCCTAGTTACCCACCTAATTCTGACACCGTTCTTTCCTATCATCGTTTCATGGTAAGTCTACGCTCGGTTGCTTTTAAAATCTTTACAATTTATATGTAATCGCCTGGGCCAAGCGTGTAAATTAAATACTACTTACATAGAACAAAGTTCTTGATCGATAGGGGCGACTCGATCGACTTTTTACCTCATCATCGATTAGTTGACAGCAATTTTGTTTTTCTAGGCGGATATCCGAGTATTTACTGCTACGTGACACAACATTAATTCCCAACGTACTGTGGTTCGAGTACACAAATACTCGGGCAGAAGCGAGAGCTCGATCTCGCAAATTAGTATCAATGAAGTCTCAGTGACGGCTGATGATTGCCCAATGGGCACAGCACAAATAGATAGAAAAACAGTAATTGATCCGTTCCATAGATCCAGCTTCACGGAAACCTATGATCTGTCGGTCGAGCTGTAAGTTGGGAAAG
Source organism: Arge pagana (assembly GCA_963969455.1). Taxonomy (NCBI): domain Eukaryota; kingdom Metazoa; phylum Arthropoda; class Insecta; order Hymenoptera; family Argidae; genus Arge; species Arge pagana. Next base: position 20,303,529 of record OZ018311.1, on the reverse strand, counting down.
AAGGCCGGTTCACGATGGTCTTGCAGCTTTTGCCTATCAAATGGCGTTACGGATGCAGTTATACAGATCCAACTGTGTGCCACGAAGTGTTCTCTCAAAGCTTTCGAACTTGAAATTTTCTGTATTCAAGATCATTTTGTCTATCGTGAGTCGGAATTTTGTCGATTGGACGTACGATAGCTTTTCTTTTTAAATTTTACAATAATTCGCACAAATAACGGACATTGTTTTTGAAGATGAATCGCAAGGCGAATTGCGACCGCGCGAGCGAGATATTTACTAAACATGCGAGTTTGTAGAGATAAATTAATGTTATATACTACAAAAATGTTACGTTAAAATGTCCAAGATGTGTGAACTAATGACAGCATCACTATTCGTAATCGTAATCGTGATCGTGATGATAAAAGATTATACAATCTTGAACTGATGAATGAAACGACCGTCAATGTACAAGATTATTTCTTCATAGCAACATCTCTATGTAGACATAATAATTTTATCGGCAACTCTGATTGAAATTACTTATAGAAGGAATGAAAATATAAATTAGTATGCCCGTATGAGGATGGAATAATTGAAAAAATGAATATTCTGAGTGTAATACATATTTTCTGGAACAATTTCTATAAAAATTCAAAGATTAATATTTGGCAAATGAAAATATTTATCGAATATATTTATTACCTTTGGAGTTGTCAGTCGATTATCGACCTAACGTTTTTTAATATGACTTTTTGTTATCAAATCATAGAATATCTATTTTTCTATTTAGACTATTATCGCGTTTCAATCAATTTTTCTTCGATTAATATATAGAAACTAGCATAACTGAAGTCTATTGGCAGTTCGATATGTAAACTATTCAAAGAGTGTAGAGAGGAGAGAAAAATTATGTATAGTTTTTGCTGTATTCCGTGCCCTGGCTGCCCGACATTAGGTATCGCCTGTGTCGAACTTGACACGTAGAATAGAAATTGTAAGTCGCAGCCCCAACAATTCATGTCACGATATTGATTATCTCGGCAGCATAAGTCCAGATAACCGTCGGAGATATCTGAGCTCAAAGGTATCATTTATCATTTTATCCTTAAGTGAGAAATATTTGTAGCGATAATTGAACGAGCAACACGTAGTTGATTTTTATATCGAATTTTATTTAAAGTTTAGTTCGTATTCTAGGAACTTTATCTTTGCGATATGATTTTCCTCGTGAATGACGAATAGTGTACAAGTCGTAGGATAATTAATACGAAGATGGAATATTAATGTTAATTTGAATAATATTTGAACGATGGATAAATTAGCTGTGGAATATAAATGGTGTAACACACGAAACAACAGGATTCATGCGATGACCAGCCAAAAGAGCATTCCTCTTGTAAAAGACTCGTTTTTCCATGAATAAATCGACTTTTCGCTGATCCTGTCGATTCTTGTAGTTTAGATTAAAAATATTTGATAGATATTAATAACAAATGAACAATCACGCACACTTGAATAGACTTGAAACTTTCTTTTTCGAACTTTTTGAAATTTGAATTTAGACATGTTATTGTTAAGATCTGATGAACGTGTGAGGTGTGAAAATGCTCTATCTAATAAGACGATTGTGAATTTAAATGTTACCAATTCAAAGTGTTTTTCATCGAAAGTAAAGAAAGTCAGAAATTTGAAATCTTACGTAGAATTTAATAAATTTCAGATTCAAAAAAAATAATCAAGTGAAATTAAACTCCCTTTCCAGCTGAATTTTCTTGCTCGAACAATTTTTGTTCCGCTCTTACGATCTACCGTTCCTTCAGCACATCTAACCGGCGAACCATTCTTATTATCAAGAGAGGAAAGTGCGGTGTTTATGCATTTTCAATAGAATTTATTCAGCTGTTGCGTTTTGGAAAGACATTTTTCTTATTCCTTTTCATCTTATATCTATCTATTGTAGTTTCTATACATGAACATCGATTTTCTTTTGAATTTTATAACAGTTATTCCTAGTTTTGGGTTTTATATACACAATTTTGTTATGAATTTAAATTCTTTCCGTTTGATTTCTTTCTATTGATGGCTGCGATGCACGTCGACTGAAATACGTTGGTTGAGCCTTCTCTGCTGGCTTCTAGGATATAGTTCAGCCCAGTAGATCTCAGGATTGACCCGTGTAACGTCCTGTTGCCGTTGTTCTTCCAATTTCAACGGCAAAGTTTTCCTAACATTTTTCCTTTCTCCGGTAAAAAAGGGACTAACTATGAAAAACAAGAGCTCCACGATGCTTATGAGGCTGAATCCAACAAAGACACCGCAAATCCCACCGATGTTACCTTGCGAATGTAAAATAATAAATATTTTCTAAACCTTAAGTTTGTCGACTAGTGGCAAATTATAGAAGACAGTTTGCTTACTCAGAAGCTCGTACCAGTAGTACATAACATCCTGTTGAAGTCTGGTGACACCGTGTCTCGCAAAAAATACGTGGACAATGCTCTGTTCTTTCACGGTAATGTTTAATCTGTGAGAATAAGAAGCGGTAATGATGATAATGATCAATTATTAACCAAATATTATTGGAGTCTTATGTCGACTAGCGTTAAAATTGTATATCGTGCTGCAGAAAATTTGCGTTAATTAAACTGAAAAAAAAATTGTATTCCAGGAGCGAAGATTATTTACGCAAGATCCTGTATGACGAGTTCAGGATTCAGACTCGCCACTGAGCTTCGAACGAAGTAACGTACATCGTTGCATTGGGGATAACATTCGCTGCAATCGAGGGACGAACCATGGTCGTTCCTCATATGACTGTCCGTGTGGAATCTGCCCGTGTTCGCGGTATCGTCATCGTCGGATGATTCGTGGGGGAAAAGAACCCACCACTTCGCTGTACAATGCAAGGTAAAGGTAACGTTTCGGGTCACATGCTTATGAGTTGATAAAATACTTTCTCACATTTATTTTGGCTCAAACAAACGATGTCGGTGAAGTCACAAGTCCTACGATTATCTGTAAAGTGTAAAACAGGTAGAGCACATCGGTTCTCATTGCAACGTTGACGCAAGCTGATAATATGAATTAAATGGCTGATGATCCGATCATACATTTTTCTCTGCTTTTCTTTGTTCACTAGGCAAATGAAAAACCAAGACACGACAGGCTGATGACTGTGGCGTTAAGACATACTTACTTCTCTTTGGGAAAAAAAACGGTATGCAATTGCAAGTCTGCCATATATCCTCGACACGACAGTTGACGATGCAATCGCTGTAAGTATATCCAGTGAAGAGTTTTTTCAATTCTGAATTGAATATGCATCTTCTTTTTTCAACGGGATAAGAAATAATATCGTCTCGCGTTGAAAATGCTATAGCATCTAGAGTCAGATATGTTTCGGTAGACGGAGAAATTGTTTGTTCCAAAACTCCACCCGAAGGATAATCAGGATAATCTTCAGCGTTAAAGATGATGACCTAAAAATTGAATAATTATAATTCCATAGTTGGACTGATCCGTCGCTCGAGAAAAGATTCATAAAACAGATGTGAAATGTACAAGACATGATTGGGGGCCACTGCACTCTGCACAGTTCTAACAACGTATATACACGTTGCAGGAATATTACATAAACATTCAAAAATATTGCAAAATGTTGATGTTATTATTAATTGACTAATTATTATTATTAATAGTCATGCTTTGTAAAATGGTGTTATACCTTCCATCCTCGTCCCGTTGATATCGTGTAGAAATAATCATGTAGCAACGGCTCGATGAAGATGCTCAAACCATTCATAACACCAGGTCCTGATGGTCTCAATGCTCGATTCTGATATTCGCTTCTATTATATCCGGACGCTCTGACGATTAGACATGATTTTTAATTTGCGCTAAAGAGTTTGTGAAAGTATTTTTGAACTGCAGCCAATATTTTCTAAGCATCTTGATATCCACATTTATGTATAGAAAAAATTGATTCATCGTTGCTTTAGTTTTTTTTAAAAAATTCACATGGAATGAGTAGTATTTTCCATAAAACAAGTAATATTACAGATTCATGCTATTCTTAGGATATCAGGCATCGAGTATTCGAAGTGATTCCAGGACTACATTTAATTAATATTTATTCATTTATACAACGTTAATTTAAATTTCTTACTTAGTTATATTAAGCAATGCTTAATTTGACAAAGCACTGTTATTGAAAAGTGACTGAGTATAAAAAAATGGTGCGACGTGAGCAGTCTTTCAGAAAAGTTTGACAGCATTTGTGGTGAAAAATGTCTTACGGTATGAATTCGTCACTCTTGCGCACGTAATTGAACGTGCAACAATATCCATCTTGGGTTTTACGAAACGTGAAGATATTCATGCATGATACTGGTTCACTGGCGTAATTGCAGGCTAATAATACGTCTGAACACTTTGGCGTCAACTGTTCTGAAACATATCATACTTCGCTCGCACTTTTCTCATCAAACGCAAGAAATGAAAATTTTGCAATAGATTCTCTGATAACATTGCAGCATCAGACACACGACATAAACCATACTCACACTTTTCATTATGTCGTTCAGGTCGTACTCGCCGCTATAAAACTGCGTCAACAAGTTATGCAGTAACTTGTGTTCCGACTCGAATGGTTCGTTCGAGTAGTCATACATGTTTCCCAGGTATTTCAGCGAGTTCAAAATCTCGTCGAAAGACATGCTCGATACGTTTGAAGCTTGACTATAATATTCATACGTAAAGGTATATAGTATCGAACGAATTTCAAATTCAACGTTACAAGTAGAGTTCCCCTCCAATTATAGTTCTATACTATTTTATTATGCTATTTCCAGCAACCCAAACAACAAGATAAAATCAAGTTTTCTTTGACAAAATTTGAAAGACGTCAACTTTTTTAAGGTGTACAAAGGAATCATTGCGGTTTCTTTATGCTACATTTGTTTCGGCTCGGGCAAAGTTTTAGTCAATCGATGGAAAACTTGGCCTGAAACATATCTCTTAACGCGACACTTGGTTGCAGTGCAATTTAAATTATTATTGTTATTAGCATTATTATTGTTGTTAGTGTTAGTATTATTATTATTATTATTATTATTATTGTTGTTATAGAATTCGGTTGTGTTTGGTTATTTGAAAATCTTTGTTGTCTGGGTATATGATCTGAAAACAGAGGAGGCCAAATGACCTTTGAAAAAATGTTATTGTTGGTTTCATTTAAATGAGTTGTGGAATTTGAATGAAATGACAAGTTTAGACATTGTTAGTAATTGTTCAAAGTTATGTAAATCTGGAGGTATCGTAGATAATTTAAGATCGGCAAATCTTACATGTTTGTCGCTAATTCGTGGGCAGACGTGTAACTTATTCGGTTCAACGTGCAGAGTGCCAGTGCTGCGAATCCAGAGATAGAATACGAGTCAGACAGAATCAGTTGAATATAAAAAATCTTGAAAAATCACAAACAGCACGAAGTTAGTTAGTCACTAGTTTCTCTAACAGAGTCTCAGCCCGCAAAAATATCGCGACTTGTTTCATCGTCGAGTTTTTAATATCAGTGCGATTTTTTGTTTCTCCGGAGACAATTGTCTTTTTGCAACGTGCAAAAACGCTTCGTTAGAAGCGAAATGAAACAGAGTTAACAAATTGAACGTCAACGTAGAAAAAAATGGACGGAAAATTTGACGAGAAAAACGAGTCATCGCGCCACGAGATTTGACCAAATTTGTACTTGCCGGGAAATGGAAGTTGATTCAGCGGATATAAATCTTTGTCCTCGGTGGTTACGATCGGAGATCGTTTGTACTCACCGTATACGTCGAAAACAACGAAAGAAGTTCCGCCAATCATGACGCTATATACGAGGATCCAGATTAGTCTGAAATGCGAGATCAAAGAGTTGTTGTAATTAATTAACTATTAATCTAATTATTAATCAATTAATTAATTATTAATTAATTAATAATCGCAAACCTCTCGATCCAATGTCGCCCTGGCTCCGTGAGATATTTACACCCGCTTAAACTAGAATTTTCGCAATAGGATGCGAATTGTTTCGAAACTTTTTCAAATATTCGACTACCAGAATCACGCGGTCTGATCCATCCGTTGATTTCTGGTTTATCAATCGTTGCGCTTATGCTCCTCATAATTTCTCTACTCTCACCTCTCCTTTCCCTCGTGTTCGCTAATGACTGGTGAACGGTGCTGCAGAAATATTGCTTCTGCTCACTCGAAGTTGACAACTATCAACGTAGATTAACGAGGTCGGGTGCGCGCACGGCGACGAAGAACCCCGCACCGCGCCTGATTACCGGCAACCGCGCGTACTTGCCGAACTACATTAGACCAGAGACATTTGACCTTGAACAAATTTTTCCATTAAATTCCAATTTATCAGCGTCTATTCATTTTTTTTCAACACGTCTCGTTGCATTGGATATTTATACCTCGTACTTCTTACCAGCTTACAAATTCCAGCCAGATCAATTTTGCGGGGACGTTAGTTTAAACCTTTTAAAAATTCTCACTCTAATTCAATTTTTTGATGAGAATTTTTTTTCAAGGTCGAAGTTGTTCACAGGATTCGAAAGTGGAGCCTTGTTTAACGGAAAATGGAAATTACCGTTTGTAGGTCTCTACCTACCACCCTTCCAATCCGGTTTCAAATGCCCAGCGTTGGCAAATTATCGTTCTTCTGTCCTTTTTTCTGATTTCCTGTATTTTCCCATGAATATTCGATGACCAGCTGGACACCAGCTGAACTACTTACCACCAGCCTTGGTTCGCGGTACACATACCCTTTCATTTTATCTTTTATCGGCACCGCCACAGATTAGAGTACAAAAAAGGGATCAACTTATCAGCTCGAATCGGCAGAAACTAGGGGGCTACGAATAATTCGAATCTACGAATTATTTGATGCGCATTTCGAATCGAATAGTATTATTCGATTCGATTCGTTTCGAACGTCACTTTTAGAAACTAATTGCGATTAAAACTGGTTCTAAACTCGAGATTAACATTTACACACGCCTAGAAATTACACTCGCTCATTTCTCTCGGTCGGTTCAATTTGATTTTTCAGCGATAAGGTCACGACGGGATAATAGCTAGGTGCCCGAACGCGAACCTGCATATTAGACTACATATACCTATAAACAGACCTTCGACCTTCCGCGCCCCTTTTTTTTGCACCTCGACCCCGATAGGCAAGCGATATTGTTTACCACTCAGTTCTACTATGAATCTTTGTACACCTCATATTATATGTATTCGATAATATTCAAGGATGTATAATAATCAAGATCGCGCGAGTCTATGCATACAGTTGTGGATGCGCTTGAATGATTCATAGATACACGCGACATGAAGAATAAATACAATCCTGCACGCGCAGTGATATTTAATACAAAAGCTGAATTTCATTTCTCAACGTGATCATTTTCTCACGTATTTCACGACGAACACCGCTCACAGTCGAAGCAGTTAGAATACAGATATTACTATCCCAATAGTTCTAATTATGCAAAAAAATCATTGTATCGCAATATGACAGAATGCGGTTCATAGCTTGAAGATTCTTCAGTGCAAATCAACCGTTTCTTGAAACCTTGAACCATTTAATCAAATTCGAATGATCGGTGCAAGAACAGTAACATATATTAGAGGTACATCTCAATCATTCTTAATTATTATGAATGATGCGATTTTTCATTTCGTTTTTGTTTTATTTTGTGGCTAATTTATGTCAACGGGGAATATGATTGTCCTTTTAATACACGAGTGAGTAGGAATAATAAAATCGAGCGGTGATTATGTACTAATCGATGGACTACGATTACCTCTTGAAAGAACGTGATTATAGCGTGTCAGAACTAAACGTTGTTATGTCATTATACAAAGCTGTAATAACCGTACGATCACGTGACATTGTTTCATTACAACAACCATTATTCATTAACGGAACAGGAATAATTGCACAACCGTCGTTCGAGTAAAAACGATAACGTTACAGAGAAAAATGAGTAACCAGACGTTACTCATCGTTCTCTTCATTCGAAATGACGAATAGAGGAAAACTTTCTTTTTATCGCAGATGTAGTCATTTGCTTTCAGTGTCCTCGTCGTTATTCGTATCAGTAATAAAATAGAAAAAAATTCTAGTTTCAATCAGTTCGAACAGCTCCGCCGTGTCCTATGCATCGTGTGTCTCCGGTTTCGTCTTTTCGATCCGGCCGGTTCGAAGCATAAGTTTCTATACACGCCTCACCGACCAGCATGCAGGATCACATGGGCAATTAAATTCTGAATCGAAAAGTCCTCGCCCATTTTCCGAACGAACGCATAGATAATTTACTATTAATTAAATTAAGTCACCATTGAGGTGCACGCGCAGCGGCGGAACGGTAAGAGTAAGAGAAGCTGCCGCGAGAGCGAGAGGCCAACATATATAATACTAGAACCGCAATCCGCTCGCTCGCCCATAGCGCACGAATCAGTACAATAAATCTCCTAACATAGTAAGAATTGCTTTGACTTAGTACGAGCAGGTACTCAAGTTTCTTAACACTTTTCCCTTTTTTATAATTATTAAGTGCAACCATAAGCCAAAATCGTAATTACAAAGCGCAGTGTAGGCACCGATTGTTTGCCTCTCGCTCCCGCGCTGCCTACTACTCTCACTATCACCGTTCTGCCGCTGCAGCGCGCCCCTGATTGGTTACTTAATTTTATTAATAGTAAACCATCTATGCGTCAGATCGAAAAATGGTAGAGGACTTTTCGATTCAGAATTTAATTTCCTATCTGATCCTGCAAGTTGGTCTCTTACTTACGAGACAGGCTGTATAGCTAAACGGTGAAATTTTAATTATATCGAATTACATTAATCCTCATCGTGTCGTATCTTGACATTGTTTCTCTGTCAGAAAAAGCATCTCAAACGGACAAACTGACACAATTTTTGACACGGCAAATCGCGGCGTTTTCAACAACCATGTCAACGACTTTCTCGTCGATATTCGCCATTACAAATTCAAACTGCCCAATCGTGTGGCCGAAATCTAAGTAGCGATTCAAACGAATCGTAGAGACGGAAAGTTATCGAGGTAACTGGAAGTAACGAAAAAAACATCAGCTATCACGTGTGACATACAAGTTGACCGATAATGTCAGTGTAATAGCATTGTTCGAGAAACAATACAGATTCTCTTCCGTGAATTCCTCCCTAAGTGTAATCGCATGTTGTATCCGTAGTTGCGTGCTAGACGATGTTGTCGCATTCTACAAGGTTATATTGACTGTTCAACCGTGTGACATTGTCTCGTTGCAATACAACAACTATATACATGTAAATGTACAAGAACAGTCGGGGAAGAACCTTCGTCAGAGTGAAAACCAACGAGACATAATTACGAATTCGTGTTTGTTATGATCAACTTATGAGTCGTATCGTAGATGCAGTCAACTAGTTCTGCTATCTTCGTTATTTGTCTCAGTAATGGAACATAAAGAACTACGATTTTCATCAAAATCGGTCCCATTGTGTATGACATGCGACGTATTACGGCGAATAGCAACATATGTAATAGATCGTAACACATCAAATCTTACAATCCTGGTAAAAATTAAACAAAACAATACTCCGACTACAACACTTCCATCAATCAATCCGGTAATTCCACATTTTTTTTGCATACTAACCTCTTAATCTTTTTAAATTCCCAATCTTTAGTGTTCTTTGATCTTTACTTTTGGCTTCCCAAACAGTACACGCATTCACATTTCCTGATCTGTTTTTCGGCCATTCATTTTTGCTGCGTAGAACACACGTGTGTTCGCCTATTAATTATTAACTCTGACTATGATGATAACGTGCTTCAGAATTTATATTCCTATCCTAAACAAATTTTGCTGATGCGTGATATTGACATAATTATTTTCATATCCAAGCAATTTCAATCGAACCAATGTCGTGCAACTTCAGTTTTAATGTTAAAAGATTAGGTTTAATTGAAATATGTATGTGATATGTTGAACATTTACTTTTACTTCTGTATGCGCGTCGACAATTTTCATTCCTATAGTTGAGAAAAATGTTAACGACGATTCTATGCATTGAGTTTCTAAACTATTTGTCGTAAATGTATTTTAGATAATCTCGTGTTTGAAGTCATAGGAGAATTTTTCGAGGTCGACATCTGTTAATGAATTGGAAAAAATGGCTCAACGCGTCGACGTTGGTACGTCCAGCGACAAACACGATATACATTTCTTTGAGTCGCATAGAGATGCTGAAACTGACCTTCAGATGCAACGATTGGCTGTAATGATTAGCCGTTCGGTAGGTCAGTCGGATTCGAACGACAGTTACAGCGATGATGAGGTTGATGAATGGATAGCTGGTATGTAACTCCTCATTGAATATGTTGTGGCATTAATCAGGCTTTATTATTAGAATAAGTCATGTTACTTGTAAAAAGGTGTCATTAATACCATTATAATATATTTCTTAGGACCAGATTATTCGTATGATATCTCACGCAAGGCGTCTCAAGCTTACAACTATGAGAAACACGAGACGTCTGTGCGCGTCCGCGTAACCGAAGAGGAAGCGCGGAAGAACGCTGAACAACTGATCGAGAGTGAAGAACTGGCGAAAAAAAAAGCAGAACGTAAAAAGGCAAAGAAAAAGCGTCAGAAAGAAAAGAAGAAAACTGAAAATAATTGTGATTCCGTCGGCTCGCTTATTAAATCTAGAGTCAATTCAGTTACCAGTCTTGATAGCGAAGCTAGTGCACGATCAAGTCGAGCCAAAACGCTATCCTTTTCTGAAGAACCAACTGAACCGCCGATAGAAGACGGGGAAACATCCGACGACGAAACCCTCGATTTGAATTCAGCTTTTTTTAAAGGTGCTGTAAAACCAAATAATAAGGTTATTCCCCAAAAGAAAACGATTGAATCTGTTACTGAGAAGAACGAATCTTTTGCCAAGGTATGAAAAGTATAGTCACTATCTGGTATATTTGTAAATATATCAACGATTTTCAATCAAATTTCTAAGCGCTATATTCGTCCAAACCTGCGAGATGTATACGTCAGTGTTTTATACATAAAACTTGAATAATTTTCTCCACGTTTCAGAATAAATTCTTCAAGCCAGAAATTAAAAAGAATGTGCCAAAATCCCACTATGAATTAGGAATACGAAGTTGTAGATTTGCGTTAAATAATGAGTTCTGGAAAGCGATAGATTATTTAAACGAAGCTATCTTTATCGAACCGGCATGCTTTCGCCACTATCTTAATCGCAGCTATTGTTATTTAAGAGTTGGTCAATATAATCTGTAAGTATATTACAGAAAACCGATTTCTAGTACTCAATCATTTAGAAAAATACGAAAAATGAAATAATCACAAACGCTACAATACGATAGATTAGAAAAATTGTTTTCTTTATAAGTCGATCATCTATTTTTTCGATTTTCTTAAGTTTTCGATGATAATGTCGTAATTTTGATTCACAGAGCTTTAGAAGACGCCCTGCATGTCAAGCAACATGCAGAATCGTCGGATGATATAGCCAAGGCTTTAGCTTGGGCAGGTCTAGCTTATTTTGGACTAAAGGTAATGAAAACTAAAATAAACACGAATAACCGAATAACAAAGAATATTTATCCAATTTTCAGATTTATCACAAGGCGGAGCAATGTTTTGCAAATAATTTATTGTATAACCATAAGAATAAGTGGGTACTTCGGGAATTAGTATTAGTGCGAGCCCTACAGCTTACAAATATGGGATTTTCCAAGAAAAACGCGCTGATCGCTCTCCAACAATGTTCTACCATAAACGTGAGTATCTTAATCATTACTCAGCGTGGCGTTGAGAATATTTTCTCTTTTTAGGATGCAGTGGTGTTCTTAACCTCGGGAAATATGAATGATATGGATTCTGCGAATGAAGTGGACGATTCAAGTATTGAGAATTATGAGTCTGATGAAATTTATGTTTCCGATGACGAATCTAGTACTACACGATTAGTTTCTGAACTAGTTTTAACTCTGGCAGAACAACAATGTTATCTTGATAATCTTCAATCTCAAAATATGCTGGCTAAGGATAAGTGAGAATCACAGCAACCGAAATTTTTCCATTATTTGTAATAAACTGAATAATGTATTCTCATTGTTGACAGGGTGCTATATGCTACGAGACTGTATAATAATGCTAGTAATATCCCCCCAACTACGAATACCTTGGATTCGAATGGCCGTTTTCAGACAGTAAGCAAACATGTGCCTAAAGTTGAAAGTATGTCGATAGCGAGTACTTCTAAGATACAGCATTTGAAAGCGATGGCTAAAGATAGAAGCATATGGGTTGGCAACGTGAAACGAAATATATCAGAGCAGTCGTTAAAAGAAGCTTTCATGAGGTGAGCTACAACAATCGTTCAGCAGTCGCTCGAATATATCAATCTTTAATTTTCAAATGTTTTCTTTCATTTTAATCTGAAATATATATATACGAACTTATCGTATTTCTCATTGCAGATTTGGTCCAATACAATCCATTCGATTAGTTCCTGAGAAATTCTATGCTTTTATAAATTTTAAAACTAACATTGCCGCCATGCAAGCACTCAGTTCTCAGACAGTTATAAAAGTTAACGGAGCTCCACTAATAATAAAATCGACAATTGCATATTTTGATAAAAATAAAAAATAGTAAATTGTCTACAACTATTCGTGGTCATCATTATCTGATATACATGTGAATAATAAATGTTTTATTTTTTTAGCTAGAACTTAAATCAGTTCTCAATTCAGTTCATTGTGAAAAAATCGTGATTTATACTAGTTACGGTACGAAAGTACGTGCGACAGTTGAAAACTTTGCGACATGAAATCGAGAATCAAAAGAATTTCTTGAAAACAAAGAGGCATGTTATTTAGAATTGATATTCTGTACCGCATTGAAATCGGAAATTCGCTTTCGATTTTTTCAATTCGGTCTTTCATTATTATTACCAATAAAATACTCCAAGTTTATTTTTCTACTGCTATGTAATAGCATTGCTTGTGTCTGATATGTTTGTTTCTGTTACAATAAATTGATCAGCAAACAATTATTTTCGATTAATTTTACCTCAAGTGGTAGAGAAATTTTCTTTTCTTTGGAACCAGCGACGGTCAGGTGATAAGGATGAAATTTCAAATAATCGGTAAACATGAAAATCAGTAGTTATAAATTTAATTAGCAGGTTTCAAATCGTTGTCAAACAATATAGGCGTCCATAGTTGCGCCACCTCTTATCGGATAAAAAATAGAATATACCATGCTACTCCGATAGATGGGGAAATAAATTTCTTTCTTTATACCTCTTGATTAGAATACAGTTCATTTACACTTAACATATTTATGAAAGGTCTTTCTTTCATACAATAAAATGTACCACATATGAGATAATTATTAAAACGTGCTTTAGGACAGCAACATGTAAAAACATCACAAGAGAGCTCTGGTTCCAGAACCTTATCGACAATAATATTTTGAGAGGTGAAGTTACTTTTTTGTGAAATTATTGGGCAAATTGTTTATCGCAACGTTTTTAGTCACGTCACGTTTGATTGCCTCGATCATTTCCCAGGCGTCACATGCGGATGGAATTTGAGTGAATGGTCCAGAAGCCGCTTTATTTCCACTGTTAGGCTGGAATTTCAAGAACTAATATAAATAAATTGATCATTTTTTGTCAAGAATGTAAAAACTCACTGGTCGCGTAGGAGTGTTGTTTTGGACAACAGGCTTTGGATTGTTAGCGCAATTTTGTGTGTAGTGGTTCATTCCATGACATTTGGCACATTTTTTTCCGAATGCAGGACATGCTTTCATTTCATGACGCTGTCCGCATTTCCAGCAGGGTTTTTTGAACTGTTTTCGCTGGTTGGCCGGTTCACTCTTCGGTGAAGGCTCAGCAGCTTGCGCAGCTTCTTGCGCTTTTGGTTGGGGTTTTGTTTTTCCTTTCTTACTGTCGCATAACTCAGCAACTTTTTCTGCCGTTCTTTCAAACGCTTCGCACATGATAACAGTTTGACTTAATGTCAAATCTGGTTCATTGAGCAGATGTTTCTTCAACATTTTATCCTTGACATCTAATATTACCTTATCCCTTATCAGACTATCCGTCAAATCTCCAAAATTGCAAGTTCTCGCCTTCACCTAATTGAATATAAATAGAAATAAATCAACACGTTATTGAAGATTGAATATTGGCTATTTCACCCAGGTAAATTATTATTATATCATTTCTGTGTAAATACTATGCTTCTTAACATACTCTCATGTCGGTAATATATTGCTCGTAAGTTTCAGTTTTCTTCTTAATACTCGTAAAGAATATGAAACGTTCATGAGCCTCGCTTTTCTGAGGATCAAAATATTCATCGAATTTCTTTAATAAAATTTCCAAGTTTTCAGAATCAGATTTCTCATTGAAGCTGAATTTCTGAAATGCCTGAAGGCCAACAGGACCAATAAGGTTCATCAACAAACAGGCCTTGACATCGTCAGATCGTTTACTTGAATCTGAGGCCTTAAGAAATATTTCAAACGACTGTTTCCAATTTCTCCAGTTTATATTCATTGGCCCCTCCGAACTCAGTTCATCTGGTCGCCGCGCGAATTGCTCCATGATCTGAATTCTTTCTCGACCTCCGAATATATCTTACTTCCTGGAACAAATAATCTGAATCAATAACATCTTTGGCAAAGTACAAAAGACATTACACGAAACATATATTAACCTCTTAAGACAACATTAAACAATTGAAAAACAATCATTAAAACGGTTACTTTGTGGATGCGGTTTTGAGGTTTCGTTCTAACCTGTACGAATCTGTTAAACGCATATACTTAATTAAAATCTTGCGTGGAAGAAAAAATTTGATAATAATTGAGTAAGCAAAAATCAATCAATTTCCTTAACATAAAATAACTCGGCATCAAGGTATACACGGATTGAAAGCTCGATTGAAATTTTTGTAATTTTAAACAAATGTTTAATACTGACGTAAATCGCTACTCATTAGGGTTCTGCTTAAAAAAAAATAATCAATTCCGTTATCACATATTTCTGTATCATACCTAAGTGTATAACTAATTGTTAGTAGTCAATGAAAAGAATGTATTGAAAGAACATATAACAGCGAAAAAATTGTTATCAAGATCTTATCTCAGAGTATCAGTTTTCCTCATTGTCTTGGGTTCTAAATGTTTACACGGTACGTCAGCCATAAATCATGATCAGCAATTAGTGATAAATTTGTTTTGAGATTAAGATTTTCTGCGACTTACTATCAACACAGGCTTTTATGACTACAATTGAATATATTGTATATACATGCTGTTCAACGCAACGTGTGCGCCGTTGTAACTTCCACAGTATGCGTGGCAAGAAAAAATGTTATATTCAAAAGTTACATATCCACCTACAACTCAAAAACAGGATCAAACAACAAACAAGAACCAAGTTCTTAGAACGTAGCAAAGAAATTATCACTGCTAACAAAGAATAACAAAGTTATCTTTTGTACGATGATGATTAATCTAAGTGAGACAAAAGAAACAAAATATTATTTTCTTACCATAAAAAAATGAAAAAAATAAACTAAATCGTCCATATTGTCAAACACTGAAATGTGCATTCGTATCACACAATGGTACTTGAGAACAAGGTGACGAAGATGGAAATCGGTAATTGCTATATGCAAAGTATTGTCAACAACTAATCCATGCTTCAAATTTATAATGCAAATTGTCACGATGCTATTAACGTAGATTCATCGAGTAACAGTCGCCCACACCTATACCGCGACAGATAAAAAGTCAACGTTCATCCGATGTGATATACGTGATGCCGACGTTGCAACTTGAAAAATCGGTGAAAAAGGAAATGTTGACTAATGCTATAGCAGCTGTGTTTTCGTAGGAAATTGCAGAATTGTACCTCTTTAGTTAAGTTGACGTGTTGCGTGATAATCGTCACAGAGATGCACACCATTAGCGCTAACTATACTACAATTGACTACAATGACTACAATATTGTATAGTATACAACGGTATACGATAGGAAATCCCAATGATCCCGAGTTCCGACGAATTTCGTGCAGTTATATTAGGCGAGAGGTTCACTTTTCGCTCACGCATGCGTGTCAACTCGAAATCAGGCAGGTGCCTAGTGAACGTTGTTTCCCACACAACGAATGTGTACCCTGGACTGGAAGTGAGACGATACAATACCCGAACGTAGTATCGAAAATAGCATTCGATGCTAAGGACACTCGATAAAATTGAAAGTCGACGTGGTAAGTATGATCTGCGAAAATTTTTCCACATTCAAACGGGTACAAATCGAGACGACGTTGGATACCATCGTAGCATCACTGATGAATGTAAACCAGAATTGAAAACAGATGTCCATTGTAATTTGTCCAGTTCGTGTGATACGTCAGTTCGTGTGATTGGTCAGTTCATTGATGCCGGTGGATCCGTTAATAAGGGTGCAAACGTATAAACATTGGCAATCTCGATAATTAAATAACTCAACAGTTTTTCAGATACGAAGCATTTCCTAGATAACAAACCAGTCTGTCAATTTTCAATCCAATTCACTACATAATTGAGGAGGTAATAACGATTTGGATATCTACTGATAGCCACACTTTCCGTTCAACACTTGAAATATTCGTGATTTGATTAAAATTAACGACAAGTCACTGCAAAGCATCATTTGCTTACAAGTTGTTAGATATGTACCGCCGCAAATTATATACAAGATTTCTAGTGAAATGAATGACATTTTTCGTACAAGTTGGCGGCAAGATTGTATTCTCTAGTTTTTTCCGTAAAATTAGCTGCAGATTTACAGGACTTGTACTATCGAATTGAAACTGTGTTTGCGATTCGAGGTTCCTTTACAAAACTATGTACATAGTTTGAAAATAGTGACGTTACTATGGTAACGATACTATCAATATCGATAGTATCTATCGCTGCGATTCTAATGACCAGCGTGCAAGCATGCTGCGTTGTATCGAATTCGCACCGCAGTCTCGCGTCAACCTTCAATTAGTTCGCCGCGGTCGGTAATGCAGGGAACTGTCAAAGCGGAGTAGTCGGATTTGGTCGGAATCAGTCGGAATCAGTTTAGGATGTCCTTTGTTGAGGTGTGAAAAAAACTCCGTAGCGTGACAAAGATAAGATCACCTTCAAACTTGTTTGTATTTATAAATGAACAATCGGAAAATACACGAACATGTTTCGCGAAGGTTATTACATAGATATAATCAAGGTAACGTCAAGCTTGCATTACCTATTTCTGAACAGCTGTGACATGTCGTGTCATAGAATATTTGACGATCACTTAGTATCCCAATGATATTTTAGACGAAACATTACGCTGCAACAGTCGTTATAACAGTTGACGAGAAGACAGTACAAATAAAAAAGCGAAAGGTCTCAACGAACAAATGGCTCGATCTTGAAGATTGGACAGCTCTGTATGACGTTCTGGAAAAAGCTCTGGCACAGAATGATCAGAAATCGAACGAGAAAGAGAGGAAAAAATTGACCAAGCATTTAAAAATAGCGTAAGAGGATCTTGTACAACGAATGATCTGGAAAACGCTCTCGTGGTTTTATTTTCACATTGCTTGGCCTATCCAGCCCATGTTCGTTCTTGTTTTGATGTTTCCCGTCATCTTTTTCCAGGTATATTTTTGAACCTTCCGAAGAACCAAATTTGAGAACTTCCTTACCTACGATCAGAGTTCGCGTATCGCCATTGAGGAGAAAGTCTAAACACAGATCGATCGATGTTAAAAAAAATGAAATCATCAAGATGTCGAAGCCTTTGGATAAAACTGTTGTACCAAAAACAGAAGATCATACACGATTGGGGAACGATAATATGCTCGAAGAGCCCTTAGATTTCAAAGTCGAGGAATATATACCGAACGAACCAAACGCTTTGAAAATTGATTCCTCCGTAGAGGAACGGCCAGAATTGAATTATATCCCGAGTCGTAAAAGTACACTGGAATCTTTGCATCAGCCGATCGAATGTAATGAATACATACCAACGATAGTGCGAGAGAAAGCCCCAATAGATACCGACTACGCTGCGCTGTACATTCCGAATTCAATTCCAAAATTGTCCGATCTGTACGAAACTTACGAGCCGAGCGGCTCGACAACGCCGGATTCAGTTCAAAAGTATATCCCTAACTCTAAAGGTATTAAGAAAAAAATTGAAGAATATCAGCCAGACTTTACGAGCAAGACAATGAAGTTCGATGATAGTTACGTACCCTCGAGTTCTGAAAAAATCAAGGAATTGAGAACAGGCAAAAAATCTTCGAGCTCGAGAAAGAGCAACAAAAAAGAGTCTGATGCAAAGGCCAAAGAATCTTCCGCTAAGAGAAGTTCCTCTTTAACACCGAGTATTATAAAACGAGAAATGTGACATCCAGTACTTACAGAATAATAGGTTCGATTCCCGAAGCAAATCCTCTCAGATGGTATAAAATATTTTTAAATATTTCATGTTTAATACATACACTCAAATATTGTTGAAATATTTCATACTGGGTGTGTGGGAAAAAGGGAGCGGTCCATAATCCAAATCAAAAGTTTTGTCTTTGACGTAAAAAAAGTTTTATTTTTTCAGCTATAGTGCTACCTTCTTCATTTCTTCTTCTCGTCTCAAAGCATTGAGAATAATCGAAAGAGTACTATTTTATTTTCAGAAAAAATATTTTTAAATCTCGATGATTATAACGATTATTTATTTTCAGATCGCCCTGACATAGTTTTAATCACTTTTAATAGTAATTTTATTAGAAATAACTTTCGTGAAGTTGATATTTTTTTCTAGCGTATTGGTTTTTTACGCTAAACTGGCTGGTTTCAGGAATGAATTTTGGAACGCCTCAGAGATCTGTAATGAGATTAGAGAATTTGTCAGAAATGTACATTCAACTTATCTCTGCATAAATTTGAGCTCAGTAGTAGCTGAATTAAGCAAAACAACGTGTACGATAGATCAACGTTGGTTTTATTAAATATGAAATGTTTGATTCGTAAAATAAATTTGATCTCCGACGACCTGAATGATGAAATCACGTACACTCGATATGCGCCTACCGAGAGCTCTCGACTCTGCCTACCATGATTGAACAGCGGATGGTCATTAAGACTATTCCAATGTTCACAAATGCCAATTAATTACATACCTTGATAAAGAGCTATAAAATGTGAGTTTCAGGTGTGAATCACATCAGGTATTTCGCTCTTATCGAGGCATGTTGATACCAAGCAGCCACCAATCTTTGAAAAAATATGTGGAAGCATTGACAAAAAACCCTAGTAATGGCATATTATTTGTCTGGAGAAAAAAATTCAAGGACAAATCAAAGAGTATTTTGCGAACCAGCGATTAATCAAATGTTAGTATTTAAAAAATGTCGACCACTTTTTAAAATATGTGAATCCAAAGTGTAATTGCAAAAAGTACATTACGCAAGCAAACGTATATTGATTCACTAACAAACGACAAATAGTGAAGTAAATACCACATCTGTGATAACCAGGCCACAAACCTGGACGTGACGATAGTCTAATTATGTCGAACGCCTGCACGTTGTGCAACCCAATAAGCGAGTATACCGTGACAAGTAGAGAAAAAAAACTGACTCCGTACAATTACAGTATCAAAGCAAACTGTATGAGTTGTCGATGAATTTCAGAGATCCAAAAAATTCTCCGCTGCTCGTTTCAGACAAGTTTTGTTTTAAGAACTATAAATTTTATTTTCTCATAACAGTTATGTATTTGTGATATTTCTTTGACAGCAATCAACATATCCGATGCTGTAGTCCCCGAGTTTGGGAAAAAGATAATTTGGGAACATTTTCCAAACGCTGAAGAACGTTGCGGTTCGTTTTCATTGCTCGAAACAATCGAATATATAGAATGGTCATCCATTTTTTTTTATAAGAATTAAATATGTATTTGACGAACAGTAAGGGTATTTTTCTGGATAGGAATACAAATCGCTTGAGATGCGTGGAATTCGCTCTCGCATGGTACATGATTACATCGTAATATTAAGTGAAGTACCGAAGTCAACGCTTAAAACTTAATTATATATATATATGTATAAAAAAAGAACTGTAATAATGAGAAAACGAATGAAATAAGTCCGTATGTATATAATATCATTGACATAATAAAATACCTAAAAACATATTTATATATATAATATAATCGATATAAAACGAGATGTATGACTTAGACGAATAATGAGAAGATAGGTCAATGTTCAAAGAGTCTTTGCTACAGGCCTAAAAGTACAGAGAGGAATGGACAAACACGTGACGATTGGAATTTCTAAAAGATTCGAGATTTATCATCAAATCTTTCAGTGACGCCACCGGAACGTGATCGCCACGCTTAATTAAAGTACATATATATTATTCAGGTTTCGTTCCATTTTCTTAAAAAGTACATGAAAATTCACTTGACACAATTTTAATATACACTTCGTCGAAAATTGATCTCGTCCAAATGAAAGCAAATTATTCCAATGGATTTCATCGTCATAAAACGTCGCTCTCGAGATGACTTTTCCACCCAACCGTTCGTCAACATCGATCGCTTACTCCTCGATGAAAAATTCCTGCATGTATCAAACGATTCTCCCATGAAACGATCATTGCTCGAGCCTATCTCGTGCGACTCTGATAAAAATTTGTTTACGTTGCATTTTTGTTTCTTCCATTAGATGTGAATGTCAACTTAAATTATGGGGGGTCGAAACGGTGCCATGAATTTTCAAACGTCCCCGTTAGAGACGGTGATGGGCGTTGGTGAATTCGTTGCCATTGGCATCGTCGGTGAACCAGGAGTCGGAGAGGCCCATTTGTTTTTGTGAGGATTAATTCCAAAACCTTCGTCGTAATTTCCTCTCGTAATAAAAAGTTGCTTGAAGTGTGGTATACAATACAGTCTTCCATTGTTCAACGTGAAGGTATCCATTCTGTAGCAACAAATAAAATAGTTATTGTAAAAATCCACACCAGATATCATCGAAAGCATCGAATGTAACGAAAACCGAAATGACAAAACGTTATAAGAAAAAAATGAGCAATGATAAAATAAGAATTACCTGAGAATGCAGTTACATTGGAGACACCTGAAGCATTGTTTGTGGAAAATCTTATTATTGGTTTCCACTTTTTCCAATGGATATACCTTCTTTTCGCAGATCTCGCATACTTCGAGATTCGTCGTTGGGATTCCCTGAATATTAACAAAAAGGACAAATAATATCAATCTTATTTTCATTCGACTACAAAAAAAAGTAATATTTAAATAGCAGTCACCAATAATAATAATAATAATAATAATAATAATAATAATAATAATAATAATAATAATACTGGTGCTATTTTTGTACTTGTTCTGTATCTTACATTATCATAGATAAGAGCTGGTGCTCAATCTTTTTTCGACGTTCATGAGGATAAAAATTGTTCTATTATTCCATGGCAATAATTATCATATTTCTCACAAACGTCGAAAATATTTTGAAAAAATTACACGCGTCTTGACGTTGACAACATCCAAAGTATTTTTGCATTTTTAGAGAAAGAAATAGAGGAAAATTTGTTTTCATCAATATGCTAGTATAAAGTGATCTGGAGTCTAATACGAAAATTTAAATACAAAATACGTAATAATTTTGGAGCCTACAAACTTGGAAGATTAAAGTTACGCTTGGGGAATGGGAATAAATGTTAAATGTGCTGTCGGTGATAGGATTTAATGGATGCAGTCCGATATACCGAGGCGTTGGAGTATACAGTATGAATCATGAATGAAAAATGTAGAAGTCTACCACGCATTCATACGTCACAATTGAAGAGACTTATATTGTATCTACACTACAATCGAATGAATTGAACATTCTTATCTACATCCACACGTCTCGCGAATGCTTCAAAACCAAGCTTGATACGCGTGAGCATACGATACGATTTTTATTGATGTCAATGAACGACAACGAGCAACTTTTCTGATTCGTGGCAGCTGTGAAATGATTCAGAGGTCAGTCGTGCGTCTGACGTACGGTCAGACGAGGAAACAGTGTCTAATCAAGAAGTATACTGCGGATTCTAGCGTCAATACATGATCATTACCTGTTAAGGGCTGGTATCTCGATTAGGTACCTACCTTGATCGCTTATCGGTTCGCCGATGGTAAACAATGAGAAAAAAATCGACCGGGGATCTTAGAGGGGGGAAATAAAAATGGACTAGATAGCTTCAAACTGACTATGCCATTCAGAGTGGAATGTAAAAAATAACCGATTTTTTTCATTCGCAATTGTTTATGAAAAATTGTTTAAACAAATTATGATAAAAGTTATTGGTTTGAAAAACTGATCGCACCAATCGATTCTACGGGGAAAGTTACGAAGAAAAGCTATATAACTCGTTTTTGACAAATGACAATTTGTTAGTGTAAAACGGTTATAAACAATTGAATTTCTCGAACATGAAAATTGTTCAAAATTAGGTTTTCGTCATAATGTTTTCCCTGGAATAGATTGGCGCAATCAGTTTTTCAGAATAACAACTTTTATCGTAATTTGTTTAAACATTTTTTTATAAACAATTGCAAATCACAAATGAAAACACACGGGTATTTTTTCCCCATTTGCCTACGAATAGCATACTTAGTTTGACGCTCCGTGGCCTGAGTTTAGCTTGGGATTTGGCGTACTCACTTTTACTCCCCATCATGCGATTGTTTATAACTATTTAATACTAACAAATACAACTTTTACCAAAAAGTGTTTTATCTTCGTAGTTTTTCTGCTAGAATCGATTGGTGCAATCAGTTTCTCGGAATAACAACTTTTATAATAATTTGTTTAAATAATTTTTTATAAACAATTGCAATGACGAGAGAAAAAACACGTTTTTGCCTTCTGCCTATAAACGACATAGTTTGATGCTGTTTGGCGTGAGTTTTGCTTGGGATTTGCCGTACTCACTGTTACTCTCCATCATGCGATTGTTTATAACTATTTAATACTAACAAATACAACTTTAACAAAAAAGTGTTTTATCTTCGTAGTTTTTCTGCTAGAATCGATTGGTGCAATCAGTTTCTCGGAATAACAACTTTTATCATAATTTGTTTAAATAATTTTTTATAAACAATTGCAAATAACGAGAAAAGAGCCACGGAGTTTTTTGTCCACTTGCCCATGAATGGCATAGTTAGTTCGATGCGATCTAGCCCAGTTTTTGCCTGGTTAATACTGAACGATAAAACTGCCTCGAAATAAATGGAGCACGTCGAAAAAAACATGCGTCGACCGCAGATAATAAAGTATGAAAGAATTTTGTTGTAGAAAAAGAAAAATGAGAATAAAAAATATAACGCGGCGTAATAAGTATTAATTGTTAAAAACGAGACGAGATGAAAAAGTACCAGGCAAGCAGAGTTCGAAGCCCAATAAAAAATTAGGATATAAAAAATGAGGATATAACAAAGTAGGATATTATCGATAATTATAATTATCTCCAAACCCCAAGTTATAATTTGGAGTTTGGAACGAGCAGCATTGTTACGTGACCCGTATGCCCATTTGTTTATAGATGACTGGAGGCGAGACGTGCTTCGCGCGAGATTCAGTCTGCGGGTAAGAAAAAGGAAAACGGAAAGATGAAGAAAAAAAAGGAGAAAGATGGAGTATCACGGAATAATCCGGTCGCGACGGGTCCATCTGTTCAAAGTTGCAGCGAGCATCTCCAAGTTCTTTCTTTCTACCTGAGCCTGTTCCACCCTTCTCATTCCTTATTTCTATCCTTGGACACACATCTCGTCTACTACATGCCTGCGTGGGCGTCAGGTCCATTTCCTAGAAATACCTCAGCATTTCGACGAGAGTTTAACGAATGAATGAATGGACTGGATGAAAATATTTGACACAAAAAAATGTACCTAAATGATTTACGTACCCATTTGTAATCTCACCGAGTCTGAAGGAGAGTTCAGAATTGAACACGTTATCAGTACTCAGGAGATCTTTTTCTATACTATTCTGACTATCGAAGAGGAATCGAAAAGGATTCCAAATTAGGTCTCATTTATAAGGAAATTATTCTCCTTAATATAAAATATATATGTGTATATATATATATGTATATGAAAATCAAATGAATAATCACTTGACTGTCTTGTTGAGTTTTATTTTATTTATTCGTATTACGAAGAATAGTTGTTAGCCTAAGATAACAGCATGGTTTTAATATTAAAATGACAATCTGAAAATCGCTCCGACAAAACATCGAGGTCGATTTATAGAAAATAGCATTGAATTGTATTATATATCATAAAAAATCGTCGAGTACCAGGTGTACCGTTTTTGGTTCAATTTTTTTTTATATTGCATTCAAGCTGCTAGATTACAGTGATCTTTACATTTTCTTCATTGAAAAGTACGCTTTCACGTCGTCGCCGATGGCGATCGACTATCAACTAGTATGATTGCTTTGCACTTATCCCAATATCAAATTATTATGCTGCGTTTTTATATACTATCAACATGACGACGAAAAATATGATATTTCATACAGAGTCAAGGTTTTTGACGAAGTTGAAAACGTATTTCCAGCGTGAAAACGATCCTTATTGCAAAAATGATCGACGATTGATGATAAAATCTGTTTTGTTTCTTTTAATAAATTTCTATTGCCACGTTTTTCTCAGAAGGGTTATTCTTTCGGTATGATTTTAGTTAGTACCTTCTACATATTATTGCTCCAACTAGTCTAGTATTTTTTTTCGTTTTTTCCTTTTTTTACGGTCCTACGTCCAATTAGTATCCTCTGAGTACCAGAAAACATTCGGAAGTGGTTCAGAGCTTTGAAGATAAATTGAAATCTAAATGTATAAAAAGCAACCTCGTTCGAGTAACTGCTTTCAGTTGTACAATGTTTTATCCACTCGATGAATGTAGAATATTCAATTGCTTTATATCAGACTGGAGTGACGAATCGACGAGGAAACTATTCTTATTGCTCGACTTTGGCATGAATGTGTTTCCTCGAGATGCGTGGCTGCGAATCCCTTGTGCTAAGAACTTTCAGAAGATGGGATTCGCAGCACGAAGGAAACATGTCAGGCTTGTCGAAGGCTTTACTTATCGAGATGAGTATACTGGACGTTGAATAGTCGAAGAAAAATTCTCTGCTACTCCTTCGACTCTTTTTAAAAACTGGGTTTTGAAAAACTGCTCTCACGAAGCAATGAACGACTTCTGAATAACGAGACTGATCGTTGGAGGATACCAGTTGACGTAAGAACTGGTATTTGTTCTCGGTACAACCCATTTTACATGGTTTATCATTCAATAAATATAGAAACTGGAGCTTGGGGTTCACATCGTTAAAAAAAAACTACTCGTTTCGCGAACGAAACAACAAATGCTTTTAGGTATTGCATAGAGAAGAGTAGCGATGGAAGACGTCTGTCTGTCTGTAGCAATGAGCAGGTTTCGATGCTTTTGGTTTGCAGGTCTCGACTTATCGTTCAACAAACTTGACCAAACTGTATCTTAATTACGTTTCAGCCTCGATAAATATATTCACACAAACAGCTTCTCATTCTACTCGATTTTTGTTCACATTCCACGGTAACTTTTTGCTATGAAAGCAATCTAACATGTTGGCTGACAGTAAGGTTACACAAACGCCAATTAATAGCAACGACACGAAACAATAAAAAATCAACGACTTTTTCAAATAACATTATTCCAATAGGTTGCTCGTTTCAACGTCTAACAATTCCAACTTTTGCGGCGCAGTCTAAAATTTTGCACAATTTTTTCTCTCTTTCCAGATTCATTACTACGAGGTGCGATAAAATCACGTATTGTTTCGTAAAATTGCTAATAGCAAACACATTTCGACTCGACGTAATTCTGCAAAATCTCAATTATTTTTTCTAATATCTTCGCGATGAGCCAACGCACCGTCGAACGAAATTATGCGTCGCATCGATATCTTTTATTGTGAGTAAATGTAAAACAGAAATGCGTTTTTAATGCCCTATTTAAAAATCCTCAATAGTATTTTTCAATCTATCGTTCGATCGGTGTTTCACCTATCGTTAAGCCTTTGACGACCGCATAGATTTGAAAATATGGCTAAATGAAGGATTACTGGCCGAATTTAAAATCAATTATAACGAGATATAAACAATTAAAACCTGAACAAATTTGCCATGAAGGTGTTATAACCATACTTAAGAATTTCATTAATAATATAATAATATGTCTATAAGCACAAGATTCTTCTCTTCCTCTACATTTTCCATCTTGTCGTCCATCTCCCTTTATTCTTTGGCAATTCCACTGGCAAATCTTCTCTCAGTCTTGATGTTTTACTGTGCGGAAATTGCATAGAATTTTATTGTGATTATTTTTGCATACAAAGACGACGTAAGAATCTAGGTTTAAAACATCATTCCATCCAAAATTACGAACAATCTTATGCGAACATAATGCAAACAATAATAATTCATATCAAAAATAATCACATGTTTCATGCCAAACCACAACAACAAATATCAAAGACGATCAACGGGTGTTAATAAACTAAATCGCAATACTATTTCCTACGCACACCTTGTTTAAAAAAGAAATAATAATAATAAAAGAAAAAACGACTTTCAAATGCTATACAGCGTTACTGATGACTCATTGCGGCGAGCGATAACGTTGCCCAATATGCGATATGCAATTAGCTACGGAATTTCTCCTCGAGTCTGATTTAATCTCTGCTCACTAATTTCAAAAGAATGTCCTGTCATCCGCCGTTTAAAATTTCTCCTATCCTGTGATTGTCTATCGTTTTTAAACTACTTCCAGCAGCTTTATTTTTCTCTTATCTAGACGACTATTCTGGCATATTTTCCCACAAACGCGTTTCCATTTCCTACTTTCCTGCCGCAGTCAATTTTTCATTCTTCCACCGCGGTCATTTTTCTTACGGTCGACTCTGAATTCCTGCTCGTACGGTTGTCGATTACAGTTCTAGTTGGTATTTTTGTAGGACAGAAATGTTTTACCGCCTCGAGCAATTATCAAGTAATTGGTCTAATTTCTAGACGTCTTATATATTTTTTATACTAATCTGAAAAATGATTGATCAAGCTCGTAATTGTTCCCGTACTTTCTAAATATTTTTATCGTGATTCGTTTTTTTCGTCCTTTTAGCATATCCTTGCAGTATTTTTTAGTTTCCATATAATCGTACGACCTAAAGTAATTTAGCACGGTGATAGCTTTGTTGATAAGTTTTCCGATAGTTTTTTAAATTAATCCCTTTTTTAAATTGCTTCTACATATATTTTAAGCTTGTCGAGTGTCTCGATCTCATGGAGCAGGACTTTTGTTTAAATTTATGAACAAGTCTAGTCTGAGGAAAAATGAGTGAAAAAAATATCAGGTGGAAGGGTTTCCAGCGACGAGTGCAGAATGAAAATAAAGAACATTCCACTAGCCAGATAAAGTAAAAGAGGCAAACAACCGAAAAGGCATCACATCTCCGTACACATAAAACGTTTGCACACGTAAAAGCTATTTGGTAGAATGAATATGCACGATGATTATAGTCTAATACTGCTAGTATGCAGGAGGAACGATCGGAAATGAGTTTTCGTTTGCAAAAATATGTTGAAAGTTTCGTTTGTAAAATTCTCAAACGTAGATTAATAAATAATTCTATAACCGCATCGTTTTTACTATTTTTGTCTTCTTTTGAAATTTCAATGAAAAACTCAGTTCCGCCATTCTTTGGGTGACGCAGTAAGCCGAAAGTAAAAAATAGCGCAAATTCATACGGATTACATACAAAACACAGCATGCATATGGCTTCTCGTTCCAATAATCATCGAATTCTGTCACGTAATAGCCGATTCTCCGATTTAAAGTACACGAATAACAAAGTCCATCGGAAAGTCTTAATTTCCAATCAAATGCAACTGGCAACTAGCAACGATATTCAAGTATCAATGGTAAAACGATCATGCCCAACAAAAAAAAAACCTACTGAGCTAATTTTTCTACAGTTAAGTAATTTTTTTTTTTTAAATCGAACCTTCAATCGAAATCGATTATCTTCTCTCTGATTTCTTGTTAATTTATTCCATCTAATTTCGAATGATTGGTCATAAAGATCGAGTCGGATATACGGTAACGTGAATCGAAACGAGTTTAATCGATGATATGCATTTTTTGCGATACTTACCACAAATCGATTGACCTTGACCTTGACCGTACGAGGAGCCTCGGTGTTTTGCGAGCCAAGAGATTCGAAACGAGCTCTGAGACTGCTGGCAGACTCTATGCTAGATTGTTCGCCAGCTCCCTGTGCCATTTCCATCTCGGCAACGTTCGAATGGACATTTTTTCCATCAGTCTCATCTGTCCAGTGTTCAAATTTGGCACGCAATGTTTTTGCACGCGCGGCATTCAAAGATTGTTTGAGAAATTCGTCTTCTACCTGGAAATTGGATACAATGGATCAGATTGTAGAGGGGCCATATGTTAGAGAACGAGGATCTACGATTCTTATTTTGTTTCGTTGTGAAAACAAACAAGCAATACCTACGCACCTTGTCCGATGCTCTGACGTAGTTGGGGTCGTGTTCTTCGGCACAGTCTTCAGCTGCGGAGTCTTCGCCGTCCTCTTCTTCGTCGTCCTCGGATTCTGACGCGGTGGGTTTTGCAAACTTGTCCTCTGGAGGCGGAGTGAAACGTTTCAGAGGCTTTGGACCATCGGGAATATCTTCTTTCGTAGCGTTTTCCTCCATTTGTCTGAAGATGGATAACATTTTTCGCGCGGTGTCCGTACGCATCACCTCGTCAACCCTGTCGTCAGCCCGCACCACTTCTGGGTCACGGTAAATCTCACGATCCGGCGACTCCATCTACAGCAATGTTCATAACGATATCAAATCACCGAGCAACAGAATATCGTGCAATTTTTCCTCATCACAATTGTATAATAATAGCTGACAAAACTTGATTCTATTCATGTCGTCTGACCAAATTGTTAAACATATGTTTTCAAATGTACAACAGAATATATAGTGCCGTTCAGCAGAGCTCCCTGTTTCTCCGAGGCAAAATAAATTTTCACCGATTCCCTTAGAAAGAAAAGACATTTCTTGAGACAGAGCAGGGTTCGTAAAATCAAACGGATTATTCAGAACAGAAAATATTTCCAGAAGAGACGCGAACTCTTTGGTGCCAAATTCCTACAACGATCGAATGTAACAATGAAAAAATAATTAAAAAAAGTTACTTAGTTTGAAAGGGATAAACTAGATGTTTACGATTAGCAGAAATTCGCAAGAGTAAAATAAGCAATTTTAAGTATAATCATCATCAGCATCCGGGTGAAAACTGTATATTTGGGAACAAAACGAAGCTGGGGGCAACGAGGTCGGGAAACTACATTATTAAGTTGAGAAGGAACATCATGTTTTCAAAAAGTTAGTTACATTGGTGAAACAACGTTTTTAGGGAAAATTTCAGTCTGTCATTATTCCGTTACATTTGAATGACTGTGACTCAACATCTGTTCTATCAAATCTATTAGTTATTGGATGATTGGTTTCATTAACGCTATCAATAAGATCGTTGCGTCCATTAATTACACATTTAAAATAGGCCAAGCTATTAGATTTCCCGCAAACGTATCGAAGCGAGTTATATCATTATTATTTCCCGCTCTAACGATCGTCATTTGTCGTTGTCCGGAAAAAAAAGAATCTCTGAAACATTTCTTGCAGCTAAATTTCAGATATAAATTGGCTGTGCATTGTTTTAAGCTTATTTCTTAAAATTTTACCGCCCTAACATCCCATAACGAGATAGAATTAACGCGAGTATGACGTTTACGAACGATGCTCTTTTGTTTTTTTTTTTCTCGCGCGTCGGACAACTGAACGCGTCCCTGTCGCGTGACGAAGAGGCGACACATTCTGTCGACTCCGCGATTGTGAGAGTCTATTGTTCGAATTTTTAGTTAAAATAGTTCTGGAGCGCGCATTAAATACCGCGAAGATTCAAGTGAGCGTGTTTGTACCTTGGCGATTTGGGCTTCACTTCCGAGAGAGTCTGTCACTTTGGAAAAGTTGAGGAAGGACCACGATTGCACCGGGTAACGCGTTACGCAGAAGGATCACCGGTTCGAACGAATACGAATGAATACGAATACGAATACGACGCTATGGAAACGCTTGGGCGCTCGCATGTTCCAAGTTGTACTGTGCCGGGGCGAGAGCCTGTCAGTCCCCTTGTAAAGTGGCTCCTTGAGCGGAGGATGTAAGAATCATAACGGTACGGGCTGTCGTCCGGTTCAAGGACAGTCAAGAAACGAAGCCTACGACCTCCGAGGCTCGAAACTACGTTGCCAAACGCGTTAGACTACCACCAGCAACTGTACGGGTGCATCGCTAGCTGCAATGCAGCGACGTGAGGTGAAGAAAGAAAAAAAAAGAAAAGAAAACAGTTGAGCGCCACCCGCTGCGAGTCTCTTACCCCTAAGTCAGGGAACGTTTGGTCCAATCAACGTTTCATTTCGGGACCACTGCACAGGGTCAGGAATTAATCCGGATGGGATTCATGAGTTTCAGAGAAAAATGACAATGACGTACCGGAGACACGGGAATTATATAGTTTTAGATAACTACACTTCTGTACGTTGGAGAAGCATTATTGCTCTGTGACATGGAATTGATCGAACCGAGCTGAGTTTCATCGATTCGATGAGGGTACACTTGAAACGATTTGAAACATATGGTTGATCGTTGTACCGTTTGGGAAATCACCTAACAGTACTCCGATCAAACTAGAGCATAACATTCTCAAATTTCTGACTATTTCTGACCTCCGTTAAGCGAACGGTGGACAGTTGCGGCACTCTAATTAAACTGGATCTGGTAGTTGGACATTCTTTTTTAACTCCTGATTTCTACTTGTCAGACCTGCGACGAATACTCTTCAACTGTATATTATGCTACGACCAACATCTGCGATTCGAATTGTATTGTAGCGTCGTTGTTGTCTGGTATAGCATGTTCTCGTCAGTATCATATGAATTATATTCCTAAAAATAACTATTCACTCGTATTCAACAATCCACATACTCGTAGGTAGTGTATAAAGTTGAAAGCAAGATGTAGCATGAAAAAGTTTTACGACATCGTGATGGACGATGAATATAATTGTTTTAATGGTCGCGACGAACAGGTTTCTTTGAACCTGTAAAATGAAATAAATCCGAAATTATTAAAAGTAATTCAAGATATTATCTCACACGGTGGTCGGCATCCGAATGGAACGACTGATTATGACCCGAAAAAATATTTTTCTTACGATACACACGAGTACAGTGAGTCCTTGACGATTGGACCATTGCAGAATCCGTCGATAACATAAGAAAGCAACAATTTTGGCATGAAAAATGTTTAAAACGATTCGCAACAATTTGCAATAAGAAAATCATGGATTTTAAATTTTTACAGTAAATTTTCAATGGATAGTAGTCACTTTCGAATTTGTCAAACTGATTACGCTTACTACAGAATTAGCAATAACCGTCAATAATCGTTAGCTCTTGATTAATTAACGGCAATTTGCAGATACGTCGATATCTGGAATGCCAGAGTAAATATGTTCTGTCCGCAAAATCCTGTTTTATGTCAGAACGTGTGGCAAAGTATCGAGGTAATGTGCGAGAGAGTTTACTAATGAGCACCAAACTTTGTATCACTAATTGGCATGTGCACTTCGTTCATTATACGTTTCTAACAGTAAGATAGTTGATTCGTGATTCACTGCGAAATGTGAAATAAAACATTTCTAGATAACTTTGCCAAACAAAAATGTCTCGAATGATTTTCTGAAAGAGTGAACATATTTTTAAAAAAAGCAATACAAACTCAACGAGGTATAAATGTGTTTTAACACATAATTTGATACAGATTCGTTCGATATTCGCGTTGAGATGAGTATAATTGCATATTTCTGATAGTTAATTATTATTAAGAAACACGTTTCTCGGTACTCATCAAAACCACAGTAACTCGAGAGAGTTTTTGTTGATTTCAGGAATTAATAATAGATGTTTCATCATTCATTTTTTTCTAAACATGAATGGTTACATCTGCTCACCAAACTGATAGAAGGCAGAGCTTTGGGAAAAAAGGTCCTGTTCCAGTTTGCCCCAAGTAAAAACTATCATTCATCGTTGTGAGTTCGCATTGTAGATGAGTCGAGAAGTTAGATAAATTCAGAGAATTGGTTTTTTTCTCCCTTTCTCCGAACCAGAGCTAATCGGATGCACGGTAAAGCCACTTCCGAGTGGCTTTTTTCTCAGTTTGTCAAGAGATCCTTGATTTTGTGGATGGGTCGAATGTTAGCACTGTCACGAAATGCGCAGAACGAACAAGTAGTGAGTAAAAACCACAATTCCAGCGTTAATGCGTAGCTTTGGTATCGGTTTGCACATGAATGTGGCATCAAGCAACAGAGAACACGAGTGAATTCGTATGAACACGGCAAGCCAAACCTTAACTTGTCCGTCACGTGGAGGAGTGATTCGGAATTGCCTTCGTTGTTTCTCGGGCGCCTTGTAAGTCTCAAAGAACTTGAATTTGTTTGATATATCCGTAGTCTCGACTCGAACTTCTTCGGTTGTATCTGAGCTTCGTACGACGTCGTCCGATACTTGACGTCCCATGAATGCCTGTTCTCATTACCAAAATGTCAACGTCGCACACAACTGGTATGCCACGTTACCTAGGTCTAACCGAAACCCTCCGCGCTGTACCCATTGCTAATTCTACATCCGTCGCCAGTAATAGCCAAGCGTCGATGAAAATAAAATTTAATAAATACTACACAGCATCTTAGTAATATTTTCCCAAAACACCTAGTGCCACAGATAGCTTATCGCTAATTCATGTACTACACTTCTACGTGTACTTACATCACGAGCACGTCTGGGTATATCATTCGGTGCTTTCGGAGCAACCGGTGTCACGGGTCGTCCTGTTTTCGCAGCTGTCGCGTCTAGCTCCAAGAAGATACTGCGAGACTTCTTGCTTATACCTGAATCGAACACAACAAACATTAGGTCGATACAAGGTGAGATCCAAGATCGCATTCGTGACAAAACTCAGAAACTCTGTCTTGCAAACGTTACTTCGAACATCTGCGATACACATGCAAATATCAATTGGAATTCTTTTCAAGAAACAGCGTCTTCAATAATAAGAAAAGAGAGCTGAGTTGGCTGATATTCCTAAAATTTCAGAAATCGCCCAACACAATGAGCATCGTCTGAGTTTTGTAATTTTTGAGATTACGTCGATCTCCGAAGTGGAAATATCTTCACAGACAGTATTACATATCTTTGGTCTATGTGTAAAAAATTGTGGAACGCTATTTTCTGTTTTACAAGAAACATCGTTATGAAACAGTCTAAGAAAAAGAAGCACTGTACAATCACAGACTCTTGCAACGTATTTTCAATGTGTTCCCAATTTCAAACAGAAATAAACATCATTGGTCCAATTTTGGAAGTCTTGTTTTTTCACAGTAGTCTGAAAATTTTTAATAAACCTGACGCATACGGATTGTTTCTCGATCCTTTGTGCTAACTTACAAAAGATGTTTTCATACTTTCAAGTTTCAAATTCTAAAGAAGTTATACAACGTTTCTTCGTGGCTGAAATATGTTTCAGACTTTTTGCTTGAATATGAATTACCCGATTTCTTAAAGTATCCTTGGTACCTGCGAGATTATATGGCTCGACGAATTTAGAATAAGAAAACCAAATTACTTCAAGGTCGTTAAAATATTTGAAAATGTTTTTGTAACGTGTCATGCAACGTACCAGCAGCGATAACTTCCTCGTCTGGACATTCGTGATGCTTAGATTTTTCCTCAGAATTTTCGTCATCGTGTGCATTTATCGGTTCGCCACGTTCGAATCGTGCCTTAATCGATTTGGCGTGAGCATTTTGTTGGATCTCTTGAATCTCGTCGGCAGCATTAACTTTCGTGATTCGTTCGCTGTCAGCTACAGCTTGTTGGTAGAGTTCCTTCATCTTTCCTTGCTTTCCCTGTAATATATGGAAATGATAATTCCGAAGAAGAGTTCTAGCCGCAGCGAGAAAATAACCATCAAGTACGGTAGACCAACACTTTCTTAATACGTACCATGAAGAGTCTCGAACGAATTCCTGCTATCTCTTCTTTGCGAGCTTCGCGTTGCGACTCCCGCCTACCCTGTTGGCTGGTCGTTTCCCAACGATTCTTCATATCATCCATTTTCGAAAAACTCATCGGACGCTCCCGAATCGATCGTTTAGATTTCACGATTTCGGTATCAACTTCTGCGAATCAAACCAACATGCTAATTTAAAGAACGCTCCTTCTTTTCAGACTCTGAACTCTCGTACCTTCATCCTCTTCTTCTTCCTCTTCGCTTTCGCTCGACTCTTCGAAAGGTATTCCATTTAGCGACTCGTCAGCGACTCCGATATCCATTCCTTTAGCTTGAAACCTTGACGAATGGGAAAAATGATGAATACAACATTTGTAAGACAAATGGGCTCTCAATTTGAAATGCATACTTGGCAAGTTTACTGAGAATACTCGGAGAACGCTTCACTGCGACTTGGGAGGGTGATCTGTCGATATCGTTAACTTCGGTATTAGTTTTCTCGAAGACTTGGAACCGAGATTTCACGTTCAGAGATGCCAGCTCTTCCAATCCCAAGTCTGGCTTGTCGGATGCTGAAACGTAACATAAAAACTGAGCAAACATATCAGATGCAATTTTGGTATACGTATGGCATTGGTTACACCGTTTGTCGAAGACTTTTAGACAGCTGGAAGTAAAATTTGGAAAGGATTTTCACGTGCTGAATACAATCTTGTTCCAAAAATTGCCTATGACTCAGGTTTATAGGAAAATTTCTTCAAAATTGCCATTGAGCATGTGAAAATTCTTTGGCAAACATGTACTTTGTTTCGATGCAATAGGTTGTTGAGCTGTGTTATTATTAATATAACGTTACAATCTCCACAGCATACGGTTAATTGTCACTGGAAACCGAAATACAAAGCAGAAAAAACGTTTCCTCGACGCGGTAGCACGGGGAAAGCGTTACATATATACTTGTACGACGACAAGATTGCTCTAGCTGAACAATACAGTTTTCACATATGTTACTTGCGAGCGACGAAACAGTAATTATTATTTAACAACACAACAAATCACGTTGTTTCAACTCTTCTTTTAGAATCGTGATCATAACAGGTAATTTTTTGATTATGTTAAGCAGACTTGAAAATTTAACACCATTTTTGTTTATTTTGTCAAAAAAGGCTCTTAGGTATCCCTGAGACCATTGCATATTCTCCTTGCTTATCAACAAACTGCCGAACCAATGTACAAAAATGGTGAAATATTCAAGGATCAAAGCTAGGAGATTTGTTTTCATTAGCATAAGTTGAGTTATGCTATCAACTCATTTCAGTTTTACCTCTGACCACATCTGGTGGCAATTCTGTTGGCTGGTTCTCTCGAATAATCAGCTCGGGTTTGCGAGGACGTACTATGAATTGTAAAAAGATAATATTCGACATCAGCTTAAAAGTCTTGTGACCCGTAGACTCTTTATCGTCAAAGAAAGTATCGTCAACAAGAGAGAACATGTTAACATTCGTTTTTCTGAAAACTTTCATTCTCTACCTACGTTATCGTAACTCGTTTGGTTTATTCGTATTTCATGACAATGTTCACAAATCAAATGCATATCACGAAGTGACCACAAGAAACTGCTAACATGACGATGAATCATGTGTAAAACTATAATGCCCACAACACTTACTGGGCTGATCGGACTCTTCGACTGGTTTCGGTTGAAACAATTCTCTGAAGTGCGGCTTGCAATACAACGTTGACTCGTGACTTTGATAATTGTCGACGGTCAGTTGTTTGCTGCATTGGTTGCATCGGAAGCAATTCTTGTGCCAAGTCAAACCTTCGGCCTTAACTTGTTCCATTTGAAAGACAACTTTGCCACAGCTACGACAATTCGGATTGGCGTCACCATTTTGACCACCGGTCTAAAAAATAAAGGCACGAACGTGAAATGAAATGATAACGAAATATGGTTCTTCGCTCGATCACTCACCGAGTTGAATTGCTGTTGAACTTTGCCTGCGTCGACCGATCGAACATGGAGAACTGATTTCTTGCTAAGTGCATCGAATTTGTTGGAGCTCGATTTCTGAAATCAATACGTTTAGGATAAATATTTGTCTCGCTGTGTTGTTTATTGTCATTGGTAGGGATTACACTAGTGGGTAACGTGGGAAGTGCTGCCGAAGGTCTAATATTTATTACCGATCACCCTTAAAACGATACACGACGCTGTAACCGATACCTTGTTTGTAAGGGGTAGGGTTTACAGGCTCGACAGGTGCTCGAAAATTCCTACTAGTATCAAGTTGGGGGAAACCATAGAACCTTGGAGTTATTTATTTGGAAATTCAACCTATAATTCCAAGTGATTTTAAGCAATAGATTTACTCGCAGACAGTAGTCTCAGATTACTTGAATAATGGAGAATGCAGCTTAGTGCTGTGAAATGATTCCGGATCGTTAAGTCGATCGAACATGGTTGGTGAGAATATTTAAATTGAAAAAATAATTTCAAGTGATTTCAAGTTACTACTACTTTTTTCAAGATTCCATACGTTAATTAATAATTATATATTCATATTTATATGACCACGTTTCGTCACAATTATTCTGAAGTATCGAAACCTCGTATCTTTGCACAATCAGCAGCATTTCTGTGGAATACGTAAATGGAGCAGATTATTCGCATTTTTATAAGCTTTTTATCCCTAAAGAAAGAGCAATCTAATTGGAATCTATTGAAACTCGTTATAAAATGCATCGGTTTCTGTAAGTTTCAATCCGATGTGATTTCACACCACTTTATGTGAAGTCAAATAATTTGAAGCCGTTGTGAGGGAATACTCAGTCATATTTGGGCTATCGAGGTGATAAAAACTTTATGGCAGCCCCAAAAGATTTCGACACCATCCGTCTAATGATTTCGAAGAATCGAGTCGAATGAATCGTTTGATTCGTAATCACTTCGTGGACGTGATATCATTTTAAATTGGTTGTAAAACAGACTTTCCCAATTTATTTACGATTTCAAATACAAACAGTGAACAGCGATAAAAGCGAACAGCGTAGCACCCAAAGTTAACATTTTACCAGCAAATATTCCTGGTATATTTTTAACATTAGGTGAAACTTCAGAGTAAGTTTAACACTGTCATCGAGTTGTCCTAGAATCTGTTACCTCTAAATTATTCGTCAACGAAGAGTTGTCAAGTGAGTATAAAAATGCTTCGAGAAAGGTCTCGATATGCTGTATACACTAGAGGCGAGACATTTCTTCTTGTGCAGCGTTACGTCATGTCTGGCATGGGGGTAATGCCTCCTCGTCCGAAATTAATGTAGGCCCTGGTTTAAGACTCACTCGTCTCAAAAATAACTAAACTCACTTACCACGGATATATTCTCCTTCTCGGAGTCACTCTTCTTGCTCTTCTTGGTCTTTTTCGTTTTTGGCGTAAGACCCGGGGAGGCATCACCGCTCGTAACACCTTCGATCTTCTTTTTTTTAGTCTTTGTGGTCTTCGTAGTTTTCGTAGACGTAGTAGAACTTGTAACGATCGAGCTACCCGTTACTACATCGTCGTGACTCTCGATCTGTGAAAGAATGCAACATGGTACAAAATTAATGTCGTCTCCTCAACCTCTTACACCGACTAACAAACATTATCTCTTCGTTGGGTCCCTCGGACAGTCGACGATTCTTTTCTCTTACCGTCTTCCTACCTATTCCTAGTTATTGCCGTACCTCTTTCGTCAACTATCGAAGCATCGAGTAATATCTGCTGTACTATCTATCGAAGAAGCTACTTCTGAGATGCTAACGTCACGACATGACTGGGGAACCGTAAGGATGTGTTAAGAAAATCTCAAGAGAATAATTTTCCCAATCATTATTATAAATAATGACTTTCTAAATAATTATTCTAAATAATAATTTCCTTAATTAAAATAATTCTCTAGGTAAATATTATTAAATTTACGTTCTCCGCAAAGATTTTTCTGGTACCCTGCATATCATAACTGTTTTGCTGAATTTCAATAATTAGGAGTTCAGTTCTGGTTCCCGTTGCTGTAAATTACGAGGGGCAATGGTAATATACTTACGAGATCACCGAGCCTACAAAATCCTATAGTTTAAAATCAACGTATTTGAAAAGTTGTTTAAAATTTGAGGTACAATAACAGCGATGAAAAAAATTACTATACTCGTATAATAAAGAGCTTTCAACCAAGCTTATATAGGTGGTTTATTTTTTTGAAAAAAATTCCCAAAATTTGCGCAATTTTTTTGCCTCTGGAATAATTTTTTTTTTTGCAATCTACTAACTAGCGCTGAAAAATAATTGATTCGACGCGTTTGGGAGCGCGTATAAAAGGCTTTTTCGTACTAGTTAGTTGAAATAACGCGAACCACTGAGAGTCGCGGATTTTATTATTTTTGTTCAGCCAACGTTTTTGCCGAAGATATTTAACCATTTGCAATTATTAGCATCGTGGCGTTCGAGCTGAGACGTGAGAGATGAGAGTACGGTAATGATAATTCGCTAGGCTAATCGGTTCCGTAAAATGACCAGCGAATTTTTACCTAACGACTGTGGATTCCGATGAACGGTACTCCGCAGAAATTTTCTTTACCCCGAGTTTGAATTTGCTCGAGGTAACCATATAAGGAGCACGAAATATCACGGCGAACGTTAAGCAAGCCATAACTCGCAACATTGATCGTGAGTGGTTAGTGATTGGACGCGCGATCGTGTTTATTTGCAAGGCAAGACCACATCGAGTGTTTGGAATAGGTTGAAATCGGGGCCGCGATCATCGTCGACAGTGAAACTTTGTTTATCCGCTCGAAACCTCAAAGATCTCGCAGCATTCGGATCCGAATAACACGGCAATTACGGCGAGACAGTACGTTATTTGCATAGCAATTCACACGTGACAAAATACTTCAAAGATGCCAAATTACAATTATAGACCATGAAAACGACACTGACAATTCGTTTTCGAAAATTCGAAAAATTAACTACAGCCCGATAAGAAAAAATCATACACGAATAATAGCAACAATAACAACAACGATAATAATAATAATAGTAAAATGAAGGAAATCAGAAATTCAACTTGTTCGAACCGCCCATTTGGCGTGGAATGCCCCGTATAATGTTTTGTTCTAGGGTGAGAAGTGGATCATTCTCGAATTTCTGCAGAACCGACGGTCTATAAAACAGGATCCGTTTTTTTGTGAAGAGTTCGACAAACCAAAAGTACAAAGCTTACGTTCGGTAAACTGTAACGGTTAACAGAAAACGGGTAAAAAATTGTCGGGTTGAAAAAAAATTGCTGATTCGCGTTATGCGTATATTTCACCGCGGTGGCGCGTCGAGTGGAACGATGCTCGCGTAGCGAGTAATGTATTCCTCGCGGTGTAGGTACATACGCGCTCGTTCGTTACGTGTGTCGATGACCTTGATGCTCAATTTTTTTTTCGTCGTTCTTTTTTTTCACTTTTGACATCGCGAATTATGATTAGGTAAGGAAACAACAACACTTACATGAACATCACACTTGTTAGAGACATCGGTAATTTCATCGTCAGAGGTCGCTAGGGGAGCAAGCTGTTGTGGTTCGACGGACGCGGAGTCGTCGCGAAGGTTAGGTAGCGGAAGGTTAGGGTCGACCGTCGTCGTTCCTGTAAATTGTTCGATCGTATCTTCCGTAAATTGTTCGGATGTAATTTTACTGGTTGCTTGTTCGACGGTCGTCCACGATTCGAAATCTTGGGTCGGGCTCTGCCTCCTCTCCGGGAAACATCGATCAACGTAACGACACTGCTCATCGGCGAACACGTGACGCGATGTGTCCTCGTTAATCGCCATTTCTTCCGTTTTGTCCACCGCGCGGATTATCTCCACGCCATTATCATCGTCGTCCTTGGACTCCGGTTTCTCAAGGTCATCGTTGCCAGTCGCGTTAGCAGGATTGTTCGACATTTCTTCCTGCTCGGCCAATTTTTGCGAGACTTGTTCCTCCGCCTGTTGAACGACTTCTCCGATCACGTGTTCGATCATACCGCGAATATCGTCCCGTTCTATCCGCACGAATTCGTCGTTTCGTTCAAATTTCTCTTTATTCCTCGTCGCTTCCGAGTGATAAGCGTCGTCGCCGATCGCCTGATTTTCCAATTGTCCCGCGTCGTACGATAACTGAACCAGAGGCGAGGTCAATCTGTTCTCCAAGCTTATTTCCTCACTTTTGTCCAAAGAACTCGTTTTTGCCACTACCTCCCCACAAGGATGACGACTCTTCGACGCTGTGTCCTCGTCGCGATGGGGAATACCGTTGGAATCCAACGTTGACGAAAGGTCGACCTCGATTCCATAGCTCTGTTCCCCAGCCTTTACTTGCTCCTCGTCTATTCTCAAGGTCATCGAGTCCGAAAGTGGACCGTCACTGTCGAGAGATTCGAGATTGGAGGGCATCGAAGCCTGCTGCTGCAGAGTAGCGTCGTCGAAGTTGTCGGAAAACTGACCGATCTGGGCGATTTCGTCGGAGAAATATTCCCTGTCCGACAAAGTTTTCGGGCTCTCCGTAACTCTGGCCGAGGAGTGACTGTGATTATTGTCGAAATGATCTTTCGAGGAATATTGTTCGAGATGGTTGTCGCCGGTAGCAGCGGACGAAGGCTCTGGCTGTTCTGCTTCGAGGATGATAAACGAATCGTCGTCCTGAC
This sequence comes from Arge pagana, assembly GCA_963969455.1. Lineage (NCBI taxonomy): Eukaryota > Metazoa > Arthropoda > Insecta > Hymenoptera > Argidae > Arge > Arge pagana. Next base: position 20,262,425 of record OZ018311.1, on the reverse strand, counting down.
ACGACTCGTCGATTTTTGGCTTGATTTGGTGCAAATCCACGGTCCCTGTGGCATCGCTCGGTGCAATGTCTTCTTTCAATTGCGAATCCTCGTTCGAGTGGCCGTTTCGATAAGTGTAGGGATCGCGAAGAATCGTGTAATGGTTCATCTCCGCGATGATGAAGGCCGAATTTACGTCGTCTTGAGGATTCATGTAGGGCTCCAGGATGATTTTAGTGATTTCTGGCTGCGATCGTGATGCCTGCGATTCCTCGTCGACCGTTTCCATTTCGTTATCGTAAATATCGTTCGTCGATGATATTCTCAAGGCTAATTCTCTGTCGATCAATTCCTGAAGGCTGTTATCTTCTCTTGTGACGTCCGTCTCAATTTTCATATTTTGCGTCACGTCATCATCGTGAAGTGTAATTAATTGAGTGTGATTGTTACTTGAGGTTATGTTACCTAGATCTATCAAACCATTGTTAGATTTAACACCGCACGCGTCGTTGCATTTCTTACTACTTACAACTTTAATCGACTTCTTAGTTGCAATTTCCGCCATTCTCTTCAAATCTTCCCTCTATAATCAAATCCCCAATTCTGTAACAAAAAAGACCAACAAGGACACCTTTAAAAACAATCATCCCATTATCGACAAAACACAGTAAAAAAATAGAGACGACTCTACTTTGCACGCTCTAAAAAAAGGCAATTTTAACGATTTCCCTTTACCTTGCTATGATAGTTGTAAATATGAAAATTATGAGGTTCAATATGGCTCAATATTTATTCACAAAAAATGGTAACTCCCCAAAAGAAGAGACTTCAAAAAATGTTCAATATATTCTAAGAGTGTATTTATCGAGCCCGACAACTCTCCCATTGATACCTATCATGGCAACGGCCAAAAAAAAAAACAATTCGTGAAAATAGTCTTTTTTCGAGCGTCCACCGTAGACTAATCCCTTAATCTCCAGACTTTTTTAGACTGACGTAACCGGGAATTGGCATGGAATCTCGCGCGAGCTAAGATTACGCTTTGATTTTTATTTTTTATCCGTTATTCGTTTCCACGTGTCTTCCTCTTGATAACGGCCAGGGAGTGCAACGGACAGCAATGGAAGACCCGATCGAATCTTCTCGTAAGATGGCCAATAAACGAAAAGATACAGAGATCAGATAGCCCCGAGTCAAAGCTGTGGCCAGCCAGTAATTCCATGCCATGCCTGACGCAGAACACACAGTGTGTCATTCCTAAAATAGAGGATTGACCCTCTCGTCCCTCGGCGTGACTCGCTAACTGTCCCCTAGAGCCTGCAGCTGTGGTCGAGGAACACGAAGGTGCGTGCTTACGGATGTAAGAGTGTGCTTGCGCGAGGGAAAAAGGAAAAAGTGAAAGAGGAGATAGCTATATATATATGCATATATATGCATGCATATACATGCACGTGTGTGTATGCATGTACATATATGTAGTAGATAAGGCATTTTATTACTCGGAGGCGATGCTTCCCAAGACCCCAGTTACGTAGAGATTAAAGTGCTCGGTACTGTGTTTGCGCTGGTAGCATATACAAATAAGAATGGGATTAACCTGTGACACTGGGAAAACAGTAGTTACAATAGCCAATCTCGATGTAATATGATATAACAGTCATGGTACGAGATTCCAGGAATAACGATTGTTCTTGTTTAGTTAGCTACCTACAGAGTAGAAAATTGTCCGTCGCGTTTAGCACAACATTAATGTTATTTCAGCGTAGTGATAAATTAGCCCAGCTCTGTGTTAAGAGTAACACGAATCGACGCACTAAAATGTTAAATATTCTACACACCCATTTTTACAGTGTACACAATGACGGACAATTTCTTACAGTGTACCATTGGAGGCTGGTCGAGGCGAGGGGATATAGACGGGCATGCGATCATTTCCTGGTAGATGCTTTCAAAGTTTCTAAACTGGATGACGTTTCGTGGAGAGAAAGGGTCAGAAGATGCTGAGAGGCCGTTTTGGCCAGTGTGTAAAGGAGTCCGAAATAGAAGGTAACCGTAGCGATTCAGGAATGTGATTGTCTTACGGTCGTCGCGTGGTTCAACATTCGAAATTGTCCTCGGCTCTTCGGCGTATCGATATCGAAAGCTGGATAAAAATTTCACTCGACCGTAAAGGTTATCATTGAAGAGTTTGGATGTTCAGAAAAATGTCTCGCGTTTTGTCGAGTAATGATAGTGATGGTGGTGGTGGTGGTGGTGGTGGTTTTTTTAAAATACTTTTGCGGGATTTACTATCGCGTTCAGCTTATTTATCGGGCGTACGTGACGGCAGCACCACGGACGGTGACTCAAGGATGAGCAGAGCCCGGATTTAACACAGCAGGCTAGTAGTACGTCTCGGCTGCGGCAGCCACATCGGAAACTTGGGACGAAGTGGGAGCACATGCCGGCAAGAAATATCTGTGAGATATGCTCGTATTTCAGATATTTGACAAGTTCGTTACATATCTCACCCGTGGTGTCTGGGAGTTCGTCCAGCCGAACTCGTTTGGGAAATAAAATCATGGCAGGGTCTGAAAAGGGTGGAGGAATGGTGGGTAGGTATATGGAAATCTTTGACTAGATTTCCAGACGTGATTTTGCTCACGATTCATCCCCACCGTACAAAGTCTAGATGTAGCCTCGGAGCGGTTCAACGTTTTGGCAAAGATCCACCGACTACACTTGTATAACCGCTGTGCCCACTGGAATCACCGATGGTTTTCCAACTCCGATTACCAGTCGATAAAGACTTCGGTTTCGTTACTTCTCGTCGAGGCACTTCTGACGAGTGTCGTCCAACGAGCAGATACCGAACTCGATCACAACATTCCTTTCGTTGCATGTGTACGTGTTGGTGTGGGAAGATACGCTGCACACGATGATTCAGATAGTGAAGTATTTTTATTTGATTTGTATCACGACAGAAATACATCACTCGATCTTACAGATACAGTTATTTCATATACTTATGCTAACAGGTATCCTAGTCTATGATTTTCCAAAAATGGAACAAAGCAGCAGGAGGCCAACGTGGAAGAAAATGAAATGTTTGAAGAGTTAAACGAGTTAAATGATAATTCCACACGCGAATAACTCTAACCCTTTCTACATCCATAGTAAACTTGCAATCTTTACTATATTTTTAGCCTCAACAGTTTTTGGCCAAACCGTGTAACGAAATGGATAGCAGGGGTAGAAACGTGAATCAAGAATAGGTCTGAGGAGGTCGGAGTTATTCGAGACAGATGAGCGAAGTTTTTTTTTTTTTTACCGTAGCATGTGTTGTTTTCTCATATCACGAGGTTTTTTCGCTCGTAACGGCTACGTGTAAATCCGATAATAATAAACAGCTACGGAGCGGCATGCATGGCTTCAGAGCTTTAAAACTGCACGGGCTCGAGGTACCAGCGAGGATGAAGGCGTTTCCAGGGGAAATATTTAAATGAAAAGTGAGACAGTGAGGGAAGATTCGGAGGCATCTATGGGTATTATATTGGCGATGATGAGCATGTGGAAGCACTTCGGTCTATACATGGAGAATTGGAGCGTAGCCGTTCGATAGTCGTGGTGGTAACGTTGGTGCAACGAATGCCGTTGGCGGAATGCACTTACCTCGATACTCAACTCCTTGAGTTACGCCCCTATAAATACTGTCCGCCATTTTCTTATCCTTGGAAAGCTTCGTTGATCTCGCCTCGGCTCGCGGATCTATCCACATTGTAGTAGGTACCATCTTTGCGTATCAACGATCGTAGGTTTTCGCGATGTAATCCAGAATCTGGGTGCCGCTGAGGAAATTACCGATACGACTTGCAACGAAGAATCAGCTTATTTGATATGGTTTCAGTCACGTTCCAGATTGCGAAGAATTACCGTGCACTTGCGTTTCATCACGCTCGTTCGCCTTACGTAGGCATACGGCATGAACAATCGCCCGATGCGCCAGAACTTTGCACCTGGACCATACTTTGGCAACGAACGTCTCCATAGCTTTGCAGCACAAGATATTTCAAAAATTGAAACCATAGACAAAAAATGGAGCTCGGGATACAAGTTTTTTTGATAACGGATGTTTAGTAGCACGAGTAGCAAATTCCTAATAGTATCCCCCCTACGTGGACGATATTCAGGTAACTTTACCCTACTTTCAAGTTTATCTTCTACAACTGTTTTCAAAATTTATTTAATATTTTCCTTCATTCTACAGCTACCAAAGAGAATGCTGTGGCTCCTGAAGCAATCGTAAAATCTGTTGAAGCTTTAGGACCGACAGATTTATCCTTACAGCTTGTCTGGATGATTAGAAACACTTAAACCATACCAATGATTGATTACATGTAACAATATATTTACTGAGTACACATTTTTTGCAATAATTATTATTACGAATACAATTTAAGTTCGCGTGCTGGTTATTGTGATCCAAATATCGACTCCGAGCCGCATTTATGTGGCTAAAAAATATTTTCAGAATTTGTACTTGTTTATACAAAATATCTATATCTATAGAATTTGTAACGAAGTAAACGTTTTGATTATTTTTGATAATGAAAGATCGTTGTGTCTAATGTTTGGCGTTTTATTCATTCATTTACATGTAATAGTTCTTTTCTAGATATACATTTTTTTATTGCAAAAAGGGGACGATATTTGACGACTGTATCCTACCACAAGTCTTTCGTGGGCTCGCATCTCGTTACGTTCACGAAGACGTAACCCAATCTCTCTAGGTTACAACTAGCAAGATACGTTCTGTTTACCCTGTTTAATGCCATTTCATCGCATTCTATGCTCCATCCCGTGCATACGTTGCAGGAATCGAGCGAAACGTTTCCTCCTCGTAGCTCAACTTATTAAGTAGGTATTCCGGTGCTCAGTTTTGAAAAAAATCGATTTAAAAAATATATATTTTCACAGTTCAGACCGTCAAGAATATATCCTCCAACGGAATTTAAAAATGTGGCATATTCACGGAGTTAAAGTTATTTTAGTGACGCGGTAACTGGACCAGTTGAAACTAAACTCGTCTTTCTCGAAACTACTTTTTTCAACACGCTTGGCATGATATCTCAATTTCTAATGGACTGATATACCTAAAATTCGGCGCACTCATTTCAAAAATTGGATTCTCGCTATTTTGACGAAAATCAGAACTGTGTAAAAAAGCTGTGTAAATTACTTTTACTTTTCGAAAAAAAAATTCTGCTGAAGTAGAGACTATAACGAAATCCTTACTAGCTAAGCATCTCTGGTTTTTTTTTTTTTAATGACTGGAAGGGCTGAAATCGTGTCAGCCAGGAGGTACAGTTTTTTCTGTGCCCCCAGTTACCAGTCTGACGTGTTTGAGGTTTTTGAATATCTGGTAAATGTATGTAAATTTGTTGTATGAATGTATGTATTTATCTGAGTTGAAAAACGCCCGGAACTGACTTCTCTAGACTAGAATACCCCGTTGAAAAGCTTCTCAAATCATTCAAGCGCCCATCGTCGTATTTTACGATGCATGGACACCGCGGTGTGATCAGACGAAATGGCACCGTTGTAGGTGTGGTGAAGCGAGGAAATTCGCGTCATCCCACCCACCTAAGTCTACAAGATTCGAAGAAACTTCTAAATTCCGGTTGCCAAGTGCGCAGAATTCTTAATATAACTCGCGTTACACCGCCGTTTACTATTCTGCAACACCTCTCTGCAAAATCTTTCTCCTCGGGCATTTCCGTCTTCGATGATGGGTGTGCCCACCGCTGTTCGGGAGGCTGGCTTTATCGGGAAAGTGTGTAGTAATCGACTTTGAACGTTTGAATTTTCGTATATTCGTTCAGACTCGATGCTTACACACGTTCCTTTACGACTATTTCCGACCATCCGACCTAGTAGTGAGTACGTACGTACGTACGTGCGCACGTGGATCCGCACACACTTTCAACAATCGTAACTTTTCCAGCACATACCGAACCCCGAATAGAAGGCATTCGGCCAACTCTCCAAATACACCGGTTGGTATCTATAATTCGGTCCAAACCGTGCAGATCTTCACCGTAAGCGAATTCCGGCGTCGATACCAAACTCTGACTAATCTTCCTCATCTTCCTCATCTTTCTTATTTTTATTTTCTCTCCTGCATCCTCTGTCACAAAGGTGTTCTTCCTCGGCATTTCGAAAACAGCATACTTACATAGTTCCACCGCAACTGATGAGCTGATCGCGCAAAAACACTCCTCGAGATCCAAATACCTGAAAATAAAGAGCAAAAAGTACAACTTTCACCAACAGTGATCGCTAAGTAGAAGCAACCATCGATTAATTTTTAACTTTCACCGACAGAACCGAAGAGCAAATACTTATCTGCAATTTGCATCCTGCATCCCGCACAGATGACTCGAAGGGAACCACCTTCGCTATGTAGCCTCGAGTACAACTATCGTAGAGAAACACACCGGAAGAGATGTTGGAACGACGCAATTGCGGACGACTCGCAAGTATCACTTGATATCCACTCACTCGATTATTGCTCAATTTCCAAGAAGATGAAATCATAAAACCACAGAAAAATCTAACAGGCTTTTATCCCGTCAATTTTCCCAGAGCACTTTTTTTTTAAACAAAATCTCTTTTTTCAACGTGTGCATTGCAATTGACGTACTTTTATTATCAGTTTTGGCCAAAAGCTCCGAAATTAAATAGTCTGCAATCAAACGAATGTTCTGTGCATTTTAACGTTCACGAGCAGTTTGTTATCGATTTTTCGACAGAATCCCTTCCCAAGAATCCAATAAGTGTTAAAAAATAATAATATTGCACAACCACTTGAAATAATTATTGCTAATCTCAAATTGGTATAAAAAAAAGAGAATTTTCAGAATAAATAATTCATTCTTTGCATGAATTATTCATGCAAAGACGAAATAATAGCTAGTATTATGTGAAAATGTGTATACAGAAGTTTTTCAGGTCGCTGATTCTGAATCTACTGTGAAAATTGAAAAATTCAAAATGGCGGGATCAAAATGGCGGAATCAAAATGGCCAACCACTTTTGAAGTGTGGTATTTTTGACTGTGACCCGATACATAAGGATTTCTGAGGTCACTGATTACGACCCCGACGTGAAAATTGAAAAATTCAAAATGGCGGGATCAAAATGGCGGGATCAAAATGGCCGACCACCTTTGAAATGTGGTATTTTTGACTGTGATCCGATACATGAGGACTTCTGAGATCACTGATTACGACTCTCGTGTGAAAATTGAAAAATTCAAAATGGCGGATTCAACATGGCCGACCAAATTTTTGAAATGTGGTAGTTTTTTCTGAAATCTGGTATGTAAGGGTTACCGAGGTCACTGATTACGAATCTGCGGTCACATTTTCAAAATTTAAGATGGCGGATTCAATATGGCCGATGAAAAATTTGAAAATGTGGTAATTTTTTTCCCAAAGTTTGGTATACAGGGGTTTTTGAAAATGGAGGAAAAAATGCGTGGTCGAAAGGATTAAAAAAAATGCGTGATGTCGAAGCGTTGATACAATAACAAGAATCATGTATGTAATTCCGGAAAAGCTCGACGTTGTAACCTCGGGGAACACAGTTGGAGCATCGTTTTCCAGCAAATGTCACCTTCGCCTGTTATCGGTGATTCAAATTCACGTCACGATTACGTGACTAATACGCGATGACCGTGTGCAGTACTGTAAATTCCAATTGGTTCACGCATCAGATATCGTTCTTTCATGTTCACTGCATTTCACAATAACTCAATCAGTCCACTCATGGTTTGTTGACTCGTAATTACTCAGAAAAAACCTGGTCGTTCGTTCCGAGCTGTTCGGGGGCTCAGCTCGGTATTTTCAATTTATATATCCCATTGATTACCGTCCCGACGGAATACTGAAATGGACAGGCACATGCGCCGATGTCTGAAACGCGTTGATAAAAGCCATCGGACGAATTTGATGGGAGAGAGCGGAAGGGAGATACGTAAACCGCAACAACAGCAGCAGCATCGTGCTCAAAAATACCAGGGTATTCGACATGCCAGGCACCGGGTGTGTTGCCCGTGCTGCGTAATGTCAATGGAACAATTGTATCGGTACTAAGATACACGGAAGGCGATGCGCGCGACAGGTCGAACGTCGCAGATTTCCACATTCCAACTCCCGTGGAATCAAGCAGTACGCAATCATTTGGAGACTCCGTCGTTAGAGTTCCTTCATTTATCCGATTTGCAAACCGGAAATTTTCGTATTCGCGGTCACCGAACCAAACAAGCAGAAAAAATGGAGTTTTCCTCGCACGATAAATACACGATCGCTGATCCAATATTATGACACTTTTATATCACCCAGCGAATAATATTCAGCATGACGGAAGACCTAGGTACGTTGAGACGCGGTGACATAATTAATTCGCGTAAGAAATTCTATCGTAGGGGAGACCGGGGCAAGACGGCCCCCTGGGGCAAGAAGGCCCACCTCAAAAATTAAGCAAAATTTTTAAAAAATTCTTAATTAAGATCCAGTTGTACAGTATTTGGTAATATGTTTGGAAAAAAATTAAAACACTCAATTTTTTTCTACACAAGTGAACAAATTACTCGTATTATATCAAAAAAGGTTATTTCGAGTAATATAAAAGTAAATACAGTTGTTAAAGAGAAAAATATACCTAAATATTTATAACGCGGGAAATTTTTTTACAATTAAAAAAAAAACATTTTTTTCGGAGGGGGCCGTCTTGCCCAAAAAAAAAAAATTCAGGAGCTTCACCAAAATGTTGGTAAATTGAGTTAAAGTTGGACGAGAGTAAATCGACTTGATGGTTAAAAGGCACAAAGAATAATAATGGGCTTAGGTGGGCCGTCTTGCCCCGGTCTCCCCTACTCTTTTTTTCTATCTCCACGAATAATGGTCAGCGCGAAACCGTGAGGCCCGCATATATTATTGTCCGCGTATAATTTGCGGGAGTGAAGTATCAACTGGGTGTTATCTTTGCAAAGAAATGATTACTTTGTCCAGTGTTACATATTCCGAGGGAATAATTTTATACGCTAATTAAGTAATTAGATAATGAGATTGTACATGGTACTGAGAAAGCGGATTTGCTATCTCACTTTTGATACGCAGCAGCAAGAACCACTGACTGAGGGCATCCGGGTGGGAATCGGTCTACCGCCGTAGGCACAAGGACATACTAATAGCAGTGGGGGGGAGCTGGCAGAGACAAAGCGAAAGAAAGAAATGGGAGTAAAAAGCATACGACGAAAGAGAGAAAGTAACAAATCCGTTTTACACTGACAAATCATACGGGAGAAAAACGAGGATAGAGGAATTAATTCGAAAGCAGATTCGCGAAATTTCTATAATTGGATTTTATTTCCTTAATATCAATAATCTCTCGACAACTTCTGACCGGCCCGTTTTAATCTCGCTACTTGCGGGCTTTCTCGAACTATTTCTTTACGGACGACGCTGAAAGCATCGCGAGCTGCGTTGACTAATGATTCCTTAACGAATTTGCACCATCTTCTCGTTTACGACTAGTTTATATTAATGCCACTTTAAAACTTCTTGTCAATACCAATCAACCAGCATCGCGAGATAAAGCGTAGAGCATCGTTCTTTGTGGCGAGAAAAGATTACGATGCCAACGAGTTGATGGATAATTAAATGATGACGGGTTATTTTTTTTTTAGCTTCACGAAAAGGTGCCTGACAGTGAGAAGAATAGGATTAATATGACAATTAATGAGAGCGTGACTAATGCTTGACGGGATATTGTGGTTCAACATCCTGACCGACGAGACGTTTCTTCGTAATTTCTACCAACGAATTCATTGGAACTGTTTGCAGTATAAATAATCAGGAGAAAATTCGCCTCGGATCTTGGATTTTCCTCTTGGGGGGGACTTCCGAATATTACGCGTTAACGCAACTTTGCAGAAACATATTTCAACCGATTTTCATAACCGTCAACATGTTTTGAAAATAGTCCGGTCGAGTCGAGTCGACGAGAAATTTGAAAACAGTTTGTTTCGCCGACTCGAGTATCATCGTGTCTCGAACGATGGAAAGCGATCAGATTTTGGTAATTCCCTTACCTTTTCTTTCGCAACGTTCCTCGCATTTTTGACCCCAATTGCTGGGATCGATGTGCAATTACCGACATCGAGCTCACCGATACAAATTTTTCCGGCATGATTTCACCAGAATACCACTGCAAACGGGTCGAGTCGATGAAATGTTCGCGAATTCGTCGTACGGATAAACGAGTAGGTATCAAAAACCGGGTACAAGTTATTCTCGAAGATGAGGAAAAAAAACCCCAATATTTCTCGTTCCCACGATAGCAGCGGGTATAATTTTTTCGTGGTAACTATAAATTTCGAGCAAAAAAATATCGGATGTCGATAAAAACAACGAGAATAATGGCGCTGCGCTAAATTCGTGAGAACCATTAACATATGAAATAAGGCGCGTTTATTCGACGATTGGCAACTTGCCGGTTATTAAAAAAAACTATGGAAAATTAAGATTCGAAGGAAATCGTGTTGGAAAAAACGGAAAATCGTCGCGTTTCAGACATTTTGTGAAAAAATGTGTGAAAATTGGAAAATATGGGGAAATTATGGTAGATGGAAATTCAACGTAGAGTGAATTCTGTTTATAAGCACTCTCTGCGAACACGTTTGTGCGTGTGAACGAACACGACGAAACGTATAGGCGAGTGCCACCAGACGCGGGTGAAAAAAGAGGTAGCGAAGTAGCGCGAGAGATCGAGAGGGACGGCGAAGGAAAGAGGCGAACAAACTCCACAGGGCCGAGCTGTACCCCAGAGCCAGACAGTATAATGTTCTTAGTACGGTTCGTAGGTTTTCAGTTGAATTTCGCCGTAGCTAAGGAAGATGAGGGTGGGGTTTTAACAAATATGCTATTGTATTCGTTTTTCTCCGGGACTAAGATACATATCGTCCGAACATTAGTATGAGAACGAACTATTAGCATTGTCACAAATTGTAGCATAAGGATTTCGTTAACCGATTCGTCGGTGAAGGAACAAAGATTTTTCGCGATGATTCTTATTCAAGGAATAGGTAGAACGATCCCAGTTGGCTTTTGTACCCCTTCGGTGATGGTAATAACAATACGAATACTAATAATAATAATATGAACAACATGGAGAAACATTTGTTGTTATCTTTGAGGAATTTCCGTTCTCGTTCCTCTACCGAAGGGAAAGAGAACGAGACAAAGCACGAAACTAATTCAAGTACCACGAAACTTTTCGTTTCGTTAACAGAAAAATTACGAATTAACACGAATAAACGCCAATTAACGAATACTCGCGTACATTTTGATTGCGAATTGATTGTGTAGACGCGCCGATTAATCTTTGTGGGAATGACTTAACGCGTAAATATTCACGAAACGATATGATTAAAATTGAAATGAGAAGTTTCGATTTGACAGCCGTAATACGCGATGTCGTCGTGTCTCTATGCCCGCTCTTCTGCGCATGCGCGAACCTATACGATAGTTGAAATGACTAATATTAAAAACACCGGAACGACGATAAATCGAAGAAAGTTTCTGATAGAGGTCAAAGAAAAATGCATGGTCCGCCAGTGTGTCATCGGAGAGACAGGCTTGTCCTTGAAATTTGACGAGAAAAAAAAATAAACGTCGTAGACTTTACGTTAGTGATTTCTGCCTGTTTTTATTGCTATCGCGACGTCGTGGTGTGTTCGTACGCGAAAGGGAAGTATTCGTTACCGTTTACGAATCCGGGGAAAATTAAATCAATGCCGAGCAGTTTTATTCCCTCGTGATATCTAATTATAATAATAAGAATAATAATAAGAATAGTAATAATAAGGATAGTAGCTAGGGTGATTATCACGCCGTCGTTGTTACGCGATCTTGTTTTGTTTTCCTTCGTATCGAATAAACGAGGGTTAGTAGTTAATCCTCGATGTGTTTACTCACTCGTTTGGTGTCTAATCCCTCGCTAATAATCGAAATACGATGATCTTTGGCGTATGTACGATGTTCGTGCACTTTTTTTCTTCGATTGTCGACGAGCCGGTATATGCGATTAACGACTAACGCGACCCGTATCGTTCGGCACTTCGTGAAACACTGGAAGACGAGCGCGGAATGCGCGTAAGAATATCAATTTTTAACCGTGTCAGGCGGAGTGTGAGTGCAGTCGATGACTCGAAGCACTAGACGGCTGGCCACTCTACATACAGGCTATGCCTATGAGCCTATTATCATTTCACGGATGCCTGGAGCAGCCTGAAGCGACGAACGGACTGACGAATCGAGACTGGTTTCGTTCCTCTACCGTGTACCGTGTACGAGCCACGAACTGGGTATATATGGTGTATGATTGGTGGTATGTATCGCGGCTGATGGTATACGGGGGTGCGATATCGAATCACGAAATTGTAGTCCCTCGACTTGGTCAGTATTTATGTTCGAACTGTCACGATAACGGGGTGCGGCGAGCACTATTTAAAATCGCCTTGGAACGAGGAATTTTCCTAGTTGTCACGCCGTTGGTAAACTGACCCTCGGCACCTGTTCCTTATAAGGGCTGGGAAAAACTATTTTCGGTGCCAAGTTTAGAGAGGACGAGCTCGGGCGGTAAGATGACCAACGACACGGTATCCTTGCGAGATACGTGGCGCCATCTACGAGTCGTGAACCGTACTACGGGAGGGATGCCATTAGCCCCGTTATAAAACCTGTCCGCGCGCAACCGACACACTTGTACGTGCAGTGATCAAAAATGATGACAAATTCTATCGTAATGTTCGATAATTAGAAGCGAGTTTACGTAATTATAACCACTTTTTCTACTCCAATTACCGTTGCTTCGAAACAAAACGAATGCCCATCATATTTCATCTTCGTTTCGACACTTCAACTATGAATATTACTTTTGCCATGAATTTTGCGAAAAAAATATGATCGACTCGTTCGGTAAAATCAATCGGTAGTACTAGATCTGCTGATGAACAGTTACAGATTTCTGCAGTACCTCGATTGATATTGCAGCGATTTTAAGAAATAGTACTACTAATACAACAAGCGACTCTTGCGCGTGGGGATATTCGCTCTTGTAGTGTTTCTGTTTATATCACGTAATTTTCGCAAATAATTCGAGATTGCAAAGCGATCCAAAAAACTTCTGGTACCTTACATGCTTGTGGTAATACCGACTTTCCCTTCAAAACGCGATTCTCATTGGCCATCGCGATCATCGCGCCAAAGCGTGACATCAACCGTCGATGTTTGAACAAAGGATATTCTCGATTCTGTAGATGCTATCGATAATCTCCGATGTTGATCGATATCGCAGATTATTAATAGTCAATTATAATATCGGCGTTTTTCCAAACTGTTATCTATTGCCACCGATAGCGAGCGATCAAGCGCATCTTCTGCTACTGGTATACGCATGCATCGACTATCTGTGGATTATAGGATTTAGTAAGCAGCTGACGTTTCGTTCTATTTCGGAACACTCGTTGGCGTGAGCTCATCGCGTAAATCAAATTAGAACAATTGCGTCTACAAATGTCGTGCGTAAGTTTCGATTAAATTATTTTGACAAACGATGGCTGAAAATTTGGGTAAACGACCTTCGAAGGGCATATTAAAATCGTCGAGTAGTTTTGATTCACAAGAAGCGCCAAGGTAAGCATCGGACGTTGAAAATCCCAATATTCTCTCGTACGTTCAAACCTAACCTCAAAAACGTGAATGAATTTCAAGTACCGCATTATGTATTGGAATTTGTTTATCAGTCGTGATAAGGTATCGAATCGTAGAGTTTTACACGTTAAACGGTCATATCAATCGTGCCGATTATATGCTCGGAGCAACTTTTGCTCGATTCGATCTCTATTCAGCTTTACAATTAGTTTCTCATTAGCAATAGTAGAGAAAGACATTCAAATCCTGGCAGAGCCAACAAGGAGACGAAATGGGATGAAATGAACATTATTGCCACGTTACATCCGGCGGACAAGGATTACGGACATATGAAAATCGACGAACCCAAAACGCCGTACAACTATGAAGGTGTCGACAACGACCAAGAACATGATCAGCTGGATTCAGCAACAGTCGCCGCGAAGTATGTCATTGTTTCAACATCAACTTTGTTCGTTCGACCAAAATCCCCGTCTTACCTAATGAACTAGATATTTTTAACGAGTATCGTTGGAAATGAAGATGATGATTGTATTCCTTGCTCCTCAGGCTGGCAAAAAGTGACAAACCGAAAATTTTAGAGGAATCGTCCGAAGACGAGGACGAAGAAACACCAGAAGAGCGAGGTAAGATATTTCTCTGTGGAATTTTGAAAAATTCATTATGCTATTTTTTTGGTTGGAATTATTAACCTATGGTGTGGAAATGTTTTCAGAAAAACGGTTAGCATTTGCTGCTAAACGTAAGGGTCACTATCAAGAATGGCGTGCGGTTCAATTGGCCCGAAGAAAGATGCAAGAAGATAGCGACGAAGATGAGGATGAAGACGAGCATCAAAACTCTCGGTTTACGTGTATTCCGTCGTGCGTTAGTAATCGGGATTCCGATTCAAATTCGCCCGAGTAAAATTGGCTCCGCTTAACGGAGCTTCTTCCCATTTTGTATCATTCGTCGATATAATACGCCAAAACTACGATTCGGTATTGCCGAAAGATATATAATTTACGACGCCATATTTGTAGCCGCCATTCGTTTGAAAGCCAGAAGAGAATAACCGAATTATAAATTATTGGCTCATCAGGAGTTAGATCTCCGCGAATCCGTTGTTCCAGGAAAAATGATAGATTTTCCAAGATTAGTACGACGTCTCCAGCGTATAAATAAACTCAGTAACTCTGTGATTATTTCATAAAGATAAAAAAATATTTAATCTACGGCGTGACACAGCTGTAGGTCATAAATTTATGTATCAGACTGTATTAGTGTTATGTTTAGATTTCGTTCTAATCTACTCCTACCTACAAAATTAAGGTCCAATTACTCGTATGAGAATCGCTCGTGCAACGAAAAAAAGGGTTTTCGAATATTTGTAAGAGAATCCAACGTTTTCACTTTGCAGGAGTAAAAAATTGGCAGAATTTTGTGCATCTACGAAGTTTCAAAAATTCACGATATTTGGTATTGCGTAAACTATGTACACCTGTGATAGGACATGATCAGCCAATGCTGTTGTCCTGTAGAAAAAATAACGAATAAATACTATAAAATTGATGAATCATTGCGATTATTCACGAAATATAGTTCGTCAATTTGCAATGACGAGATTCTCGTGCAAGTATGTTCCTTTCAGTGTCAAGATCTGCATCTTTGACTTGGTTTTGATTATGATATCATCGATGATTATTTATCAGTAGGCGCATATATTTATCTTCCGCTTATTTATTAAAGCATTCGTCTCGTTCATCGTAATCTAATCAGTTTATTATGCCTCGTAGTAATGAAACTAAAATGTTTTGAATTATCGAGATGGACCCATAACATTTAAATATCGTGTAAGATGTTTTTTCTAGAGAAGCAATAAGCCACCCTTTAAAGTAGGTGATGGATATCAGCCGAAACAAGAATTAAACATGTCCACTAATTCAATGTTAGTTAAACACAATCGCAAAAGAGTCCAATCTAGGTCAGATTTGAGCTGGCCAATTAAACAAAAATATATAAATTTGAAACTAATCAGAATATTATAAAACATTATTATCGTCATTTGGGCAACTGACATGTTCCTCGATTTTATTTATTTATTTTATTCTTGTAACAAAAATACAAAGTTAACAAAAATACCGAAATCTATTCAATGAACTAGCCAATAATCTACGCATGTCTTTCAGCAAGTTATCCAACTCTGCATTTATTTACCTATTGATACGAACAAACTTTCCGCTCGGTATTTTCGATTTTTCTACACTGCTTCCCTACTGGTTCGGCACTCTTCAGAAAGAACGAATACTACTTATAGCATATTTGTGTTTGTCAATAATCTTGTAACTAACTTCTATTTAATTACCGTACAATGATTATGTACAGTAGTTTGCACTGTCCGTTGATCGATTAGCAGCGAGCGAGCCAACAGTTTTCTCATTATCGTAAGTCGTAGGTGATTCGTTACCACGAATCGATCGTGGAGTAATTTTTTTCATCAAAAACAATCAGTTTAAAAGATGCTAGATTAGTGAAATTTCAAATTATTTACAGCTAACTCACCACCGATAACAAGTTCGATGATGCTTCGACTGGATATCTTCGTTACTGATATCGCTCTAGTAAAATGAAACACGAGGAATTAGAAGTCCAACGGCACACTCACATCTGTTACTAAAAAAACAATCTCATTTTGTAAGCAGAAATAGATCATTTACTGAATATAAGTTATGAGCATTTTAAGTTATCACAAATCCATTAGATTTTCAATTTACTCAGATGAACCTAGGAGAAACACTGCACGTTACAGTTCCAGTATTGAATAATCCAAAACGTATTTTTTATACCTACTAAAGACCTGTACAAAATTTAAAAACGTACTGTACGAGCTATACAAGAATAATAGCAAATAGTTGTACAGCCTGATCAGAAGAAATTTGATTCTTTCATCAGAACATTAGATCAAATATTTTTTAATAATATTTTCTATGAACCATACGTCTGTAAATTGAAGATGATTCGCCGCGATGGACAAAAAATCAATCTTTCCCGCTTTATCCATCGCCCGAAGTCCCAAACGGTCCTGAAAACAATTTATATCTCATGCAATGAATCGTAAACAATTTCGACATCAAGAAAATCCGATGTTTGGAGGAAAAAAGTGGAAATTCTAAAAAAAAAGTCGATACCTCCAAATAAATACGAGATTCCTGAAGAGTTTCCAATTCCACTGCTTGTCCACTTTTATAAAAACCAAACCATTCGGATTCTCGTGGCTGAACCATCGTATCATTTTCGAACAATACAAGGACCAACTTATCCAATCTCTGAAGAGCCTCTTTGTATTGCTAATGAGAAATTTCAGATCTATCGATGTCATGCCTTCAAAATCATTATAGTTCCAAACAAACCTCGTTAACTGTAATTTCATTATTGATATCTGCTAAAAAGACGCTATTCTGTTTGTATTCTTCCTCCTTGAGTGGATCATGCCAATATTCAGCTTGAACCAACTTTTTTTGAACGAACCTTCAAACAGAAATGTTCAAGTTATCTTATTGCTGATTTTTGCCAACGACCAGAGACAAAAACCCTGAAATTACTTCAAATAAGCTGCGTAATTTAACATGCGACGAATATAATCACACAGTCGATGTTCCAGTGAGCCGCAATTAGGTAATCCATATACGCCTTGATGCTGCCCTCCAATAGAAATCAGATTACGCATCGACGGGTTCGGACATCTCTGAGCAACAGCACGCCTTTAACGAATCCAAACAAGCTCGATCATTAGTACGGTAATCATAGCTGTTTCAATTATCTTTTAAGAAAAAGACACCAATCCCATCATTTTGTTTCAGTTGAAAATTCTACACTAGAATTTCGTAACGAAACAACGAGATGTTTGTCCTAACAATAAGTATAGTAGCAGCATATTTCTATTTACAAGAATTGAGCTCCTTGCGAGAATCCAATAGCATTGTAGCCAGATTTCAGTTTTTCATCATTCGACAGCTCGTTGCAGACTTGTTCGACCTGCTCGTTAACATTTTTGAAGTAACTATTCTCAACATCCTGGAAGAAATAGGAAGCGGATTTCAATCAGTTATGCCAAACGTTTTCGAAGAATTACAAAATTGTTGCTTCTCTCACCTGAATTTCATTGTCTCCGATACGTACAGATTTCACGTAAACTCCTGGTATTTGCTCTTCTAGAATTATTTTTATTTGACCCAAGCTAAAAGAGAAGCAGCAACTGTCACCTGTAAGTCCGCACGATTAACTCACATCGTATCTTTATTCTCGTCGCTGTCTCTTCTTTTTTTAATATACCGATACGGAATATTTCAAAGAATTTGCGGTAACACATATTTCTAAACATGTTCGTATACAAAGTATGCATGAAAGTAGCCTGTCATAGGACAATCGAGACAATTATTGTTAGCATACAATGCCTTTATTCACATTGTTATCTGAATATCGATTGTGTTCCATTGTTTAAAACAACAATAATGAAAAATGTTTCAACTGTAGTATATGGGCATTTGTAATACATGGGTTGGTGAAATTTCACGTTCATATGTATATAGTCATTGGAGTATTGAAAAGACCCATTCATGCATGATACCGCATGACTTTGGGGGACATAAACATGGTATAATAACCTAACAATACTTACCCATTCCATGCCATAAAACGACCGGTACAACTCCCGTAGAATTACTATCGGCAAATACAAATATGAATTTGAAGAGGATTATCGATAATGATACTTTGTTCATATACATTTTGGGTATTAAGTCGTTAGCTAATATTTACTCGAAATGTGAGTCCCTACGTGATGAACAGTTTCATCCAAGTAATTCTTCACTGCATGTATACTGATAACATGTCAGTGACGGTAGGCAGTTGAACGTCGCTAATAGTAACAGAGTGCATCGGTCACGCCGATGCGATGTTGTTTCTTGACGAGGAACACGAATTCCCGCCAAAACATATTCGTCCAGTATTCTTGTAATAAATTTCGTTAGAGATCACGCAAAACTGATTGACGAGGGAAAATTAAGATTTGACAATTACAGAACCGAATACTCTGCATGTGAATAATGGCAATGGTTGATATTGGCAATTATTAGATCGCTGATATATAAATATGGAAAATGATCATGTTGAACTGTTTAAACTAGTCTTGCGTGTATTTTGCGATTGGGAAGTTGCATTAATTATTGACAATTGCTTCCATCGACACAGGATGTTTTTCAATCGGTTTGGAATTGTAAAATTGCATTAAGGTCTGGTAATACAGGCAGATGCAGAAATTAATCCAACCATCATCGATGAACTTACTTGTCCTTTAAATCATAGAAGTTTGGGATTGGTCTTATTTGCATTAGGTACTAATCGGATCGCCCAACATCCTATCGCGTGAATCAAAAAAGAGACAGGAGATAATTGAAATGTGGGCTATTTACTAATTACAATTGCAACTAGCGATGCGTGGAATATTTATGATATGTAACTGGTTTTGCAATTTGTTTTTAAACAAGGGCTAAATATACTTGTTTGGTCTTCTTTCCAACATACTCCAAGAGTTACCGATGATAATCGTTCTTGAAATTGCTTCTTTGAAAAATGGAGATGCAAATTTAATTTGTCCAATCTAATGTAGCATTCAACATCTATTGTTCAGTTTTTACTCTGCAGAGTTCATATCCACGTCGAAATGGTCCATTCGTTTTGGAGTTACAGGAGTACGCACGGAGAAATAAACATGTGACGCCTACCATTTGACTGAAATAACGGTGGCACCAAATTAATATAATTAGTAAACCTCAACGATTATCATATAATAGTTTCTCTTTTAATAAAAATCTAGTAAATATTCAGTTTGGGCTGAATAGCGTTACACGATAGTATTCACTCAATAGAAAGACTCTATGTAAATCCTTGGAAAGTATGAAATTTACGTTTGAAAATAATATATAATTACACGAGCGTATTTGAAAAATGAGAGCGCTTCCAAAGCATTTTTATTAACTAAGATCTGATATAACATGCTAAGTTGATTATCGATAATTCATTATTACTACTTAGGATTTAGTATAATACATGTACATTCAGATCACGGACTTAGGATTTAGGGTCGAAACGCAGAGTGTCAAACATGGTCTGGTATTGAAACGTTGGACGACTTGCAGTCATTTTATTCAGCAAAAATTGCTGGAATCATTTTTTTTTTATAGCGTCTTACAGCATTCGCGTGTAACGATGCCTGGACGATATTCCATTTGTTTGCCCTGTCCTCTGCCTTAAAAATAGATGCGAAATCATTCAGGCATCCGACAACATTGAACTGTAATACAACGGATGAACCGCAAGAATCGCTTATTGTATTTTAATACCACGTTCCCTTCACACTTAACAATCCAGTCGGCAAATACAAAATTAGCACGTGACATTGTTTTTTCAATTGCTTGGTAAAGCTTGTTTTCATTGTTCGAAGATTCGTTTCATTGCGTTGCTGTAAATTTTCTTGTTGCGCGTTAACGGTCATCGACGATTCGACTCCCAACTAAATCCATTGCAAAACTATAAGATGGTAATAAGTATAAAATAGCTTTGTTATTACTTCTCCCAAAAAAAAAAAATACATATGATTATCACCATTCGCCAAGAATTCTAATATATTCAGGTTTTGTTTTACACAATTTTTTTAAGACCATAATCACTGGCTATTGCACTCGGCTCGTACATAGTCATAGATCACTTCCAATTCGTTCGCAAAAAATAGTACTAATAGTAGGAAAATAAAAACAAAACAAATTATGTGACACCATCCACAATTTGGATTATTTTCGAATAAATCTAAAATCCAATTGTCGCGAATATATTTACAAGTACCTATTGATTTGTTTCTTCCCGTTTACTAGTAACGACGAATAATTTCTTGCGAGGGTCCTATCCAGCGTACCAGTGGGTTAAACAAGAAAAAGAGCTACAAATAATATAAAATTGGACAAATGTTGAATTTATCCCTAAATACTGCAGCAGGCATCGCGACTAAGTAAAGCAATGTATAATAATCCTTCCAATTTACAAATTAATTATGCCTACGAAAAATAACATCTACCCAACTAGGCTGATGGGACGTCACTTCCCGATATTCGATGACAAAGGAAAATGCAAAATAATGATGCTATCCCATATAAAACAGAGAATGTAGGATAAACATATACTGGCTACATGGGAATCTTTGATGTTGCGCAGATTAGAATTTTGCCATGGTTATCAACGTATTGTCGTTTTTCCTTCATATCAAAAAGGTGTAGTTGCCGCAGTTAACAATGATAATAGAGGAAATATGTTCATTTTCTTACAGAGAATGTCGTAATATGAGACGACAATCGTTACGCATGAGTCGACGTCCAAGATGTAACAGTCTTCGTTTCAATTATCCGATGCGATACTCTACACTCAAAGTTTCAGATGTAACAATGTATATAAGAGACTTAGATATGATGTGATATTGAAATTTGATAGAAAATCATATGAGAACGTTTCGCAACGACTGACATTCGCCAGTTTTGTAATTTAATTTCAATCAATCGCGGTCATTTAATTCTGTTACGTTGCGCGTAACGTGTCTCGCATCGCGGTTTGAATCTCACGCTTGGCAAGTAACTGTGAAGCGGTACGTATGCTTCGTAAGCAGATGAAAAATGATGTCGGGCCACACGTTGAAACATATTTATAATTTTATTAAACCATTGTCGAATTTATCTTACGTAACATAGAATCTTCTGATATTTTCTAGATCTGTAGCTATCGTGATGATTGAAAAAAAGGTATTGTAGTAAATAATGTAGTAAAATAATAATTGTAAAAAAAAAAAAAAAATTCAAACCACAACCAAAATGTTTCGGACGGCTAAATTATTTATTAACCGGACGAGCTCATTGGAAGAATGAACAATATTACTGTTCTTCTTGCAGACATCATTCGAAAGCGTACCGTTTCACAACTATAAATTCAACACATAAATTGTATATTGGTGGTCGTAACGCGAGGTTCTACTCAAGTTTTGCCCACGTTGCAAATTTCTCAAATAATTCTACTGTTGGAAAAAATGTTCAGCTGGTTAGCTATGACATAATCGAAAAATGTTCTCACATTTGCATCTTTATCTAACTATGTATGTACCGAATCTGCTGGATGGCGTAGTACATAGTTCACACATAGTAAATGTTTACGTAATACGATCTGTATTTATTGCAAATATTCATCAAGCAAAAGCTATGAATTCCAACGAAAAATATTTACCCAAATTTTACCATTAAAAAATGCTAGTTCCATGATATTATACTTGTAACGTGAAAATAAAGTATCGGGAATATTTTTTGTTTTGCTTCGAATAATTGCAAAGCTTTACGTAAATGGTCGTAAAAATCAAAGAAAATAGATCGTCGTTCGATGATTTCATCCAAATTCTTCGAAGAGAGTTCGTCAATATTAAAATAGTATGTAATAAGAATTTGAATTCCTAATTTTACATAACCCATTCATAATCCAGTCAAATTATAGTAGAATCACTTTCATTCGTTATCATCAAAAATAAAATTAAAAATATCAAACAGAATGTAAATCATGAAATATAGACGTGACAAAAAATAATACGACACATTTACAATGCGATACGTGATGTGACAAATGTGTTCTGATATCTCTGTTTGGAGTTATGATTTTTCGAAAATAGATCGGTGTAGACTTCGTCTACGTAGAAATTTCCAAAAATATTAATTTTCAATTGCTGAAGGGAAAGTTTGAAACGAACTACTTTCCTATAACTTCGAACGCTTGTCAGTACACGTGTGTTAGTACACGTCTTTCAGCGTGTTAATAACAATTATAGTCTCGTTTATTTCCTTGTTATAAAAACATTCTGAAACGTTTTTTTGGAATAATACATCTGGTTGTTTTTATAATTTCGAGATTTGCTTTCCGTTCAATATTTTCAATTTTAGATTCAAATGAGAAGGTCTTTATGAAATTTCTATTTACCGGGAAATAAAAATGCTAATTCGACGGGATTACATAATGTGAAACTGTCGACGATTGGGGAATCGTATTGTTATGTCATTACCTATAAGAACTGGGTATATAAAAATTAATATATATCTATCCTAAAAATCTACCATTAGAGCTATGATCTATCATAATATTTCTATAGTTGGTTCTAAAAATAATAAAACAGAAAAGAACCTCGTGTGGTGAAATAAATGTCAATTATTGTTTATTTACCATAAGTTCGCCAACTTTTTGTTGCATTAAATATACTCATGTTTCCTTCATGATACTGTTTAATTTTATTATTTAATTATCGTTTTTGCTTATTCATGTTTTTCTCCTTAATTTATCAAAGTTGTTCCTCTCGACTGTCGCACTGTGTTTTATACATCAATTGCCATTTCACGTCATGAATTCGTTGATTGTACGGCAATTCAGTTTAAACAGAAGCATTATTATTTTATACACGATTCGGTTCCATTGTTAAATTATTCCATGGATTTAACAAAGTCTCGTGAGTTTAGATAGTGAGACACATAGTATTTATATACAACGCGTATCAATCGATAATTTTCTTTTATTCCAAAGAGTCACCGACGGAATTCGCCTTCCAATCTCAACAGCAAGAAAACGTTAGTTTTTTCTCTTCAATTGCCAAGTCAGGGTTTCATCAATCTTTCCACTTGATGCACAGCGAAACGGAGGAGCGAATCGAGTAGCGAGGCGACAAGTCGATGATTCATAGATCGTAACCAGTTCAGGTACATCTTGTCATCTGCGTTATCACAAATTTGCTGAATTTTCAATCAGTATCGTCGTGTCGACTGGAAGCCCCACGGATCAGTTTTTCGATGTAGTTGTACTTCTGGCCTTCGATTCCAAGTTACTCGATCGTCGCTCTTCGTATCTATTTTCTCGCTAATGTTTCTGACAATAACATGCTCAAGAAGAGAATTTTTCAATTTTTTACCAACTGAGTGTTTAAGAAATCGAGCAATGCTACCAAGATACGACATTATTTCCACTTCGTTTGGTCCATTTGGCGAGGCAGTTCCTTACTGAAAAGTCCAACATTAACAAATTATGTCTGTATACACCAGAACAGACACGGCGGAGTGGCTTTCGGAATGAGAAACTTACTTAACACTTGTAGACTTCCTCGAGCATTACAGCTTGTCCTTGCGCTTGACCTTGGCTAACTTGGCTAACAGTGACAGGAGGTGCTGAATTAACGACAACAACTTGTTGCGCTTGCTGTACCTGTTGTTGTGCTTGTTGCTGCTGCTGCTGTTGTTGCTGCTGCTGCTGCTGTTGTTGTTGCTGCTGCTGCTGCTGCTGCGGATTACTAGCGTTCGCAGGTTGAGCACTGTTCGCAGTGTTACTATTCTGATTGCGGGCTGTTTGACCATATTTTTCATGAATCGCGCGATGTCGTTTCAATGCAAAGCGGTCTGAAAAGCCGATCTCGCATATGTCGCATCTACGAAAAAGTGTTACAAAGCATTTTTAATAATAAAACCAATTTGAACAATCCGTGAAGATTGTGAAGGAAATATGAAACTAGACAAAATGAAAAAGTTAACAACAAATAACTTCAAGTTAACGTATGTACATCTCATTATCAGACAGTTTCTGAATGTTTAGCGGTATCGAGGAAATTTTTGATATTCAATTACCTGTGAGGTTTTTCACCGGTGTGCACTTTAGCGTGGTTTTTCAGGTGCGTGGCTTGGTTGAATGCTGATCCGCAGATGTTACATCGATAGGGTTTTTCCCCGGTATGAATTCGCCTATGATTCCATAGAGTGGAATGCCTAGCGAACGTCTTTTCACAGACTTCGCACTGGTACGGTCGTTCGCCGGAATGAATTCGTTCGTGGTTCTTCAAATGCGGACTTTGAGAAAATTGCATTCCACAAACGCTACACTTGAATGGTTTTTCACCAGTATGAACACGACCGTGATTTTTTAGGTAGGCCGCTATGGAAATAAAAAGTGCATTTGTTTAATGTATAGAATTGTATAATACAATGATTGTTCAACACGAAGAAGAGTTACTTTTTTAATTTCAGGCAAACAAGGACCACTTCCTATGAAAATAATTGTACCTTCTGGTTCGATCTTACCTTTTGCGAATGCCAAGCCACAGACCTCGCATTTGAAGGGTTTGTCACCGGAATGAAGACGTTTGTGAGACCATAACGATGAATATCGTGAAAACGTCCCATCGCAAACGTTACAATGAAAAGGTTTTTCAGGTTGATTGTGACTGTTTTGCTTTCCACCTGAAATACAAATGGAATAGTTGCATCAGCTATCCGCAAGGGCCAGTTCTACAAATGGTGTGCTTGTAAGTCGACTCGTGATCAGTTGTAATAAAAACGAGACTAGTCGATTGCGTCTCAGCGTCATTGTTCACCATATGATTTCTCCCATGGATGTATCATTGCACGTTACTTTGAGACTGGCGATCGAACCTTGTATGAGAATCTTATTACGCTTTTGTAAATGGATCTCGTCAAAATGAGTTAGGATCTAGCGAAGAGATAAGATTCGTCGAAAATTTAACCATTTTGCAAGACCAGACAATTTTTTTTCTGTTTCTGAACCGAACATCGTCATAAAAATGACATTTTTATCTGGGCTTACAACGGACCAACGGTTGCTTTTTATTGAATCCTCCAAGGAAGCATCATAAGGTGGCCATGAAGTTTGATCACTTAATCGCCGAGTGAATGTTAATGAAAAATGATTGTGCCGCACGCACCAAATGAGTTTATAAAACTGTCCCTTAGGGGTGATTTTGTTCCGCTTAAAACATCCTTAATTTTAGATGCTGCCAGTTCTACCCCAGAAATACAAAAGTACGCCAGGATAATGCAGATGCCACTTTCGTTCACCAAATATCCTTGCGAAGGGGAAATATCAATGAACTACTAACAGAGCATGCAGTATAAAACATAAAACGATTTAATAGATACCCAAAAATGCAGTATAGAAAGGCGAATACCCAAATCAAGATATTTTGTAGACACTAGATTCGTTCTGGGTGATCGGATGTCGATTCCTGATCAAGTTAGAGAGATTAATTTTTGGCTATCAATCGATATCGACTTGGGAAATATTTGTTTCAATGAAAATTGCCAAAAGCGTAACATTATTTCATTCAAGACCGTTGATATGTCTGGACACCTAAAGGAGACTCGAATTTAAATTGGATAGTCGGAAAATTGGATTCGAATGAATAAATTTGGTCATAAGTCGAAGAGATAAGTCTGGAATTGTAACATTGTTGAAAATCCCTTCCCACATTCGTTGCCGGATAATCGTCATTGTATTGCTTCAATGACCGGTTGTCCGTAACACGAACAGTAGCTATCAGCGGAGTGTTCCTACAATGAACATGGCACGTCGGAATGGAACATGTGTGATATTTCTCATGAGTGTCAGTTCGCGATGATAAATATTTTCCACGGACGTAATGATCATTGCTGAAAATCGGTGCATTCTAAGTGGGAGATATCATTTACAAAATTGCAATGTCGCAGAGCTGACATTTTGCATGTCAGTGCTGAGAGAAAGATCAGGATGGAAGTTCAACAGCGATACGCATAGTTTTTAGTCGCTGCAATTTCATTTATTGGCATTCGGAAATTGGAAGTGAATGCACGACGAAGCGCCGAATGCACAGATAAGATTCACCAATGCATTGCATGATTCGGGCATTTTTCTCACAGTTGAATCTTTCCATCCAAATGGCAGATACGGGTAAATAGAGATGAAGAAGTACAAAGAAAAAGTGAAGAAATTTGAAGAAAAATGATCATGAGTCTGAAGTCGCTGAATATAATTCTCGTTAGAACTGTCACCATCTAAAAGTAATGGAACGTATGTTAAACAAACTTCCCGTTCCAATACCACTTACTTCCAATGATGACTCGACCTGTCGCCTTGCAGCTAGTACACTTGGCGAGCGAACTGATTCCAGAATCTAGTTTATCTTCATCTTTACCTAACATACGCCGACGAGACGAGCAACCATGATAACAATTATCAAAGATGTATGATAACGAAGCGAAAACAGGGAGCTTTGGAAGACGATGTCATTGATTCTTATGAAATTCGAGTGGTCAAGTGTAATTTATTTCATGATAATAGTCAACATCGACCATCTTGTTTCTGGAGCAGTTCTGTTAGTGTGACGGTTCACAGGAAATTGATCATTCCGTTTAAAAAAAAAAGACAATTCTTTGTACATTGGCAAAAACAAATTTCAATTGTCTCGCATATGTACAAAGTATAAGTCTTTAATACACTATAGATGTCACGTCTTCGAATTCACCCTACGACTATTCAGGTCAATTAGGCCAACTCACCAATGAATATTATTCCAGTTCCGTTGCATTTGTGGCACTTGGTCACACTTGTTACACCGCGCCGCTTTACCGGATGATGGCCTGGCTTAATTGCTGTAACAAATTTTCAAACTTTTTCCTCAAATGCGATAACAGTGACATTATAGATTATATCAGAAATTAATTATTAAAAAAAAAAAAATGAAATGGCTAATACTTTAATGGAGTATTTCAGTGTTATGATTGCACTGTAACTGTAATTATAGATTCACTTAAAACAATTAATACTGATCCGTAATGATACGCTAGAGGGTAGACGATTTTACTTACTCTTCTTAACTTTGGTGGGATGATGTTCGCAAGGTTCGTCACTACCGCAATCTTCGCACAACTCAACTTTAGGTTTTTGATGCATATTTGTCTTATGGCTCTTCAGTTCGCCGGGTAGGGCGAAACACGCACCACATACATCGCATGTGTAGGGTCTATCCTGTGTTGTGGCAACGGTAACAGTCGTCGGTACTTGAGCGACGACTTGTTGAGGTTGTTGTATATTGCTCGGCGTTGCATTGTGAATTCTTTTATGATGATTAAGTAAACTCATGTGACCAAATACCAATCCACAAATATCACATTTGAATGTAGCATTCGTCGCTGCTGCTATGCTCATTTGATTCAACAATGTATTATAACCGACCGGTTGTACATCGAAGCGATAGCATCCTTTGTCGTCCGTAGTTATCGAACCAATCGTGCTCACCGCGTTCGTTTGAACCTTTTGCAGCATATTGACGTTGTAATAAAACGGAAATTCCGACGTCGCTGTGGTCTGTGTTTTGTCTTCTTTTTTCTCCGTGACGTACATTTGTTGGGCTTGTTGCTGCTGTTGTTGGGATGGCTGACTTTGAGGAGCCTGCTGCTGTTGAATTTGTTGCGGGTCGAACATGATGGCTTGGCACTAAAGCAACAAATTTTATATTCAACCATCGGTCGCCCATCTGTTAAATATTGTTACGGCATAAAGTTTCTGCGCAGACTTTTTTCTTTAAATCATATTTTCATTGCGAGTTAAGACTAAGATCCAGAAGATAAGTGAAGAAAAAACATAGATAAATTCGATTTGTTAGCGATTCGAGAAACTAACAAATAAAAACTCCGATCAACAAGTTCAAAAATGAAAAAACTCCCTTATTTTTGATTGTTGGAAAAGAAAGGTAATCAAATTTGACTCGTACCTGTGGTTGGACCGGGCAACTCCAATCACGTTCCTTTTTGATAAAACCTAGTCCAGTGACGATTCAATGCTGTTCATTTATAAATTTCAATTACACTTTTGTCAATTGTTTTGATAGAGATCATTGCAGCAAATATTTCAATACTCACCCAAGTCGTAGCAATCGATTACTGTCGAATACTACGTCAAATCATATCTGCGATTCGAACCTAATCTATACATCAACATGTCACGAGGAGTTTAACCTGACCCGTAGCAGTTTATCTGGACATACAAAAATATTAAAATAGTGTTAAAAATAGCTTGTCATAATTATCCCATTTTTATTCTGATGAAAAAACTTGGACTTGGACTATATTATCCGTTGAAAAATATGGAATAAATTATCCGAATCTTTGATGAAAATCATTTAAATGTATATTGACAATTAATTTGTTAATAATAGAAATTTTAAGAATTCTTATACAAAAACCAAAAACATAGTCAGTTTATTAAATCTCAATGAACAAAGAGCTCGCGTGATCAATTTATTTTATTTTAGACAATTTGGAAGCAAGTGATGATGTAAGATCAGAAACTATGATACTCACTGATTATATTAACATACGTAATATAAACGCCAAACATTACTAAATGTGAAATAATGAAAAGTATGAAGAAAATTATCCGCTACTAATGTCGGAGTATGTGTAGTAACAATATTGAGAAAAAAGTGGATACGTAAGGAAGCAAAAATAACACAAAATTTCACACGATATTTAGGTTATTCATTGATTATAGGCCAAAAAAATCTTGACACGATATGTTTTGCGCGAACTGTTTCGAGTCAGGCTCGAATACAAAGCATTTGACATTTGTTGTCCAAAAAAGATGTTACGAAGCATCTACTTCAGAACAAAGTATAATTCCAGTTAAAAATGATCCGGTTCGGTGAAATTTCGAGCGAACATAATCAATGAGATTTGATGGAGACTCATTCATGAAAGTTCAAAAGTGGCTATTGATCTTACGTAAAGAAATATTTGTGAATATGCGTAACGTCGCTCGCTGCGTATCGCTTAGTCGGCCAATGAGTCAAAGATTGTGAATTTTTGTAGAATATTGTCATATTTTTTTGGCAAATAAAATCTTTCATGGTGAAAGGACGGATATCTGTGAGAAAAATTATAGGGATAGGGAAAAGAAAGGTTGGGATCGACTTTGTTAGTATTCTGGAGTGGTCAGCAATATTGGGAAAGGTAACCAATACTCAGTTGTTAGGTTGTATACTTACGGTCAAAAATTTAATTTCGTTTTTCAACCCCTAAGGATATTCTCGTAGATATGGTTTTTTCGTCATACCCACAGTAACCGAAGTCCACCTGCTGGTAGTATTTTGGAATTTTTCGATTTTTTTTCAACTTGGATGATTTAGGCAGCATCCCAAGTTCTTGGGCGACGATTCGTCTTCGTGAACAGTATTAATATTCGGATTATAATAGCACGAATGGTTCTGTGACATGTGATAGTCGAGCGGAGGTAGAGGTTCGGAGGTTCAGATATAGCAGCACTTCATACGCTTGTAAATACGAGTCGAATAACCGCTAATCGTAAGAGAGATTGGATCGCGAGATCCGGCGGACTGCGCGCGAAGTCGCTCCCAAGCGCGAGAGCGTTGGCCTAGCGTTTGTCGATTCTTTGAGCGATGTATTACGGTCGTATATTTCATCGAAAGAACCGATTTGGCCTACGTTGCAAGTTCACGCTCGTTCGTAACGCGACGACGTTCGTCTATTATTATATCCAAAGAGTTACAGGCGTTCATGAAGACCACTACACACCACTAAACACCGTCAACAAACTTAATGGCAGCCATTACGTACGACAAGGATAACAATGGGCGACCGGGGCATGCGATTCTCGACTCTCGACCCTTTCACCGCGCTTTAGCGTTATACGCGAGCGTAGCGTGACCCAAGGTCATCCAACCGAGACGCGCGGCGTCGTCCATCGCTGCTGCCATCTGTAGAAGCGGCGGGAAAAAGATAGAAGTATGTAAGCGCCACGGATCATTGCACAAGAGAAAGTAAACTCGATGAATTCTCTTACCTTGACTCGAGCATGGTATTCTTAAAACTTGTTATGCTTTGTTTCCATCGAGTTAGAGTCGGGTTGGGTTAGAATTGGATTTGCGCGCGCGTTTCCATGGTGAAAACGTGCACTCAAACCCAATTCTGACCCTCGATGGAAACGTAGTCATTCGGAAATACGCAGGGTTACACACTGATGTGCGACCAAACCACCCGGGAAAATAGTCGGGAAAGCGGTGTAAACTCCAATGAATTCTGAGTATTTCAAATTTGTCCAAAATAGGCCGCATACCGCGCCCACAAATCTCGCGTAGCTACAATGAAGGCAAGAATCCCCAAAAAAAGAACTCAAGAAAAGAAACAAGTTCTTCATTACTGCTGTCTTCATCCAACAGTTCCTGAATGTTTGTCCTCATCAAATATTGTCCAGCGGCTACCGGGATCCCCAAGATAATATTTTTCGGCGTTGGCGCAATCGCTTTGGCGTCTTCTATCATGACACACAATAAAACATAACCTCCAAATGCCAAGTCACCCGTCACACCAAGTGACACCCAGGTTCGAAAACGTCGTTCGGAAACATATCACTGCATATCACACCGGCGGGTACGCGGCATACGACATCCCCACTTCTTTTCCACCAAAACCACGAGACACACCGAGTGTGTGATTTCAGAACGCAGCCTAAATGTTGCAGCAGAAATTTCTTGTGGGTAGTTAGATGCGTTCGTGAAAACCGTCGCATTGTAACTCGTTAGTGGTGGGGAGAGCGATTCACATTTCTGCAGGCCGACTGTGTCACGTCAAAACATTGTCCAGAAAATTTCGTCTATGTCAAGTGTGATCGCACGTTGTTTTGATCGTGCGACGACAACTGTGAATTCTTCAAAGAATGGTTGAGATAGACGTGGAAAAATTGTTGACAGAATTGGAACAAGCCGAGCTCGAGGCGCCCAGTGGAGTTGCAAATGCCGAAACGTATACTCAATTGTTAGCATTATACCTCTATCAAAATGATATGTGCAATGCCAAATACCTGTGGAAACGGATACCCCTGAATATAAAAACAAATAATGCTGAGCTACGTCGGGTTTGGGTAGTTGGACAGCGCATGTGGCGGCGCGATTGGTCCGCGGCACACACAGCTCTCAAAACCGAATGGAGCGAAGATATAATCGAAATTATGAATGCTCTGAAAGAAAGCGTACGAGATCGAGCCATGTGTCTCATATCCGAAGCATACTCCTCTCTGACATTGAATACCTTAGCCTCTATGACGGGCTTAACAGTGGCACAGGCTCAAATTGCAGCAGCTGAAAAAGGTTGGATGGTCGAAGATGGCATGGTACAACCCTCGAGGATAGAAAAAGAACAACGAGTCCAGCAGAAAAGTCTCACCGAGGATCAACTCTACAAGCTCACTCAATTCGTATCATTTTTGGAAAATTGACCGCATTTCATTATCATAATAATTGTAACTCGCCTTTTGTAACATATTATAGCTGTTAAATGATTTATTCTGAAAGTTTTCTCACATCACCATTAAATTCTTCTCTTCTCTTGATTTCTTGTACGCTATTCCTCGTAGAAATGCATTCTTAACTTGAGAAAACAGCTTATTTCATAAATGCTCCCACAAAGATCCTAGTCACAGCAACAATAACTGATGCAGCACATTTTTTAAAACACGTTTGACCGTTGAACTTTTTCAAACTCAGACGTGGGTAATTTATGAAACTTTATAGAAAAACTTTATTTTCCTTTAAAAGTACGCCCGACAAAAACTCATCACAATAACAGCTTTGAAAACATAGTGCTAATTGAAAAACGTAGAAAAAAATTCAATCTGATGTACGCCGCATAGTCGTAAGCAAACTTAACGATGCGATCATGGTTAGCGCAAATGTATGCGGTTGAGAATAGCAAGCTTTTATAATTTGACTCAAGTATTAGAATCATGGACAAATATATGATTAATACATGTGTTGTATGCATACCGCCTACGTCTCTATACATTCTTATGAAGATGCATCGCGAGTTAGACGTGTGGGGTATCTAGAATAATCTACGCATCCCAGGGAAGATTTAAATAAGATATAAAAATTTATTTGGGTAAACTAGAATTAGATGTGAACGATGTGAATATGTGAATTGACAATGGCGATGACAAGATGTAGTAACGATTCAGGTGTTTATGAATCACGAATACCGATGGTCTAAATGCATCATGCAGTTATTCTTAGCACTGTCCATCGTGTTGCGCGCACCACTCCGGGGCAATTGCTTCTGATTTGATGCCTCGTCTTGATAATCGGTTTCTATGACTCTGAATACGAGGTTCGGCACTCGCCGTGCTCGTGGTCAATGGATCACTCCAAAGCCGCTCCGCGACAGCTGCTGTACGTGGCCATACTCTTGCGTCGAGTGAAAATCCATTCTGATATTCACCCCATGATGCTGCTTCTCCACCCAAGACTCCAGGCTGCGTAAGAATCAATAAAATCAACCCGATGCACTTAATCTATCATCATCTTTGGTGTCCGATACAAAAATGAAGCTGGCGCGTTCTTGACCTACCCTTCTGGGAAGACGGTTGGCATATGCGACTCTCCAAGTATAATATCTAGTTGTTCCCCAGAATCCGTGGTCCAGATACCAAGCATCCTTAGTAGTCATGATCAAACGGTAACCGAGGTCCAAAAGTTGAGTTGAAGTGTTGGACATTGATGGTACCCAAGTATGAATCACATAACGCTTTTTGTCCAAATAACGTTCAATGGTTGCTGGATTCGTCAGTTCGGAGCTCCAAAGAATAGCGCTCACATTCCCCGCACTGGGTCCGCGTAGCTGATCGACCTGGTTTAACAAAGCCGCTTGGAACTCTGCCCATAAATTGATGAAATCTTGAGTAGTTACACCAGCGTTTTTTTGTCTCAAAGCGTCTATAATTTCCGTTGAAGAATTCCAGCATGGTATAAAGACCTGTGACAATATATCATGAGCATCTTGACTAATCAAATGAACAATTATTTTTTTACAACAGTTTTTTTCGCTACCTCATCACCACCCATGTGAAAAACTGCTTTGGATCCCCATGCAGATATAAAGTATTTGTAGATGTCTCGAAGAACATCGTATAGCTTTGGGTTCACAACGTTTAGTTGTCCGCAGGGTGGTTGTATGCAAAATTGATTCCATGGTTCGGCCGCAGCACAAACGACCAGATTCCCAAGTCCGGAATCCGCACCCCACTCGTAACCTGCTCCGCTGTGCGACGGTGCATCCAGCTCGACAATAACCCGGATTCCTTGCTTTTTCGCATATTTAATCACAAAATGCGTATCTTCGACGGTGTAAACTTTATCAGGACCATAAGCTCCGTATCTGAAAAAAAATGTGAACATAAAAAATCCGAAATCTATAATATATGCTGTCAAAAAGGAATTTGGCTTTGCATCAACCGTAAAAAATAATCCTACGCAGTCATGAGCGGAAGTCCTGGAATTTCCAGTGGGAAACTCTGAGAATCAGTCACGTGCCAATGTAGTACGTTCATCTTGCTCGCGGCGAGTCCATCGATGGTTCTCAGGATATCCTTGACTGGCAGGAAATTTCTAGCACTGTCGATCATGAGACCTCTGTGTGGATACACTGGTCCGTCACTGATCGTAGCAGAACGTAATATAACGATCCCTGATCCTTGTGGTGTTTGAATTGGAGCCGTTAACTGCAGCAACGTTTCCATACCGTGTCTAGCACCGTAAACAGTTGGTGCCACAATTCTTACATCAAGATTTGTTCCTAAGATTCGGGAAAGATGAAACATTTGAAAAATCAACCCAAAACATGGCACATGGAATAACATGATAATGGGTCATAGTTTAGTCATTGCTCAGAATACATTTTGTTCCAGTTAATGAAATTCAGAAATAAAGACCTTCAGCTTCACCTGGGTCCACTGCTAGTCTGTACGTCTCATTGGTATCCCAATCGAGCGTGAGATCTGAAGAGGTAACAGCGATTCTCACTGTGACTTGTACAGAGGATGTGGCACAACTATCTTCGCAGGGAAGTTTGACGTTTTTTGAAAACGAGGCGATAGCTTCATTTACAAACTGTTGACAAGCTTCCGGAACAGATGTCACATCGAATGTGAAGTGTGCCGGATGAATCGGCACGTACTGCATCAGCATATATGAAACAAAGACAAGAACATCTCTCAGATATTGCCTACATGGCCAGCAATCTGCGACTAGGTAATAAAATAACTCGAATTTTTGGAAAAATCTAATCCTCCGTAAGAAAATATTCAACAATCATGTTAAACTTACAGTCTTGCTCAGGAAAATTTGACCAGTCGGTATAGGCCAGAGTCCAGCGGCTGGGTTACACGTAAGACGACACGCTTCGATCGTAGAGTGTTCATTGTTCCTGATTAAAGTGTTTTGTTCCAACGAATCAGCTGTGACCGGCCTTGCGGTACGTATACACTTGTTGTACTCGTGACATTTATACGTTCTGTAGAATCTGCGAAATTTTGTTGCAGACTAAATATACCACAATCTAAATGTTTCATACAATTAAGACGTAATCTTATATCCACATAATTTCCTGTTGCGTGAATCTTATTTGTTTGCGAGTATGTCATAACATTAGCATATATTACTGCTTTGTTCAAGCTATATCGAATCTTCTGTTATCGCGGTCGTGCTACTGTTATCGTGGTTAGTTGCTTGAATTTAGATTCGTGACGACTCCTTTTCAAGCCAAACTACAATCCACAATGCCAAACATTTGCATCCAAATATATTCTTTAGTAACCTATTGTGAGTCGAGAAGTTCATGCATTTTACTCGCTTCGGTGTCAAAGATCAGGCGTAACCATTGAAAGTCTGAAATTGTAGACTATTTTGTCGTTTAATTTTTGTTGCACGAAGTATGAATCCTAAATCCATTCCATCGATATATTCTATGTACCAAGACTATGCGAGTCATTCCATTGTTTGGAAAACAGAATTTTTCACTCATATTTCTGACCACCTACGAATCATTAGATAGAGTTTAAATAGCTCGACTCGAAGTGAACAATAATCCCAGTGTTCAAATTTCTTTTCAACGTTGAATCTGGTGATCTTAGTACAACGAAACAAATAAAATGGTAATGCAGACATTTCACGAAAGCCTGATCATTCTTAGCGTCTCAGCTAGCGCCGTTTCGTTATCGTTAACAATTCGATTTTGTAACTTTTGTACGCGTGTAGAGAAAACGTTGGAAAGATGAGATTTGAAAGAAGAGATTTGAATTTCGAAGTAGTCGAGTTGTATCGAATTGGCTATCGTTATCGATTTGAATGGCGTGACTTCATGTTTGTTGAAAAGACTTACGGTTTAGTCTCCGACACAGCAGAGCGTAGGAACAAGCAGCATAACAGAGGGTAAACGATTTGCGCAGACCTCATATCGTCGGAGGAAAGATGTTCCGTTATTAAATATTGACAGCAGTATTATACGATGTATCGCGAGCTCGTTCCCCGACAAACAATCACCGCTCACGTTTATTCACTTGTTTCGTTGCATATCGAAGAATATTGATACTTCTACGTCGATCGAGTAGGTGGTTAAACTGTCACAGTCCGCAGAGCCTTAGTGTCACTGAAGAACTTGGAACATAACGACCATCGGTAAGCGATGAAATAAGTAGCGGCTGGTCCGCGCTCCGTCGGACTTCCTCGACTGCGGAGTGCAACGTGAAATGACGTTTCTACGCCTCCCACCATATATCATCAACAACGAAATTCCTCCGCGTTACGGTGATCTGTGTAGCAGCAGCAGGAAGTTACTACACAACGAACATCTGGCACATACATACGTGACTCTTTCTTTATTGTCCTCCATTAATTATTCGCGATTCGATGTGATAGGAACAAGCGGATAACGGTATTTGCCAAGGCTCGACGACTCTGCGAACGGAACGATCACGTTTTGTTTCACAGTCGTCGTTCACTCGTCCCCGGGAGTGTCTGGTAGAAGGATAGACGATTCTACCAGTACCGCTATTCGGCTATATGCCACTTGCGAAGCCAATGGTAACCATTATAATGCTATCGGCTATCGCACTGCACATATCGTTGACGTTGTCGTTGACGCCCATTTCTGCATTGCGATAACAACGATTTGAAAAGTCTATTTCTCTCATTAGGCACTTCGCAGCATCCGCGCGCTGCAACGAATTTCAATGATTTCCACGATTTTCCCCCACACAACGGAAAAAGAATATTCATTTTTTTTTGACATCATAAAATATTCGCAAAACCAACGATTCTTGAGAAAAAAACATTATATGTATAATTATTTTGAACAAAATTCATATAAAATTATGTATAAATTACATATAATTATATTTCTGTATGATAATAATTATATAATAATCTCTATACATCTTCAAATAGTAAAACTAGAAATAAGTCGTTGCCATTAGCAAAATTGCAGAAAAACTAGTGACTTTAAAAATGACTAACTCACAGCAATCAAAGTCACAGCAAACTACTATTAAAAAAATCCAATAGCTAAATCTATAAATACGTAGAAAACTGAATAACTAAACAACGAATAAGGTGCTAAAATGTTTGTAGTCTAAGGATGTACTAAATAAGTATAAATCATTTTGTTCTGATTGTTAAATAGTTTGCAATTGATTTTTTTTTAAGTCAGGTTCCTTGTCCAGGGAGTATTTTCCCTCTAAGGAGTTGCATGTTCGTTAAACGTGTATACTTTCACTTGAAATACAACGCAATGCTATTACTTTAATAATAGTATACTAATTACATTGTATATAATTATATCGAGCCAATTGTTTTTAATACAATTATTTATAATTATATATAATTTTTTTTTCTTAGCTTGATATTTATATAGGTATCTTGATTATATATATTGATATAGGTAGCTTGATCCATTTTCAATCGGGGGTCTGTTTTCGACAGATCATTCGGTGCACTTCATAGATTTGCACTTTTGCGATACTATCGCGAATTTACACGCACGAGATGCGCTGCATGAAGACGTGACGTGTTTTATCACAGTCGCGACTTCCAATAATCATCGCAATGTGCTGCTCGTTACCACTTGTTCTGTCTCTTTCCACGCGCACAGTGTTTACTCGACGTCGTTAGTGTTTCGAACAAGTTTCGAGCAAATGATATATTGATCGAAAGAGTATCTAATATCGACTCGTAATTGTTTTAACATCCAGCCGAATTGGTATAAAGAAAGATGTATGCGCAGTTGTTGTGGGACATCCGATTGCGAGGCATCATCTACGTAGCTTTTAACGACACGTCTGGAACCGAATCACTTTCGTTGGGTTGATTTGGTCAAACTTGGAAGTGCAATTATACTTGTTAGCAAATTCGATGTCAGCTTTATACGTACGTAGGCAATGAAATGCCAGTAAATCACTAGTGAAGTTTGTAGCTCATATATTCATAATTGCCTTTAACTTCCAAGTGCAACGAATCAGTTGGGCGTTTTGCGAGTATTTTATTGCCGTATAATGACTAGGACTACGACGAGTCAATCGAAAGCCTGATAACAATTTGCTGCTACCATCATTTTCGTAAAACCTCCCACACTCCAAATTATAACCGGAATGGTATGCAAATTTTTCCGAATTATGCCAACAACGTAACGTACTTCCGTTTCTTCGAGCGTAGAAGTACGTCTGATAAGACTGGTCATTAAAAAGCAGAAAACCGTTTTAAAACTGACAGTATTTCATCAGCAATCCAAAATCAGTCGTTCGGAAACGACTTTTCAACTTTGCGATGAAGGCGCTCTACTCTGTTTGTTAAGTAAGTTCGACGACCTAAATATAGAAACTGTTGGATTTTCTAGCTCTGCTGCCAGCGCGTTTGTGCGAACACTAACTAAGTATCACGTTTCGCGAATTATTTGTATCTTTTATTTGAATAGTCGTCGGAAGTGGCGTCAGAATTATGTTTGTACTCATTTCCCGACAAGATCGATGTGTTCTCTAATTACCGGTCAAACAAGAGTGAAAAAAAAATATTTAAACAACTTCAACAAATCATCTGAACTCGTTTTCACTGGCATTACCGTATTTTTAATATGCTAAAACCCACAAGTATTCCAATGGATTCGAAGATTTTGTAACTTCACGAAAAATAGCTGTATATATATATATATATATATATATATATATTCCTTGTTCTCTGGGATATACGTGTGATTGAAAATATGTGGCAATTATGAAAAGCTTCTTCGGATACTTACTACTGTTTGCGTCGATTATTTGCTCGAAGTCTTGCCTTCGCCTTCGTTTTCCCAGACCCCGTAGATGCAACATCCAAGAATAATCGCGCTGTAAACATCCTCCCTGGTCAGATAACCGCGTAGCCAACAAAGATTACGCGCAAATAGCGACGTGGAAGTAGCAATATATACGCATAACATCTTTCGGTTTCAGGCCACGTCGTAAGAGATAGGAGAAAAAGATGTCAAGCGAGGGTAAGAAGCAAGCATGAAGGTCTGTACAGCGCCAGATTCCCTTCAGACGCCGGAGCAGAGTTGTTACCGTTGTTATTATTGTTATTATTATTATTCATCACTTTGACTAACGTTACATTATTGTCTTTAGAGATTATTCGATTGATACAAATCGTCGATGTTTTACAAACAGTCGATCAACGATGCTTGGCTCGAGGTGCCAAACTGTCGAAATAAAAAGCGACGATCGGATGTGGTGAAAATGTTGTGATAACTCGGGACACAGCCATAACTTGAAGAAAAATCGGCTCCGATTTTTCAATTGTTCTTCTTGCTGCTCAGAGTGACGTCGAGAGGCTCGTCCATCGATTGGCCGTTCAAGGTCAAACTTTGCGGCAAGCTACCAGGGGGTGGAAGATGATGATGATGGAAGAGCGACGGATGTGGGTGTTGAGGCGGATGAGGGACCTTTACTGTCAGGTCCATCTCTGATTCCTGGGGTCTTTCCGCCACCTCTAAGCCAGGTCCGCTTGGGCTGGCTGATTTCCTTTGCGGAGATCCGCAATCGCATGGTACCATTTCCGGAGACTTGTCACAATTCACCTGATATCTGGAGCAGAAGATGAAGATGAGGATCTCGGTGCTCGATTTCCTCGAGTCTAACGCGAATTTTCGCGAGTAATATGGAAGACTAACCCGTGAGGTGGTAGCATGCGGTAATCCCTACACACCCCGAGACTACCACATTCCGTTGGCTTGTCGGAACTCGACGGCATTTGCCCGGATGGCAACGAGGGTGGTGGCGAAGAACCCTCGGGATGATCTGCGCCGGTCGGTGGCGGGCGCAACAAGAGTGGTGCGGCGCTACCCAATCCCAAACACCGCATACGCCAGGCATCCTGAAGTAGCTGAAGCCGCGCTTGTTTTCGCCATTTAGCACGCCTATTTTGAAACCAGACCTATGGGAATAAAAACTTGGAAATTTATGCTCTCTTGCTACGTTATATCCTTCTCGTCATTCTCCTTTAGGTCTCCTTCATCACCGTGTCCGCGCGCGCGGTGTGCTTCGATAGCCAATATCCGCAGTTTCCATCCCAAACAACGAGCATCCAACGTGTAAGACGTTTCCCGACATTTTTCGTCTGTTTCCCTCATGCTAGCACTATTTTAAGACAACACGGTTTATCCTCTCCTCTTTTACGCGGACTGCGCAGCTTTCGTTCTCTCACAGCGGATGCTCGCGTTACGTTTGGGATGGGCACCAAGCTTACTCTCTAATTACTTCTTATCTGTTACTTTTTTACGACAAAATTTTCTGATACGTCGCGGGAATCGAAGTCTTAGAGGCTACCAATGATGATTACCTGAACGCGAGCTTCGGACAATGATATCCGGAGAGCTACTTCTTCGCGAAGAAACACGTCCGGGTAGTGAGTCTTTTGAAACAGTGACTCCAATTCTTGCAATTGTTGCGGCGTGAACGTCGTACGGTTACGTCTCTGTGAATGGAATGATGACAATCGATATTTATGGGCTAATCCAATCCTCGTGAGCCTTCCACTAAATCTGCCATAGAAGACCTCGCGAGGAAACCTTTTCATATAAATTCGTGGATGAAGTGCTTAAAAGCTCTATAAAATTCTCAAAAGCTCAATGAACTGCAAAAAGGTCGGTGAAATGTAAAAAAGCTCCATGAGATCCAAAAAAACTCGGTGAAGTGCCAAAAAGCTCGACGGAGTGCCAAAAAGCTCGGCGAAGTGCCAAAAAGCTCCGTGAGGTGCATAAAAGCTCGGTGAAATAGCTGCCGAGGCTCGATGCACAGTTATCAAGACATTCGAATCAAATTCGCTGTAGGACTCAAAAGTTGTTCTTTGGATTCTTTGATTCAGTTTTTGAGAAACGATCGAGACTGTCTGACTGTTGTGACGTATAACGAGTAGTTTTCATTGCTAACTCGATAGGCACGGAGATAGTAAGCTTTCTTACTCGGATGTGAGGAGAATTTTTGAATGGAAAAAGCAAAAACAAACGTACACTGACCTGTCGACGTCTTCCAAACATGTATTCGGTGAGAAGATCAGCTTGGGGTCCCAATGGCGAGAGGTAGGGTCCAGCCATAACTTTGGAGGTCGTTGTTGTTCTAAGCTCTTGGAAACGAGTTGTTCACGCGTTTTATGTTTATCCAAGTTTGTAACCGCACACGAAGAGTAGAGAGAGAGGGTCTGTTTTGTCCGTGGTTACGATCGGTTCCAACGATGCTGCCCGACTGCCATCAGATTTCGAAACTCAGGGGTAGCAGCCGAGAGGTATAAACCCTCCGCGAATTATCCGGGGTGGTCGAGTCTGTATTTGCAAGGGTGGCCAGAGGGGCAGATCACTGTTCATTGGGCAAAAGAGATCCTGGGCGTGGCTACCCTCGTCGAGAACCACCCTCGTCCCAAACATTGTCGAACGTCTGTGTAGTATGTCGTTGAATAAAACGAATAAATGAATTTCCTAGTCTAGTTTCACTGTGGAGATTTTTTCAACCGGATACCAAAATAATTAACATTATCACATTTCCTGCACCATTCTCATCCCACCGAATATGCTACGCGAGACAATGGACAGACGACTCCGAAGAATTCAGCAGATCGTATCAATTCTGCCTCCGGTGCCATTCTTCAAAAAACGTGATCATCTTGTCGTAGAATTATAATACCGCAGATTTTGTAGATCTTGTAGAAGACTTGTATTTGTTAATTAACAAATTGTTTAAACAATTGATATAAAAATCAGTTATCGGCAAAATCTAATAGATTCTGCTATCTATAGATAATGTAGAAAACGTGGTTTTGACAGTTTGATCTATTTATTCAGAAAAATTGGATCGACAAATTATTATGTTCGCCGGTGACGAAGTGGCTTTTGGTATTGAACTGTTGGCTACAGGATGTTTCTCTGGAAAAAAAACAGACGTGTTTGTAATTATCCAGATAAATACGTCCATCGAGTCTCTTGTATAACTGGTCGTAGACTTGTCGCGCATTGCTCACGCCATTAGATCGATCCGCAGCATAGATGTCGTCGAAGTTGTGGTTCCTGAGGAATAATACCTGGTAGTTGGTGCTTGATGATTATCGTAAGCCTCGCCTTTCGAATTGTGAGCGAGAGTCGCGATATGAGATCGCAAATGAGAACGTGAGATTGGAAAACGTTGGCGAGGAGTAGGGTAGGTATACGTAACGACACGGCGGGATGTCTGGATGCTAGGGCAAGTGAAAATAGGGATATGATAAAAATGCCTAAGCAATCTTTTTGATTATAAAAACATGCTTTTGTGTTTTATGCTGTTTTGTTGTCGGCTGCTATTCTGTTGGGGGCTGTTTTTTTTAATTTTTTTTATGTAACGTGGTGCAGAAGGTTGACGAGCGCGGGGGAAAATGACGGAGGAGTCGGGGGTGCCAGGGTGAGATTGCTTTAGTAATGAATTACATAGCTGGGGGCTCTGTGCCTGCCTCTCCATCCCTCCGCCTCCCTGCCGACTGCTTTACTCGCAGCATCCCAGCTTTTCTCTCCAAATCCCGAAACTGTACGACCAACGGGACTGCATACTATTTTTCACATGACGGACTTTTTATACCCTCACGACGATGCACGTTATATCCGTGTCTCTTCACTTCACTGGCCAAAATCTCTGTCTCTTCTTCCCTCTGAAGAACTCCTTCATCCTATTTTCTCTCGTTCCGTTTCCACTCCTCTCCGTCCCAAAAATCAACGATCTTCCAAGAAAAGCAGCAACAAAAAAAAATACCCAAAAAATTGCAAACGCTTCGTTTGCCCGATATTCTTCGGTCAAAATTCACTCGTCGCAGAGACTTGAGCAAATTTTGATACAGCACCCCCATGACGGTCTCGATCCGCGCATTCATTGGGTGCTAACAAGCGTACCGCCTATTTGTCATCACGCAAGTATACGTTTATTAAATACCAATAGTAGCAAACATCCCCACAACCCCTCGCCATATTGTATTCACCCTCTATTGAGAAGCCACGCCCATGATTTACTCTTGTTACCAAAACAGTTTCATTTACTTCGCACAAAACTTATGCCAAAATAATCCAGCACCTTCAAAGAGACTTCGAGGATGCACAATTCACAGGTTACCCCAATGCTCGAGTGATAGTAAATTATAGTTTTAAAAACACCAAAAAAACATTACTGTTTCTATTATTTACTATTCACTATCACTATTAATAACAATAGAAATAGTATATCTAGCAGTTTGAAACGTCACTTCAAAATTTTTTGCGCATTTTTCTGCGCGATCAAGGCCATCAGGGAACAAAGAACATTTTCATTATATTTTCCTTGTTTTGATCCGGTGTTTTACCTAGATAGATGCGTTTGGTATCGACAACCTTTGACTCGCGTGTGGATGTTTGCAGGCTCTCTAGATGTAATCTGCAAGTTCGCGGGTACGTGAATGGAACAAGTGAACTTTGTGTAGGATCAGACCTAAACGGGTAAATGGAGAGTGGTCCTACTATTGTTCGTCGTAGACCGTATGATTTGGTCGTAATCCTATAGTTTAGCCTGTCACCGGTTACGAATAATATTGCGTAATTGACTTGTGGGAACACGAGGCCCGCCGGTCTCCGATGCGAGGATCGCAACAGGGGATGAATTTGTTGAAAGGAAAGGACTAAAAGTTGATTAACGAGAATGGTTCGGCGTTGTGTGAATGGTAGTAGAGGCGACTTGACAATGGAACTATGA
Organism: Arge pagana; assembly: GCA_963969455.1. Lineage (NCBI taxonomy): Eukaryota > Metazoa > Arthropoda > Insecta > Hymenoptera > Argidae > Arge > Arge pagana. The sequence goes on along the minus strand of OZ018311.1, from coordinate 20,218,725 downwards.
AAACTGTTTGCTCGAGCGTGCGCGGCGTTCGACGAATTTTGCTTCTCTGTCCCCGGCCATTTGTGTGTTTCTTGAAAATTCTTCCCACTTTGGAACAAAGGATATTTCAGTTTCTCCAGTAATTTCCTCCGTTTTGTCTTTATTCATAGTCGCCATTTGTACCCGGGTACTCGATTGCGTTAGCATCGCTCGTGTGTGTGGTGGTGTCGTTTGGTGTCGGCTGTTGGATGGTAGTTGGCCGCGAAAGCGCACTGATGAATGTCTTCGAAGACATCGCGACACAGAGTTTTCCCGAAGAAAGGGAACAGCAGTACGTGCTGTAATGCCGCTCAAACGAATTCTTTTTCCCCTTTCCATTCCGCGTCGTTGTGGTCTTTGGCTTCGATGGCTGGGGTCCATCCCCTGTGATTCCCGGAGCATCCAACTCGCGGAATCTCTTTTTCATTTGCATTATTATGATAATGAAACTGGAGAGCAGAAAAACATAAAAGCTTTTGTCAGTGAAAAATTGTCCGCCCGGCGGAGCTATTCATTGATTATACTCGTCCGCGTTCCGCGTGTACCGAGCGATTCACAACTCGTCGTGTACTATAGTACATATTTCTCAAGGGTTGAGCATTTCGGTTGCTACACGTTTTTCTTCGACTTGGCCGGATTTTTCGAATATTCTCAGCCTAATTAGCACGCTTTCGTCGCGGGGAACTAGGAAGTGTTTGATAAGCTTTCCTCGCTCGCTGAAGACTCGGCGGGGTTACGGAGACGCGGAGGCTCGGAGATGCATTCTTTTCGCGACAACGCAGTCTCGTTCGTACCTGCGAATAATGAGAATGGATACATCAGTACTGGGCAGCATCAGGCGTGAGAAACACGCTGCTTTTGTTCAGTTTGCTCGAAACTGAGAGAACACGACTGTGCGATGGATGGCCCCCGCGTGCCCAGCGATGCAACTCGCTGGACGTGTGAAGCGGAAGTGAGCTCGCTCGCGCACGGACACCTCCACGAAAGTATTTCTGCCACTCGCACTGGTTGCGACAAAGAAGAGTTTCATTATAATTATTACATGCCGAGCAGAGACGTTCGCTGGCGCCGGTCGCCATTGTTCGGAATATCGGACTGGAGAGAATAAAAGAGAGCCGGGGGTGCGTAAAGTGGCGCGAAGCGCGAGAAAGTGAGCGAGATGAAGACGTCGATCGGAGGAGGATGTTGGAGGAAGAGAGAGGAAGACATTAGTCGCGAAAAGATAGAAGAGGGCAACGCGGTGTGGAACCCCAAGAAGAAGGCTGATGCCGTTATTAAAAATGGGCGTGACTTGGAAGGATGCGACCTCGTGTTGTCTGTCCATCTCGGGTTGAGGAGACGTGACCAACAGCCCAAGAGGAATCTTGGTTCCTCTTCGTACAGATGTATCTACGTTCTAAGAGCCGAGGATCCATTCGCGAATAGTAGTAACACCTTTAGATAATTCACCGTGCATCTTCGTCGGACGTCGCATCAACGAAGCAGACATCGCGGTATCTTCCAATGCAGAGAATATAGTACTAACGAATAATAGCACCGATGTTCTCCTCAACCCGAATAAAAGCACCAAACCGAAAACTGCGGGCTACTTTCTTACTGATAAACAACTCTTGCGTTCATATTTTACTATGTATTAGAAAAAAATTATTGTGCTGAAACTAATTAACCCATTAAGACCCAGGAAAAACTGGACTACATAGCATCAAACTAGCTATACCACTAATACCACTATGTTTGTTATAAACTATTCGTTATTGAAGTTATCTTTACAATATTTTCACCCTTTGCACTTAATACTAATTGGCGTAAATATTTCTTAGATGAAACAATGTTAGTATTCCTGATAGCATTGAGTTTGGTGCTTTTATTCGAGGGAGGAATGTTTTATTGCTTTTATTCGTGGATCGTGCCGAGTATTTTCGTGCTATTATTCGTTAGAGCCGTCGACTTTGCTTGCGAGCAACAATACACGTCGTTTGTATAATACGTTTCTTCCTAGACTATTTGTATCGGTAACTGGGTCAGCCTCGATTAAACATCCAATAGGGGAGACCGGGGCAAAATGAGACTGCGGGGCATAATAAGATTGCGGGGTAAAATGAGACTGCGGGGTAAAATGAGACTGCGGGGCAAAATGAGACTGCGGGGCAAAATGAGACTGCGGGGTAAAGTGGGACGGCGGGGTAAAGTGGGACGGCGGGGTAAAGTGGTACGGCGGGGTAAAGTGGGACTGCGGGGTAAAGTGGGACTGCGGGGTAAAGTGGGACGGCGGGGTAAAGTGGGACGGCGGGCTAAAGTGGTACGGCGGGGTAAAGTGAGACGGCGGGGTAAAGTGGGACGGCGGGGTAAAGTGGGACGGCGGGGTAAAGTGGGACTGCGGGGTAAAGTGGGACTGCGGGGTAAAGTGGGACGGCGGGGTAAAGTGGGACCCCTCATTCGCGGCCTTCGATGATTATCTAAGATTCGTGGTAGGCGTATCATCGGGGTGTCTTGGTCAAGAACTGATTTAATTAGAACCTAGGTATCTTCCGTCGCGCGTAGGTTCATTTGTTTATTTGAAATGTCGGGAGAGTACCGCGCGAAATTGACTCTGCGAAGGTTTTCGCCTGGTCTAGTTGTTTTTCTGCAATATTTATCAATAGCTTTCCCGTTGTGGAAAATAACGGAGGGGAATGGAGTGGGGACAAATGATGAAAGAGGCGTACCTAGTCCGCAGAGGTAGCAAAAATACGGCTAACAGAGTAGAGAGGAGTCGGGAACGAGAAAATATTAATCTAGGTATATTTGTAATCTCTCGCGGTGTAATTATATACGTATAGTCATGTATTTCGACACGTATACGCGCGCGCGGAGGTGCGTGAATGTACGAGTATCTTGTTGTACTGCTGGTTGCAGTGTGGAGTGTGCCGCCATGCTCGCCCATCCGCTTCTATAGGTACATAATAGAACTCTGTTATTATTGCTATGTTATGACGTGAACACAATGTTGGCTGAAAGTGTTTCCCGCGTGTTGGTGGATGCCCGGGTTGTAGGGGCTCTTGCCGAGGCTGAGATTAATATTTCAACAATAACGAAATGACGCTGTGTACGGATTCGCGTTCGTGATTGTACGAATGAACCGCGTTTACCTCGAGTATTAGACTCCGCATCAACGGAACTCGTAGCGAATAACTTTACCAGAAGGAGAAATTGATTTGTGGATTTATTCCCCCGAGAAATAAAAATTTATACATTTTTTTTCAACGAGAAAAAAGCAAGTTGCTATGTCGTTAGGTTCGTCAGAAAATCGACATTTTTTTCGGCATTCATTCTCTCCAAAACGGCAAGACTTACGCAAATCTACCATCAGACCTTTTTTGTAGAGCCTTCAAATCCCTACAAAAGCAAGCATCGATCATCCTTGTACGAGTACTCGTTGTAGAGTTACAAAATTCCAAAGTTTTCACACAAACTTTCCTATGTTATTTAAATGGGAAATCGAAATTTGCAAATCGCCACCTCTAAATATATTTTTTAACATATTCTAAGAGTACCAATTAAGATATCGCAATTCTAATTTCTGTTTCATGAACTACGAAGCTTTAGATTAGTGTCTAATTTTCTTCGATTCCGGCAGTTGATTGGTGTGGGAATAAAAAACGATGATTGACACCAAGGTGCAGCGCGTCTACCCACCCCGTTACTGGGGTAAACTGGCGCATCATACGGGGCAACTTGGCTTCAACCTAAAAACGCGATAAAAACGCTGCCGAAATATAGATAACTTTGAGAAAGGCTAATTATATTTGAATTATCTCCTAAAATCCAGAACAACAAAATAAAACGATTAAAACAGGAATTTGTCGACATTGCTCAACAGACCGATTGCCAATTAGCCCCAGAACAAGCACGCCTACTTACCCCGAATACGTGATTCTCAAGAATATGGAGAAACGTTGCAGGAGTACGCGAAAAGGGAACAGAACGACAATGGAAGCCCTCAGCTAACGTTCCGAGGTATGGATCTACGCAGCTATGTAAGAATGCCTGTGCATTCAGATAATCCGAATGACTTTGGTGTCGTGATATGAAAAATTACTTTGATTCCTCTTTACTCTACTAACCGGTTGACCATATCGAATTCAGTATGGCGAATAGTGCGTCACACCACGGAAAACATATGTCAACCACAGTGCTAACAATCCGGTAACACGAACGATACGAGCCTTGCGCCTATCGCCCCCGGTCACCCCTATTGCGTAGGGGAAAGTCGTCAGAGTTGGGCCACTGTCAGAGTTGGGCCACCACTGTATTTGGTATATGACAAGTGCTGTCATCGGTGAAAATGCATGGAACTGTTTGTCTCAATGACGGCTAACTTTGTAAAGCATTGACAGTCCCAGAAATTATTTCCAAAAAGTGTCAGGCCCTCGTATTGTTTTTGATAGTGTTGGATGTATTGTACTATTCGAAAAAAGTGCCAATAACTCGCAAAAAAAACCATGCCGAAATTGAAGTAAGTATATAATAACATTGTATGTTCGATCATTAACAAGTTTCTAAAAGGAAATTTTGATTCCTCAACCTCACCAGCTGTAGTGAGTTGCGATAAAAAAACACGAATGTTGTTAGAGTTGGGTCACTCGTGTAGTCACAGTTGGGCCACATCCTTTTCTTTTTCTAACAGTGAAATATCATTTCTTAGCATGTTTTCCGCGCCGGTAAACACTAAAATAATAAATTGTAGAAATGAAAGTCTCATTTCATGACTAAAAAATGAATAAATAACCATTTTTGCAATAACAAAGAATATGAAAATTTGAATTACGGATAAAAAAATGCTTTATTTCACGTTTTGCAAACCTTTAAACACTATAATACATTCTAGAAATGAAAGTCTTCTTGTTTGTTCTTGTAAACAAAAAGTTTTTTCGTATGTCGAAATTGCGACTCTGATTAAATTGATTTTCCGTGTTTTTCTTCGTAAACATGTCAAAATGTATTAAGAACAATAAAATGTTGCATACCATTCCATAAAAACCGGTTTCAGTACATATTCCATGCAATTTCAGTGGTGGCCCAACTCTGACAATTTTTTTTTCTTTCGTCAATAACTTTTTTTTCCCTTGTCGCAGCAAGTTTCCATACACATATGTTTTAGATAAAGGTTTGAACTTTGGAATAAAAAAAAATGTGGAAATATTCAAATATAGACAATAATCAAAAAGTGGCCCAACTCTGACGACCTTCCCCTATATATTTTTGGTATCCGATTAGTTTCCGAAAGTGACGCCTCAGATATCCATTAGAAGTCCTATCGATATCCATTTCCAACAATTCAGAAAGATGTCGGATCCTTTTTGCTGCCAGGGAATCCAGACTGACGTTGCGGGGATCACCTAGCTACATCCACGTGTCTACTAACTACCAAGAGCGTGTACGTTCGTGCGTGATGGCACAGCGTGTGCTGTATTATGAGGGAAAAAAGACCTGGTAACGTGACTAAATGAATCCGCTAACGGAGTCGGTTTTGCTGTAATGGAAGGAGTAATTAAAACTTCCCTACCGGCTCCCAGCGAGTCGAGATAGCGGTAGCACGACGGCTACCACCACCATCGCAGGTCGCCGCGGTCCATAGAGTTGTGGAAACGGTAACTCCCTAAACACATTTTGCTAATTACCGCGGAGAATAAGATACGAGAGAGCTATTTATCCGCGAATGTTACCAGTCTCGTTCGTACGGGCCCGAGCGTCGAGGTTTGCCACACGCGAGGTCGCGTACATACACGACGAGTCGCGCCGTTCAAGATGTCCCTTTGGATTTATAAATTCTACCACTCGACTGATTTATAAATATGCGTACCGAGGCGTTCAAATCCTATCGGATATTCTCGTTAAGCCGAGATAATACCGCGAACAATCACGCGAATCCGCAAAGATATCCGCTTTTGCCCTCGTTACTGAAAATGACAAAAAGGCTCCAGACAATGTACATAAAATTTCTACCATGCCAAAACCATACCTCAAATCCAAAAGCATATTCGCCACTAATCTGCTAGCAACGCTGTACATTTTCCAGGCATTCCATGGGGTTACGAAATTTATTGCGTTATTTACAACCCTACATGCGAGACACAGATCATTAAGTGCTCAACTTTAAAAAATTTGGACTGATTTTTGTGGAACCATTTTTGCATGCGCATTCGCATGCCAAACTCGCCTTTTAGGGGGGATTTCTCTGGGTCTGTATGGGAATTCGGAAATCAGGTGGCAAAAAGGGTAAGAATGAGCATCGGAGTCTGAGGAGCTGCGGTGGTACGGCGTAGAAGTTCGCGTCAAAGGGGTTAAGATATCAGATATATCTACTCGTGAGAGGTAATCTATAGTGGTTCGTTCAATGCGGTCGGAGATGAGTGAATGGGGGATGAGATCGAGGCATTCCATGGATAGTATCTGATACGGAAGACCCAAACCAGCCAGCGTCTTAGCCTTCTCGCGGTAGACGTCGTTATTTACAACTTCTCCGTACCCTTTGGTTGCCGGAGATTGGATGTGTTTAATTACCGGTGAAATATCGTTAATTACCCGGCTGCCCTTCAATATTCACCAGACGACCAAAGAGCCTCTCGCTGCCGCCGCTATTACCCACGTACCTCCGCGCACCGTCTCACCTCTTCGCCCGTCCTTCTTCACGCCATCTTGCTGGTCCCGGACAAAACTGCACCGACCCATCGAATGACGCTACAAATTGGCCTCAAAAATAGCCCAACAACGTGGAGTTGCCGAAAATCACGAATACATTTTTTGGGTACCCAGCACTGTCTTCCTCTTACAGATGACCTTGAACCAATATATCGAGCATCTCGTCGTTTTTTAACTTGATGGAAATGTAACTTCGGCACTGTCGACGTCTTCGGAGTTATGGCGACGCGAGGAGGCGTACAGGTTTGGTAACCACATCTGGTCCGTCGCAAATGAATCCGTTTCACTCATCTGGTTCCAATACCCCTCCCTCCTCGGCCCGCCACAGCTCCGTGGTCGTCGAGCTTTTCGAATACTGCTCGCTAATGAATCCTGTTTGCAACCCCTCTTCCGCCCCTCTCCGCTGCCTCGGATGAATACCACAAACCAACGTGCTATTTGACGCCACCCTGGCAAACCTCTCGGACCACGTTACCAGAACTAACGGGGTGAGGAAAGGGGAACGGTAACGGGGTATGGTAATTAATCAACTAGCCACGGTTCGAATCGCCGTCTTTTGATTCCTCTCTACGGATCTCTACAGTTTCTCCCGCGCGCAATTACCCACGACCCCCCAAAAATATAAGTCTGTTTTCATATGGAAAACGGCTGTTCCACTGACATACCTTCACTTTCACCAATGTTTTCAACGATTACATCCGCCAAACGGTCGATTCTCTTCAAACTGCCTCTGCCATTCAGCAACTGGCCGAAAAAATTGTACACTAAACTCCAAACGTGAATAAATACGTGACAAAAATGTCGCACTTGTATTTTCACATAATTCGTGGAAACAAAAATTAATGAGCAAAAAATTGTTTTCAACTGGTTTCCACGATATCTCAAAAACTGTTCGACCGATTGCTTTGAAACTTTAGTGGTAAATTCGGCACACGTATAGCTATCGGTAAAACCAAAATAATTCAAAAATTCCGGGCCGTTTTTGTTTTTCGTAAAAAAATACTCGAAAAAAATTATGGAATTCGAAAACTAATTTTCGTCATCATTTAATTTTCAATGTTTCCGAGTGCTTCTACTTCCGGCGATACCCACAGATTTGTGGATTAAAATGCCGTTTAGTTTCTAGGGCGGAAAGTGAAGCCCTAGGGCGGAAAAAAGGTGAGTTGTTTCACGGAAGGACAAAGTCTTCCGTAGTCATCTGAAATAAAAAATTGAAGAGATTACTGTACTTCAGGCTCAACTCTAACGAACTAAGCTGTAATATACATAGCAAAAAAAATACATCAAAAATGGCGGATTTGTGAAAAAAATGTGACATTAAATTTTAAAAAATGTGCACACTTCGCGGTGGAAAAACATTTTTGTACGTTGCAAAATGGACTGTGAGAGCAACATGGTAGAGTGTTAAATATTGTACACAAGTTTTCTTACACTTTACACAATGGCGGACATTTTGTTTTTATTGTGCATGGCCACAAATCTGTTTCATGATCCATTAGTCCAAGTTTTGATTACATGCAGACTCTAGGGGTCCATCAGTAGCTGCGAAACATGTGCTACATCGCTCGTAAGGATACAGTAGGAGTTTTCGTTCATGCTGATTTGATTTGATGAGAGGTTTCACGAGGTTCAAATTGAATTGAACGGGGGGCACTCGCTTTAACGCACCGCGTTTGTTCGGCGACGTTAATACGACTAACACGAGCGGGTTACGAGTACTTTGAGTAGCCAGCAGATCTTGTCGATAGGCGATGACAAGATCGACGAACTACACAAGTAGCCACTCGTGTAAGTGAATTCTGGAGATTGAACTTTTCATCCCCGCTGAGGGGGTGGATTGGTTCTGGATTGGAAGCCCGAATTGTCGGTGTTTTTTCGACGCCATAGCAAAAAAAAAACAATAAACATTTTTTTCCTTATTATTTATTGGCATTTTAGGAGTATAAAATAATAATATGAAGAAAAAAAGACATCGAGAAATCCAGAGGCCGGCTAGAAAAAATGGTGAGCAGGATTCTAGCTATTTTGTCCATTTCGACTTTGTCAAAAAGATATCCTTAATATTTTATGCCCTCAAAATAGCAATAAATAAGAACTAAAAAATGGAGGGTGAAGATATCGATTGAGTTTTCTTTGTTAGCCTGTCTGTTTCTTTGTGGCTCGCTGGTATTGATAATTATTCGATACATTTTTTTTTGATTCCCCTTCTTCGTTTTGTTGCTGTAATCGTTTCTATTATTTGTTCGTGGAAAATGAACTTTCGTGATTTTGCGGTCCGCGAATTTCTCACAATGAAGAGTCGGAAGGTCGTCGCGAAGCGATCCGCGTCCCGAGTTCAGGGCAATAGGTTGAATTCATCGGCGTGCATCGAATCATTATTTCCATCTCAATTAATATTTTAATCAAGCCTCTATGCCACGTCGTTCCATTTACGAACTGGGCCGCTACCGTCCCCTACCACCCGCTCTCCTCGTGCCGTTCCCGTTACCGCCACCAATTCCTCACTCCCAAGCATGCCGATCCTCTCAACCCTCGAACGCCACCCTATTCCCACTCTCAAAACCGCCCGATACCAACCATGTATAATACAGCGGTACCTACAGATTTACAAGCTGCAGACACTGCCGTCGCGATTTCTTCCCTCGCCCCCCGTATTCGTTATTATTTCATGGACCAGCGTCGCCCATTCGCGCTGCATCTTAAGATAACTGCGGCACCGATAACCTCTCCTCGAACATTAATACCTACAAATGATAAGAATCGTGCGATGAATATATATCATATATTATATCACGCCGACTGAAAATGTCCAGCAGTATCACAGCCAATCTCACTGTTCTCGAGTAAAAAACACTACACGTACCTAATCAACTAAAAAAAAATTGACCCCATACAATTATACGTTTAGTATAGAATTTCACAAAACTGTAACCAAATTACGCGTATAATTATAATTATATCTGGCCAATTTTTTAAAATATAGACACCCTCCGAATTATAGAAGTAGAGAATTAAATTTTCTACAAATTTGGTTCATACGACTTTTCCCTAAAATTAAAAATGGCCGAGGTATTGGAGAAAAAACTTTTTTTTTTCAGGAAATTCAAAGTAGCGAATATACGCGACTGCACGATTTGAATTTACACTACCATAGGTCTATGCATGATGGCCTGTAAATAGGTTCGTTACTATTGCTGTTTCAACCCCACTCATCGACTACGTACGGTCCCAACAGCGGTACTGAGAATAATAATTACGAAAAAAGCACATCCCTACTTATACTCCTACAATATACGAGGCTGTTGTTCCATTGAATCCCTCGTTTCCATCCTTATGGTCTCACGTCGTCAGTCCAGTTCGTCGTTCAATATTCTACATGAAAACGAAGACACGTTTATTTCACCTCCGCTATGGCGATGTTCGTGTCTTCGCATTTTTCAACTGCAATGTATCACTACATCAGTTCAATTTTCAGTCCTCAAGGTTACGCATCACATTTATTGAATTCGTACGTCAATTTTTGCGCATTCTCGCCTACTAATACTCTACAATTCTTGTGCAGAAGATTTGTTGATAAAGTGCATAACTTTGGAGATATTACACCCGGGGGTGTTAACGTCCGGCGCCCTGTAGCGAGAGAACGAGGCGTTACCAAGAAAAATGTTTGAACCAAAACATACGTATTTGAGCCCCGCAAATCCGAATATGCAATGAAATATGGGGATTTTTATGTGAAAAATCAGAGTTGACGTTGATTTTACCTTGAAGGTGAAAGTCAAGGTCACATGTGAGTTCGTCATCGGATAGGTGGGGAAAAATCGTGAAAGTTTTGTACGAACTAGTTTCTTCCAAAATGCTCGGTTGACCGGTTATTCGGGGGTGTCCGTACTTTTGGGATGCTCTGTATATTCTTTGTAAAATTACCGAAGTGCGTAGCGTTGTAGGTTCTTACACCTGCTGAAAATCCCTAGTTACAGCACTGCTTATCCATTACATCGGAGCTAATTTCAACAAAGGCTCCGTCTATATAATCTGTTCGTCTGCCTGCGTCGCTGCATACAGTTGGTAGCAGTCCCTCGTGTCACTACACCTTCGCCGCGTACACCCACCGAGGAATCCGGCGCAAAGTGTTTCATGAAATAGTCGTTATCTTCGTATTCGATGAACAATCTATTTCTGCTGCTGTTGGCTACATTCGTCCAATCAATTTAATCATCGCTGCTTATAATTTCCGATCAGCTCCTGTCGGTACACTTGTGGTTGCGCCCCGACCATTATTCGCGGGACATCCGTGTAGCAAAACCAATCAGAACTCCACATTTGACGCGAATAACATTTAAACAAAGTTAGTAAAATGTCAGCGTTGAGGTGATCCGCGATAAGAAGAGAATTCTTGATTTTCGATCAGCATCGCTTGTATCTTCGCGACACTTAAAAATATTTTATACAGCACACTTACGCGATTTGCAATTAAACAGTACTTCCATTGCAACATACATTCATTTTACTGATGTAGAATATCAAAATAAAAAATGAAATTGTATTTTTTATTTCAAGGTCATTTGCAGGAGAAATGAAAATTCAATAGTAATACTTGAAATTATAGATGAATGAACATTTCCAGTGACTATGAGCCAAAAAGCTCATTGCTCTTTTGCGTGGGCGAATTTGCGATTGCCCATTTAAAAAAAAATTGCTTTATTTTGTTTTATTGAAGATAAATACAAAAAACGGAGGGGTCACGCGCAAAATGTTAGAAAACGACTACCCACGTACGAAAAAGTGCGCCTACACGATTACAGCATTTTCACTCGTTTTTTTGAGTGCCTACGAATAAAAAATAATCTGTATTTTTATCTTTTCTAGTTACGAATTTCATTAATACTTAGCAATGAAAACGTTATTACCAATGAATACTCAATATTTGCTATCGTGGTTACAAGTATAGAGGATAAAGACTTATTTCGCATTTTTTGTCGGGCTGATTACTATAAATCTACGACTATTTGATAACGCCTGCTGATAGGAAGTCTTATTGAGAAATTTTTTAAATATTTATTCGCCCAAGCTGATAAATGTGGTACTGGTAAATTTGTGTACTAAAAATAGGAAGTAATTTGTATTTTAATTTCTGCGGAATGAGGAATAACGTCATACGTTAGATGATGGCAAGTATGTAAGGAGAAAATAAAAAATATTCTGTATTTTCGTTTTTTTCTAATTCCGAATTCGAGTAAGGCAGGCGAATCGAAGGCTCAATATTCGCAACTCTGCTGGGTAGTAATAATTAATTGTGGTTCCACGCAGCGATATTTTTGTAAATCAGGACGAGCGTAGGATACTTGGATAACGAAGATGAGAAATGGGAACACTCTCGAGTCTGAGAATATTAAAGTTTGGAAATCGTACTTGGCTGACGTCAAACAATAGGCATTGTCCGGCGTATAATTTTCTGGTATCCACTCATCCACTATTTTCTCGACTAGCAGAAGGGTCTAACAAACACAACAACCGTGACCAGTATGCCTGGAGCGCGAATCACGAAGTCTGCAACAAACGCTGTTTTGTGCCGTCGATCTTCTCCCCTGGCATCTCCCTCTCTCTCTCTCTGCCAGTCTCTTCTCTTCTTCGGCTTTTCAGGGCCTCAGTCTCGGAGTTTTTCACTTTTCTACGCGGTTGGCGTATCGGAGTATTCGGCTGGACAGTCTGTTCAACAATGGGCCATTGTTTTCCCTGGTTTACGTTTATATCAAGCCTCCTAATGCGGCCCACACCAACGGAATAACTATCCGCTACTCGTTCTTCAGGAAATGCTCGATAATTCCATCCACATCGATCGCTCCTTTTTTCCTACGAAGCAGAAAATCGGATAAATCGTAAAACCATGCGTATACAATATTTAAAACACGTATTCAAAAATATTGAGTACGTGTTTTTCTGTTTAGCCAGCTCTGCAAAATGCAGCGAAATTTTTCATTTCACAGCTTTTCGCCTGAAATTCGCTGGCGTGATTTTTATTTTTGAGGAAAAAAATCCACGCACGTTTCGTCGGTTTTGCAGAGCCTCGGGTTATGCCCGGGTTTTCTCGTTGGTAGATAGACGTATCAGAAACGGCTGTGGATTCAGAATAATAACTTTGACGTAGAAGGAGATATTCAGATACACATCTACATATAATAAGCCGGAGGCTGCGTCGCGTCAGAGAGAAGGACATACATAAATGGAAGAGAGCCTGTGCAGCTACGCGAGTGAGTGGTCATATTATACAAACGACGTCGGTTGAAGAGCTCCTAATACCTCTTCTACCCCTGCTCCGATACTTATACACCTATTGCTTCCGACTACCTCCGACCACAGGCCCGTCATCTACCTACTATTCCTTCCATCGCGTGCCTGTGCCTACCTACCTTTGCGATGACTGCCTCCACCTACCTTCGGTATCAAACTAGCACCCCCCTCTGATTGCCTGGATATAGCTTTTGGTGATGCCGCTTATGCAGCACCTACCGGGTGATCCCTCATCAGCCTTCACGTGTCGCGCGTGAGCTGCCCCCCCCCCCCCCCCCCCGCAATTAAATAGTAAACAGTACATAATTTTTCTTTGAAACTACAACATTACAGATTTGGAAGTTCTTATCTGTTTTAAATTAAAATATTTCACATTTGATGGAAATTTATTCAGCCTAATTTCATTACGCAAGAGAGCAGGTACCTGATACCAATGACAAACCAGCCTCCTCGCGTTTATCATTACGTCATGTGCAGAATTTCGCACAACTAATTGTCAGTTTCACGACGAACGCGGTAATCCGATAGGACGAGAATAATTAATTGTCCCTGGAAAACGGGCCGAAGGTCATTAAAAATCGGAATACTTCTGAATATAAGTATTTTTCCACACAAAATTTAGCCGAAGGATTATACTCCAAGGATTGCATAGACATCGGCGTAGAAACAGTATTGTTTCCTCACATCGCTTTGGGGAAAATTCGAAAGGCGTGTAATTTGGGACAATTTGGGACCTAGAAGGTCGTCGAGTCGAAGAGGTCCGGGGGGCAGGTATAAGAGTTATTCTAGAGATAATCTGCTCGTCTCCTCTCTAACGGGGTGTGGTGAAAATTTGGATTCAACCTGCTCGGTCACTCGGTATAAGATGAACGCTGGCTTCTTGATACGACGATGAATTGATATGTTCCTTTCCGAAATCCCTATCCCTCTTTTTTCCGTGTAGCTTCCAGCAGCAGTCGGCGAGCTGAGCACATCTGTAGGTACCGAGAAACAATGAACTATGAGCTGTATACGATTGTGGACGACGATGGATAGCATTGTATAATATACTCTGTTGTTCCTCCCTTGTAGCGCCCCTTCAATCTTTCATATTCCACCCCCACTGCTTGCTCATCCCCGCGTCGCGTTTCTCGTCATCCTCGTCGTACTCGTGTATACGAGCCGTTCTCTCAAAGAACGGCCTAACTCAAATATTGCAGTTTCGAGAAAGAGCGATTTGCAGATTCAACATTGTACTGCTGTACAGAGTTGGGCATAATTCTATTTATAAATACTTCTATTTATAAATTCATGTGCGTGAATACCAATACAATTGTATTCACAAATTTTCCCACAAATTCAAATAAACTTACAGAAAACATTGTGATTATTCACCAAAAGTGTGAAGATTCACACAAAAACCTGTGAATAAAAAAAAATCACATTAAAATCTGTCATCACAAATAAATTCTAAATGCGAAAAAAATCACCTAATGAGTCGTGAATTTTCGCTATTTAAGACAGATTATTAAAAGTTATATTTTTTCATTTAGCTGAATATTTGCCATCTTTTTGGGTGGAAGATGTAAGAAGTTACTTTCGGTATAAATTGTTACATGATTATCGTGAATTTGATTTTAATTTGTCTTAAGTACGTGAAAATTCACAACTCATTGTGAATTTCATTGTATTGACAATTTATCTGTAAATACATTTGTATTTTGCTTTTGATTTAACTTTAAACTTTTAGCTAATTTAATCTATATTATAGATTATAACAGTAGTTGAGACTTTAAGGAAATACTGATCCCACATTTTTTTTACAATTTTATAAAGTTTGACTCATTTCTATCATTTCTAATCTGCTGTTTATTCCAAAAGAGTCCGTGCTGCCGCAACAGGCCGTGTTAAACGACGCGTTTTTTAGCTGACATTTGTCGAAAACCGAAATTATGACTAATATCGAGAAAACGGGTATTCGTTCGGAATATTTCAAAGATTATCACAAAAATCTGGCATTATTTTCAAAGTATCCCAAACGTTTTTAACCAATCGGTTCCGGGGATGGAATCGCTACGGTTGCAAAACTGCAGGTAGAGCAGTAGCAAATTGTGATTGTACTTAATTATCGACGGAGAAATCGGGTTTTATGCTAGTATTAGTGAGGGACAATCGAGAACGTATATTCGACTGTAATAGGCATCGTGGACGCAGCACGGGTCTTTCTGACTCTGGAACGTGCCGCGCGTGGCTGGTGCCCCCCATTAAGAGATTACGTTATGGCTTGACTTCTTTATACAAGGGCGCCGCGCGCTCTGATCCGATAGAAGCGTGGAGTTAACTCTATGTATTTTCCCACATCCCTGCAATCCCGGCCGAGAGTTCCCTCTCGGAACCAACCGTACCATTTCTCATTGTAAGCGAACGAGGGATTCATACATGCAGATAAATATGTTTTTATACAAAAACGTTATACCCCCCGATGCGAGCACGGTGCCCTCTCCCCCGCGCATTCGCGCGCGCCCTCTCGCTCTCTCTCTCTCGAGCTGGAGCTATACAAACGTACGTTCATCATATGATTACATGATACCCACGATACACTCCGCGGGCTCCGACCGACTCTTTCCTATATCAACAGATCTGTCCATTACGCAGACATTACCAAATGAAATATCTCCGCGAATAATGTACACGTGAAAAGAATCCTATATCCGTAACCTTGCCATCAGATACGTATGTAGGTACATCGGGTATTTACGCGTCACGAAGATCCTTGAGAATTTCTCGCAAATTTAGAATCTCTCTTGTTTTCAACTCGTTTTTGACTCGGCTATGACGCGATGGCGACGTAAAATTTCATGCTAGATATTTTTTTAAACGAAACTCGATGATTCTAGATGAAGAATTAAATATGATATCGGGATTCGTTTGTTCCGTCGTTTGTGTGGTTTTTTCCACGTTAATATTCATTTGTTGGTTACGTCCTCCCATGTAACAGGGAACATTACACGCGGCACCATTGTCTATCGATAAGTAAGAAATCTCCTCTCTATACACTGCATGCGCGTTCCTCTTATATGCACGTCTGATCTTGAATAAGTACAGGTCATGTTTCAAAATCTATTGCCAATAAATTTTGCCATGATTTTTGTGACGTAAACTGTTTCAAAAATTGTAATGCATTTCAATATGACTATCATGGTAGCCAGATTTGGAACGTGCTCGTAGTTTATGAGTGTATTGTGCTGCCAGTGGCAACCCGCGGCAGCACAGAGGTTCGGTCGGCTCGGTGTATTGTAAACAGTTGTCTGATACGTACCGTTTAGAAGCTAAATTAACATGTCAGAGTTGATAGATTTGGTGGAATCGAAAGGATATGTGTACGTTTGGAATGCCGAAGGTAATTGTCGTACGTCGAAAATCTTTCACTAGTTTTGGTTGGTCATTCATAACCTATATAGTGAGTGCAGAAAGTATTCGGACACTCGAGTGTATCACGGAAAATTTCCCTAAAATGAGTATATAAAGGGGTATCGTGATTTTTCAATTACACTTCTTCTTCTCTGACACCCATATTCATTCACCCGTAGAAAAAAAGTACGAACACAAGTATACCTATTACATTTGAGGAGTAGCAAGAAAGTTGCATCTAGTGGCTGCAAAAAGTATTCGTACACCCTGAAATTTCGGCGCTTACTCGGAGATTACTTTCGGAAAAACTCGGTTCTGATAGTTTTTCGATGCATATGTTATTTCCTATTATTTACCTCACTTAGAAGTCGAATAG
This sequence comes from Arge pagana, assembly GCA_963969455.1. Taxonomy (NCBI): domain Eukaryota; kingdom Metazoa; phylum Arthropoda; class Insecta; order Hymenoptera; family Argidae; genus Arge; species Arge pagana. The sequence goes on along the minus strand of OZ018311.1, from coordinate 20,201,972 downwards.
GATGGATGACGGTCGAGCGATATTTCGTAAACGTGGGTCGCAAGTCAACGGAGACAACAGAGTCAGAGAGCAAATGGATAGTAAGACTTGATAACACGTTAAGAAGTGGATGCCCTCGCTCCTTCGCCGACGCAGATAGGTTCATTACGTGGCAGATCAAAAAGGACCCTAAGATCAGTGTCCCTACAGTAGCAGCTGACCTATTTAAGAGAGGAGTAAACGCGTTCGTGAGTACAGTATGTAATGTGTGTCGCGCAAAAGGCTGTCATGGTAGAGTAACCAGGAGATAGGGATGGATCAGCGAGGCGAATCGCAAGAAGCTCCCTTCCATTTGTTGAAGACCCCCTCGAAATGAGTCCCCCGAGTTCTGGGATAGTATTATTTTCAGTGATAGGAGTAAATATAACATTTTCTGTTCAGATGCGTTAAATCCTTGTAATACTGGAGTGTACGAATACTTCTTGCATCCCCTACAAGCAAAATCTTTGTTTTTTTGATTTAACTACACTCACTGTAAATTTATGTCAGCGATAGCTGAATCCATTACTGGACACTGTTACGACTTTTCTGGTAATGTGATACATTGTTTCTTCTATAGATTGGCTGAAATTAAGAAGCAAACACAGAATCATCGGAGAATTGGTAGGATGTCTGCCAAAGCTGCCGAGGCAAGAAATACTCCAAGGGTTGCCGCTCTTGTTGACCGACAACGAAGCTAGCCTTTTAGTGGAAAAGGAAATAGCGCGTATAGTCCGATACGAATCGATAGTATCTGAACCTAGCGAGGCGTTCAAAAAAGCCTTCCAAGAATATAGGGAAAAATTATTTGTCGAGCAGGAGGTATGCTTGAAAGAGGAGCGAGAAAAACAGGTGAGGAAAAATAAAAGGGAAATTAATTGTACGATAATAAAATTATTGATTCTTTCGATCGTGATTTAATAACGATCTGTCCGACAGTTGACATCAGTCATGGATAAAATAGTGGAAGGAAAGAGGAGAAAACTGTTGGGAATAGCAACGAGCAAGAAAAAAATGAGAAAAGACTTCGGGGAAGAGTCGCGATCCGCGTTGCAAAAAGTCGACATTGACCGAGAGAAATTGCTCAAAGATGAGATGGCCAAATTAGCCAAGCTCGAGCGCAGCGAAGCTCTGGTTCAAACTCATACCGGTAAGGATAATTGTACAGTTTTAAAAAATAATCGATTTATATGGCCACTTTAAACTCATTGCTCGTGATCGACAGTTTATCCTTGGTCAGTTGACGGAGATGTACAAATTTCAACGTGGGACGGTCTCTCGACCCCCGATAAGTTGTTCAAATATAGAATATACAAAGATCTTTGGGAACGAGGCTACTACATAACTGGTGGTCAAAATTTTGGTGGAGACTTCCTAGTTTATCCAGGTTGGGAAAAAACTTTTACCGATGCGTTATAGAAAAATTGCAATATTTGTAAAAATTCAATCTTAGCTACTCTTTTGTAATTATTTCATTAAACGATGTCAACTTTTTCTGCTTTCAGGAGATCCTATAATGTTTCATTCTCAGTTCATTGTCATCTGCAGGCGTAGATCGGAGAGCATACCTGTAACGGAGCTGATAGCTCAATGTCGAGTGGGATGCCACGTGAGGAAAACTCTAGTCATAGGATCTTTGTCAGCAAATGGCGAAGATGTAACGTATCAATCTTTCCAGTGGGCTGACGCTTGCCTACCTTAGTCCCATAGTTAATACAGCTATCTTGTGCATTTCCCAAAAGTATATACAAAGTTTGTCCACAAATTAGAAATTAGGTCCGAAGGAATAATCCTACAGATGATCGGTATCATTTGATTCAAGTAACAAATCCTTCAACTATAAACTGATAAGTAACAACGTGTACAGACTTCTTCTATATGTTGCAAGGTTATTCGCTGGCTCTTCCTCGTTTATCGTTCTGATTTCATCTTCTGTATACTTTTCCTAGATCACATAACACTCGTTATACTTTGCAGCTAATCGTTATTCCATAATATTATGACTATAAGCATCGAAAAATATTGTAGTGCGTAGGGTACAGATGCATTTTGCAAATATAAATCTTGTATGACATAGGTGGATAATTTTTTTTTATTTTTTTAAAAACATTTACGTATACTGTCACGGTCTGTCTCGATCCGTGCATATATTATACGTTCGCGCAAACAAACTGCACAATGAAATAACACTCGCGCGTGTCTCGTGTAGACTATGCGCAAAATAGGACAGTGTAATACTACTAAAGTAGTGACTAATGTAACATAGGAATAAATTCTAGTCTATAAAGGCGTTAGAAAGATCGAATATAATCATTTCATTCGAATTATATAGTCCGATACAATCGTCGTAGGTAACATGAAACAAGAATAAATGACATTAACGATATAATAAAGAATAACATATCATATTTAACTTGACATATATCAGTACCAACACAATAAATTTTCTCTATTAAAAGTATAAAATGAACGATTTTCGTTAGAAATTTTTTTTTGTTTCTCGTCATCGAATTGAATTCTATTTCAAATTTTTCACAATCATCGCCGCGCCACAGTCGCGAATCGCAGAGTAGACATAAAAATTTCTTTTTAAATATTTCTTTCCATGAAAATTCCTTTGATTCAAGTTTTTTTCCTCTTCTCCCACGGACCAGCCATGGTTATTGAAAATGTGTTAAACACTCGTATTTTCAGATATATAAATATTTCAATTAAACACAACGATCGTTACAATAAATTTTTTTCCATAAAATCCAAACAGAGTTTTCAAAATTTTGTCGAGTGCAGTGCAGAATAGATATTTTGTGGCCAGATATAAAATTTTATCTCGTCATCACGATAACAAATAGTCTTCCTCGCGCGATTCGAAATAATTCAAAATTCGAAGTACAATAATTGAGAACAATGAGCGCGTAATGAATACTCGGCAGCATCTTTGCGAACAAGATACGTCGACAATTTTTCCCAAGTACTCAAAAACGACCATTTTTTCATGAATTTTCCAATCTTAAGCGCTACGTTGTCACAGTTGTCGAGCCTCAGCTTCGCTCCGTACCATCTTTGTTTCTTAGTGATCTAAATATAAAACTTATCATGGAACACAAGACCTCTAATGTAGAGAATAAATGAAGTATTTCTAGAAAAACGCATCGAATTTCAATGACTATGAATAGAACTAATGCTCTTCAGTTTAAAAAAAAAAAAATTCTCACGTTTTTTCTTAGTATATTCGATACGCCGTTTAAAAAAATGAATTGAAATCGCAATCGATCTCTTTGTAATCAGTCAAAAACGCAGGCAAGCACCCTTACGAGGCAGTGGCCTATGCTAGCGCAAGCTCTCTGCCCCTGGTTAGCACATTCTTTTCTGCGATTCCTTTGGTTTTCTTGTTGCTCCTTCTTCCCATTCTTGAACTTTTTCAACTTTCCATCCGTCTTAGAGATTCCACAAGCTCGGGGAGTACTCGATAACCTCACCATAGAAGCGTGCGTGAGGTCTTGATTCTGCGAGGGAATAAAAAAAATTGATCAAACAATTTATTTATTAATTTATTCATTTATTTATTCCTTTATTTACTTATTTATTTATTTATTTTACATAAAATTCCTTCATAGACTTATATCAGTCTGCTGCAGGCCTAGTTAAGTTACGCACTAATTATTAAACATCTATAAAAAGAAAACGTAACACTTACATTAAAGATCAGAAACAAAACAAGAGATTAAACAAAAGAATGAAAAATAAAAAACAAAACGAACAGCTTCTTAATTCTCTAACTTTATCAGCCAATTTTTTAAAAGATCTTTTGGCTTTTTTTGCCAATATTCAACATTTTCTTTGCTTTCGGAAGCGTGTTATAAATCTTTATTGCCACATGATTGTACTTTTTTCCCAACTTCCAGTTTGCACAATGGGAGACTTATTTGTCTGAACCTTGTAACCTCGCTACTTTCTAGAAATATACTTTTTAGCTTGTCGTACTCCATTCGAAGGGCCTTGTAGTAGTACAGGTTTCTTATAGCTAATTATATACACATCATTTGCACTAGTTGCGTTGCCAAAAATTTATTTGCTTAGCCTGTTTTGTAGATTTTCACGTTTTTCAAAAATATTTTCATACCATTACCCCAAGCAACAATTCCATATTCTATTTGTGACGTGAAGAAGTCATAGTAAATTAACTTGAGATTTTGTTTTTTAGCTTTTTCACAACAAAGGTCAAATATCTAGTTTTTTTTTAATATTGTCTCTACATGCTCACATCATTTATAGTCCTGATCCACATAGACTCCCAAGTACTTTGTGGTTGTTGCTTTAAATATTACATATGTTATGTTGTTTCTAGATGTAATCTGTTTATCTATCTATCTATCTATCTGTCTATCTATCTATCTATCTATCTATCTATCTATCTATCTATCTATCTATCTGTCTATGTGTCTGTCTATGTGTCTGTCTGTCTGTTTGTTTGTTTGTTTGTTTGTTTGTTTGTTTGTCTGTTTGTTTGTTTGTTTGTTTATTTGTTTGTTTATTCATTTATCTATTTATTTATTTATTCGGATCTGTGTAAGAGATGTTGACTAGTTCGCGAGGACAAGTAACGTCATACCTGTTCTCTTTGCCTGTCCCGGTGATGATGATGGCCCAAAATTTTCGAGACTACCAGGGCAGATTCTTTGCTGGTCAAAATACCGCTAGCCATTGGACCTTCGATGAATTCTTTGTCCGTCATGAGAAGATACCTGACACTGAACCAGACATCGTCGTCAAGAACTGCTCTCTTATTGCAAGGAGTCGGCTCCACGCCGTGTCTTCGACATTCGGAAGCTGCCCATCGATCCAAAGCATTGAACAGAACGCTCTCACGTTCCAAAGCGAGGCTGTCACGCGAGGCGAGATCTGCAACCTCGTGAGACGATAACTCTTCAAACCATTCCTGACGCAAGACGTTTACCGGATCCGAATCGATGAGCGTCAGACAAGCCGAGAGAAGACTGACGCATGCCATAGCTGCAACGATAACACATAAACCATAAACTTCCTCTCCAACCTCACCTACCTATCGTACAACTATTTCCCTTGCTTTCCAGCCAAAAAAAATGCCTTTTCTTCCCAGAGAAAACAAGATTACGTACAATTATAAATTCTCGTACCAAAAAAAAAAAAAAAAAACGCCGGCATCGGAATTGGCGCGCTGCCCCAATTTTTTTTCTCCACATAATTGTACGTAATCCTTTTTTCTCGGTATACTACAACGGAGATTCGCCGATAGGTACCGATTTCCCCGGCGTCGTCGTCGGGAGCGGGCGGAGCTGTGGGGATGTCCGAGCTGCTGCTGAGCGACACTGCAGCGTGGCCTGCGTAAAGATTCAAACCGTGAAGAACTTTCAGCACGTTGTTCAAGCTCAGATTTGCTTCCAAGTATTTCACGGACAGTCTCGCCAATTGAGGACACAGGTACTGATGCGCGACGTCCAAGGTGGCTCGAGCTGTGCTTACCGATTGAAAATTCACAGGCTCGTCGTGCAAATATCTGAAACGGAGTACGTCGTGAGGAACAACGAAGACCGGAGACCTCGTACGTGTGACGCTTCCCGCGCTTTAAAAAAAAAAAAAAAAAAAAAAAAAAAAAAAAAAAAAAAAAAGTCTATCTTCAACAACTGTTACGGAGCACCGCATCGCCATAAAATTCTTGGCGGGGAAATACTTTCTTTGCCTTGGCTTGCAAATGAATTTAAATCTATTATCTCATAGCTTATCGTTCGATAGTTTGAAATTCAAAATAGCAGCAGCGCGTCGGTTCTACGCGATGCAACGCTACGAGTAAGGAGAACATACTGCATGGCGATTCTTTGCTTCGTTGTGCCATAGGAGGTACGCAAGATACGGATAATTCTGATCCCACGACTCGGGTACCTCGATTTTTCTTTATCAATTGCCACCGAAATATAACTTCCAAGACAACGATCAGCAAAATGATCCACATGTATGCGATGATGCCTAGTATGCCAAGGAGCAATAGGTTGGCCATCGTTGTTTATATTCATGCGGTGAAAATTTATTTCTCAAGCCAAATTCGACTAGTACAACGGACTGAAATTATTTGGTTGGATTTCTGGCTCAAAAATATGCTGCCACATGCTTTGAAGTTGCCCTCGTTAACGGAAAAATAATGCACACTGTGGCAGTAGGCTGTGAGTAACGAATGAATAATTGAAATGAAAATTCCTGTAATAAACGAATTTTCAAATAAAAAATCAAATTAATTTCCATCGAGTATTTTGTCAGGTTTTATTTGCAAAATAAACTCGAAAATATTACCCGAGTGATCGTCGTGCCAGTTTTTATTTAACTCGTCTGCCATATATATATATATATATATTTGTCGACGTATGATTCTACTAAAGGTTTCGAAACAAAGGCTGAAAACAGTACTGCAGTGGATACACTTCAATGAGATTGCTTCGTGACATTGATTCGATTATTATTGCAATAATTAATATTATAAAATTTAATTATGTAATAATTAGTAATAATCTCGAGGAAACAAGAATTTTCCTGGTGTTGGGGAAAATGAAGAAAATTGCTTACCTCAAGAAATGATCGAAGGCCCGTTTTTCGACGTGTTCGAGGCGGATGGTGGGTGGTGGTGTGCTCGGTGGTGGTGAGAGCGGTCCGACGAGCATGGCACGAAACCATTCGGATCTGTCCGCCAGTCGTTGTCGTTCCACCCTGTATCTCCACGTATCTCTGTCCGGCCCCACCTTCGCGAGAGCAATGAAATATGAACATGGTAAAAAATACTGGATAGCCGAGGTACTCGATGCGCGAGATGCTTACCTCGAGCATGACCGTGTTGTCCGCGTCGATGGAGCCCATCATTGCCTCCGCTGATATCAAAGGAATCTGTGCCATGTCGTTCGGGGGCTTCGGAATTTGAAGGACGAGGGACAAGGGCCGACCGGAGGCCCTTCGCTGACGCAAACCTTCCCGCACCTTGTCTCGCGTGCGGTCCGTTTTACCATGAGTGCATTGCCCACACTCTCCTGCAACATGTCCAAAAAAGGGAACTAACATTACATTGCGTCATTCGTTATTCAATAATTCGGGCAATTGTTAATAATTGATAATTGTTATCCATAATTAATAAACTGTCCGTAATTGTTAAACCGTTATTTGTAATTATTTAATGTTTTCCTTAATAATAATTTTTTATTCTTATTTATAATAATTGTTATTGGTTGTTAATAATCGATATATGTTAGTAATTGTGTGTTAGTACCGAGACGATTGGAGTGCTTTTACACGAATGAGTCATCATGCAGGGTGGTAAGTAACCTGTACGCCCGCCAGTTGCGGGGTATCTCACGTTTCGACCCAGGCAATCGGGTCACCTTTAATCCACGTCGACGCGAAAACTCGCTCGCGAGAAACGCTACGTCGAAGAGGTGCGGCGGGTAACTCGGTCGAGACTGAAAGGCGAAATGAAGGAGAACCTACATCGATGATGACAAAGAAGACGATAAGCAGGAGCTGCACTGATTATGTGACTCGTGCTGAACGATCTGAATGTAGACAAAGAGAAGTGGAAAATCCTGTGTCGATAAGACATTCTTGGACCACGCGGTCTGAGAATGTCTTGCCTAAACGCCTCGGAAAATTAGACGCGCGCATCGTCAAATTCGGAAAGTGAGTTTACGGTATCCGAGTTCGAGATAATATAATTAAGAATTTTTTTAAATAATTGCAAACAATTTATAACAGTCGAAAGGTGCAGTAAACTGTTTTTCACGAATATCGACAAAACGGTCGACTCTACGATAAAATTACTAAGGAGCAAATATGTAGCTGAGATAATTTTCAACAAAAATGAACGAATAAGTTTTTGTCGTAAGAGTGACCATTAACGAGATGTGATTTTTTGAAGAAGAAAAAAGCAGGAATGCATGCAATGCTCGCGCTTCTCTGAAGCGTTATATCTCGTGAACGGTGAGTCCTACAGAAAAAATGTATCAAATCACTTTGGTAGTAAATTGTTTCAGCTACATTTTTGATATGGGATGCTTATACCGAAAAGTTGATCCTTTTCGAGATATTTACGTTTTTGCGAGAAAAAAAGTGAAGTGAATATAGAAAAAAGCCTCTAACAACGTATTTTTCGAGTCTGATGTCTAATATTTTAGAAGTATAGCGTTGGAATTGTTCTTTAAAAACGAATTTTGTGTAGGAAGTGTTATTACTATTCTTATGACATGTACGAATCGCCGATGAAATGATCATATCGGCGAATTGATATTTATAGTCTCTTGCACAAACAGCCAGGTAATCGCTCGTGGAATGAGCAAAGTTTGCTTGTCGATGGGTGCGCGCAGTGTCAACACGTCGCGAAATGTAGGTAGGGTTAATCAATCGCGCCAATGACGTGAATGATCGAGTAACGCTGGGTGCTCCTAACAAGAGTAAAAAAAAATCAGCCAAACCCCTAGATAGCGATCGAGACAACGCTATCGATGTCGCGATAAGAAGTTAAGGCGACGATTTTGTACGTGTACGAACTTTGTAACCACTGCCGCGTTCGCCAGCGACATCGAGCTTATTTGTCAACGTCTAGAATATTTTTTTCTCCTTTTTCAAGATTGAAAACAAGTAGAAAATAATTCCCAGCGAGTTTTGCCCACAAACCACATCGAACGACGAAAAAAAAAACGTAGATAATTATAATTAAAAAATTAACTCGATATAATTATTTCTCATTTTTCTATAATGTACGTCAAACTGTATACAATTTTTTCTCAATTTTATAAGCTCAAAAAAAAGATTCTATGCAATCATATATTATAACAAATAAACAAATTAGCTCGATACAATTATATATAATTGTACATAAATTATATATCGACTCGTCTCCAAAGAACAGCTCGAAATTTAAATTTTCCGGTCCTCCATCGAATCTAAGTTTTTCCCATTAAAGTAACACAGAAAAGTGTTAAAATTAAGATTAAAATTCACAACTCTGTAGAATACGCCATTTTAATGATAAAAATGTGACATTTTTCGTCTAAAGTTTCCTGCTCAACGCTTTGATTTTACGAGAAAAAAATTTTGTTCGTAGTTTGCAGGAGGATCTAATGTAAAAACTCCACTTTCCCGTGTTATTTAAATCCGAAAATTTTAAGAATTCGGCGGAGGACCTCTACAATTTTTAGCAGTTCTTCGGACAGGTGTTTTGTGCAGACATACTCGACGATGTTTTAGGCGCGGAGAGCGAATAAAAAATTTCGATTTTTTGGCACACCCTAGTCGAAAAATGGATTCCTATTTCCCTTGGTCCCAGCATCCCGCGTGAACGGCCGGACGAATTTCGCTAATCCTATTTTTTTTTGTGTTTTTTATTGTCAGGAGAAGATTTTTATTGGAGGAAAAATTTGGAAAGCTGCGCGGAACATTAGAAAAATTAAGACCATATCAGCTTTTTTAATGTAACCTTAAGACAAAAATCACTGTCAGTTGTTTGACAGCTGGCGAGATTAAAAAAAAATTAAAAAATTGATTTATATAGATAGAGCAATTGAAAGAAAGATGGACAAATAGATCTCTCTCTCTCTCTCTCTCTCTCTCTCTCTCTCTCTCTCTCTCTCTCTCTCTCTCTCTCTCTCTCTCTATATATATATATATATATATATATATATATATATATATATATACCAATTCGAATTTAATAATCATAGTTCAGACAGGTCGGGTGGACTAGTAATTGTACATAAATTATATATGATTATAAAAATATACCAATTATTCATGTATAATTATATATAATCGCCCAGTTATTATAAGTAAATTATAAATACATTTTGTTTTTAAATTTAAACGTTCTTGTATGTCACATCGTGTCACAACGTGCGGAGAATACTTGATGATCGGGTGAAATAATAAGAGTTTTCGGACAATGGACCAATCGGCGTGAGATGAGCGCTCAGATTCACGCGAGTACGCGAATGTACGCGCAGTTGCCGATGAGTCAGGCGTTTTTGGCGATATTTGTTTAAACAATTAACTGTACAAGAGTGGGAAAATGTTCGTAGTCGTAGCAGCACGGTGAGCTACGCTTCGGTACGACGCGTCGATTCCGCAAAAGATAGGGAAACGCGCATCCATCATGAGTTAATACTGAAAAAATGTGCGAACGATCGGCATGGAATGATCGAGCATCGATGAGCGATGATAAATTTCAATTCGAGATGCCGCGATTAATTCTGCGCGCTAATTACACGTACTCCGATGTAGCTATTAAAACTCCGAAAATGCGAGTAAAAAGGTATAAAAATTGGCTTTCATTTTCAAAATTCGATTGATGGGTAAACAATTAAAAAAAATATATTTTAGCAACATCGAATAACAGAAACTCGAGGCGAGCTGTAAAAACCGGAAGCCACGTTATCGAACGTGCGATAAAAAAAAATTGGAAGAATAAAAATGAAAAGAATAAAAATAAAAATTGGCGAACGTGAAAACAAAAGAAAATCGGAATATTAAAATACGAAATGAATTTTTCCAAATTTGGGATGCAAAAAAAAACAAAAAACGGGCGATGGGTGGAAAATATAAGGTTGCGGAAATTGGGGGTAAAATTGGAAATTGGGGAGGGAACGAGAGAGTGGGGAAAAAAGGGGAATTTCGAGGTACGTACCGTTGTTCGTTGAGACGGTCATCGTAATTTGTCGAGCGAGAGAGACGCGAATAGAATTTCCCCAGATTTCACCGCCCCATTCAAATTTCGCCGGATTTTCTAGCAGAGATAGTTCGATCGGACGAGGCGAGACGCACGCGGCGGTCCATAACAACGCTGATTTCCGGTTTGTCGCACGACCAAATTTCATTGGCGCTTCCTTAATTGCAACCGCATCGTTATACTCGTGGGACGAGCGATGATGAAAGGTGAAGGTTTCGCGTCGAACTAAAGGCCATGGTACGAATCGATCGACTCGCCAGTTTAAATTCTGAGACGCGATCTCTGATAAGTGGACAACTTATCAGCCCGAGCACTTATATCACACCTCCGTGTTTATCAACACGTCGTCGTCGCGCAGTCGCCATAACGTAAGCAAGACACTTCGAATGAATGGGCGAGAAATAAACAAAAGGGCGAACGTGTACTTGCATACATACCTACACACAGACAGACGCAGACACACACGCAGAGACACACGCAGACATACGGTAAAGAATGTGGCTTTGCCGTCTTGCCCACTCGCAAGTACGCAAATTTATGCGATTCCGTGTATTTTGTCCACGTCTCGTTACCTACGAGCTTCGACCTTGAGAACTTCGTAAACAAATTGACACACATGCAGATAAATTGTTACGTGAAAATTGATCGGATGCAAATATTATTTTTATATGTTTGGGGCGAGTTAAAAAAACGAAAAACTATTTGATGGGGTCGAAAAATTGATAGTATACGCGAAAACAAAATTTTGGTCGTAATTAGAGCTCTCGATATGCAGATAAATTATTACGTGAAAATTGATCGGATGCAAACATTATTTTTATATGTTTGGGGCGAGTTAAAAAAACGAAAAACTATTTGATGGGGTCGAAAAATTGATAGTATACGCGAAAACAAAATTTTGGTCGTAATTAGAGCTCTCGATATGCAGATAAATTATTACGTGAAAATTGATCGGATACAAATATTATTTTTATATGATTGGGGCGAGTTAAAAAAACGAAAAACTATTTGATGGGGTCGAAAAATTGATAGTATACGCGAAAACAAAATTTTGGTCGTAATTAGAGCTCTCAATAAGCATATTAAGGTCATTTGAGTAACACGAAAAAATATTTCTTAATTTTCCAATTTTTGTAGCTTGGAAGCGATTGGTCGTAGAAAAATTTGACAAAACGGGTCCGAACGGAAATTGAAGGAGCTACAAAAAAGGTCTCTTGCAAAAAATCCGTTAAGACAACCGTTTTCGAGTTACGAGCGTGGTAAATAGTATCTGTTGAAGTTTTCAAGCATTTGGTCGAAATTGGTAACTTTTTTGTCCTATCGCGATTCTATAAAATTTGTAAAAGTGGAATTAATTTTAGGCAAGAGAAGAGGAAAAGTCCACGGTATTGACACGGAGGAATAGAATTTTCGAAGCGAAAATCGCTCCTGAAAATGTGTCCAAGTTTCGAAGCTGGGAAAATCGTTGTGAAAGTTGTTAATGTAAAAATTAGTCATCCCAATAGATCGCATAATTTTGTGCTTCGCGGGTCGATTTGCGGTCGAAACGACGAATAATTACTTTATGAGTTACTTCCACGTTCGATAAATTCAAATTTCTTTCCCACATTTTGTTGAATTTATATTTCTCATTAATCGCCAATTTTTTTATTAATTATCATAAATCTCGTCAATTCGCGAGGACAAATTTGCGAATAATTGTCACAGCTAGACCGAATTTTTCTCGTCTATTGGATAGTGTATAAATAATATGTATGTATTATATACTTCAAAACTTACGGCAGTTAACAAATGGTTGGAGCTTAATCAACTGTCATTGAATACACTGAAACCAGTCTATATAGCTTTTGGGTCTTATCTGGACAGTGTTCCTAATAGTGTTCCTAATAGATTAGTCATTGAAATAAATGGTGAAATACTTACACGGGTCGAACATTGTAAATATTTAGGATTAATAATTGACAGCAAATTAAAATGGGACTTACATCCCCAAAATATCATAAGAAAAACTAAATATATCATCTTTGTGATGGCTAAAATGGCGAGTATCATGAATTTATCCTCTCTGATGACTGTATTCTATGCGCTTTTTTATAGTATTGCTATATAAGGCATCATTGCCTGGGGTGGTGCGTATGATAATGTAATATCTCCGATTGAAAAAACACAAAATAGATTACTAAGGATCATAGCAAAGAAAGAGTCACCGTGTAAATATCCATTAACTATCAAACAATGTTTCCTATTGGAAGCTATTGCCGCCAATATTGGCGAGTACACAAAAGAGTATCAGGAATCAATGAATAATACTAGAAACAAGTTGAATATACCAAAAATCAAGAAGACCTTATTGTTAAAAAGTAGCAAAGTGGTTGCTCCAAAAATCTTCCTTAAAATGGGCATAGAACTCGTAACAAATGTCAACTCTAGCAAGAATAAGAAAGTCATATCAAAGTCTTGGCTGACTTCTAATACGGAGCTTTTACTTAGTATGCGTTTATTGTAATCAACTCGTCTTGTTTGTGATTAATCGTACTAATGTGAAACTAATATTGTTTATTGGGCAGGCAGGAAATCTATACTAAATAGTATTTAAGTGTTATTTTTTTGTAATTTTTTATATATCTAGTTTTTACGATCAGTCCGGCGTACAGGTAATCCGTTTTCCTTTGTCGAAGTTGTACTTTTATGTTACTTGTAATTTTGCTGGTCTAAATAAATTTGAATTTTGAATTTGAATATTATGTATAATCGAATGAGGATATGGAAAAAAATTGAAATGATGTCTCAATTTTTTTTGAAAATCGAGATAATAATAAAACAAATGACGATCCGTATTCCGCGTGTAATTTTAAGCTCACCTGATTTCGCAAAATGCATAGTAGTCCCTTATTCCTCATTCGAGTCGAGTTGCCCTTCGAGGATGCGAATTGGGCTGCGCGGCAAGTTTTGTCAATACATCGACACCGTCTGCGCGAGTTTCCGACTAAACTTGCAAAGATACGCGTCCGCGCGGCGATCAGCGGTGGGAGCAGCGGAATACTAATAAAAAAGGAGGAATGACGTGAAAAAAAAGTAGAAAAAAAAAGTTTCTGAAAAATGATGACGTTCCTGTTAAAATTAGCAAAAATCATAATGGATTGGGTATTCGTGTAAAGTAAGTGGAATCAATGGCGATTTGACTCGTCGAGTCGCACGAAAGAGGTGATAATTAGCCGTAGCCAAGATCTATCTATCCTAATTATTCGGTGCGAGTCGCCGACGCGGCAAAAAAGGCTGTTTGAAAAATCAATTCGAGCGGGTAGCGAACAATCATATGTACTTGGCAACGCGCTTCGTGGCGGTGAAAATGCGTGTGAATGCGAACCGATAAAAAACCTCGCGTACAGAATAAAATCAGCGGGCATAACATAACATAAATAAAGTCTCCTGAGAATTGCAACAAATTTTTCGATTTCTCGCCTAACAACGAAGATATGACATCGAGGGAAGCAATAGCGCTGAGCGCCCTGTACCGAGAGAAGGAGGCGCTACCAAGAAAAGTGTTTCCCACCAAACATACGTAGTTTTGTCTGCAAAATACGAATCGGCAATAAAAAATAGTGCCTTCCGTTCAAAAATCCAAGGTTGACCTTGAGTTGACCTTGAAGGTGACCAAAAACTCAAGGTCAGCGTGGAATTGCGAGGAAAAAATCCTAGAAAATGTTGTATCACGTATTTTCCTAGTGACCGCCTTCCTGCCAAGTTACGAAGGGTTCCTTACTTTCTCGTCACCCGGTATACGCCAAATTAAATACTATTATACTGTAAGTCTGCGTAATGATATAGTGCATTTTTTTTCTAGTTTCACGTAGAATTATTTTGAGGTCTATGTAAATCGTGTCTCAATTGTATACCGGGTGGACAATTTAACGTGACCAGCCCAAATATCCTCGACGCCTTGGGAGTTAAAAAAAAATTGCAGGAGGGAAATTGGCAAGGTAGATATCTGGACTGGACGCTTCAAATCGGCCATCCTGTATGATAGCATGGAGTCCATTTTTTTTTAAATAGTTGTTGGCGACTTACTTATATTCTTATCGGTATTTATAACGGGTCGATTTTTTTTACAGTCTAGTGCACCACGTCTGCGAGTTATGCACAGGGTAACGAGACTTTTCTAAGTATCGTACATCTGCCTTCGCAAGCGTTATTCTCGTCACGCGTGATTCAGCTTCTGAATGTAGCGAAAAACGGACACGTCTCACGTTCCGACTTATTTTCAGTTATTTTCGCCACGTTTCTCTGTATCGAGTACCCGAGAAAAAAATCGTGCACAGTTGTACAGAAAAAATTGGCCTGATATAATTATGCATAATTTACGTATACTTTATATATATTTATAAATAATTAAATCGCGTTCTACATAAAAAGCGAAAAATTCCAGCTAATTTTGCATATAAATTGCATTTAATAATATCAGACCAATTTTTCACGTTCAATTATTTATAATATTTTTTAGTTAGCTTTGCTCGAATAAATCTATTGTCGTTGATTTGAGCGGAAATCGCAGGTAAAATATTTTCCATCCCGAGAAAAAAAAAGTTGGGTATAATTTTTTATAAATTATATATAATTATAACGAGCAATTTTTTTTTTTTGTTATTAATTATACATCATTTTTTTTTCGCGGTACGATGATATTTTTGTCACGCGATAAATAAATTTGTTAAAGTGACAATGAGCTGATATACGGCGTTTTTCTTTAGCCTGCAACTAAGTTCGTTTGATGGATACAATTGTTTTAATTTATATCGTTTCATTTAATTAGCGTCGGCCTCATCGAGGTCAACGAAGTTTGCGAAACGTACGTATAATTCATGACAATGCGACCTTACGATTCGACTGCAGATTACTCAATTAGAAAATTTTCAATTTCGAATAATTAATACGAGGCCGCGCGAAGAAAAGTGACGGTAGCGCGTCCTCGTTCGTTGCGCATCGTTTTCCAATTGGAACGAGTCCGAAAGATGCGTGAAAACGACACGATTTCTCAAAAATCCCAATACATTTCGCTCTATGGTCGCCATTTTGTTTTTCCAATTTCCGAATTTCGCTTTGTCCGCTCAAACTTCTACGAACGTTCGAGAAAAGTCGAGCCTGAATCGTTTCCGCGACTTTGGGCAGTCCAGTTGCCATTTTGGTTCCGCCATTTCGCGTCTCTAACCTCAAATTCGAGTCGCTCGATGTGCACCGCGGGAAAAAGAGACTATTCCAAAGTTTTCCTCGATTTACAGTTCGATCCCGAGCCTTCAGATGCCGGATTCGTCATCGGCAATCCGGAAAAACCACGACGAGGAGTATTTGGCCGCCATCTTGGCGCCGCCATTTTGATTTTGGTACCTCGGACTCGAACGTTCGAAGAAAGTCGAGGTTGAATCGTTTCCGCGACTTTGGGCAGCCCGGTCGCCATTTTGGATCCGCCATTTCGCGTCTCTAACCTCAAATTCGAGTCGCTCGATGTGCACCGCGGGAAAAAGAGACTATTCCAAAGTTTTCCTCGATTTACAGTTCGATTCCGAGCCTTCAGATGCCGGATTCGTCATCGGCGATCCGGAAAAGCCACGACGAGGAGTATTTGGCCGCCATCTTGGCGCCGCCATTTTGATTTTGGTACCTTGGACTCAGCTCAGTATACTTGGCAAACTACTGCAACCAATTTAAAAATAAATATACCCAATAATTTGGAAATCATTTGGTCAAATTTGGAAAATCATTCGCGTAGTTTGGAAAAGAATGGATAATGAATAATCGATGAAACATTATTAAACGTATATTTAGCAAACAAGTTGACCGATTTCATTTTTTTTTCTTCAGATCGATGCTAAATGATTTGGAGAATCGATTTCCAAGTATTTCAAAATTTGGAAAATAATTTTTAAGTATTTAGCTACAAAATAATAATAGTGAATACTTCAACATGTGGCATTCAAAGCTGACCTTTCTAGTTCATGAGCAAAACTTCAAGTAAGAATGTACATTCTTCAAATGCAGAATATTTTTATCAGCTAAATCTTACTACTCCAAAATTATCAATCACACGAAAGACGCAGAAAGACGAAACTGTCATGGCGGAGGGCAGCGCTTTACTATTATTTTGTAAATAAATACTTAAAAATTAGTTTCCAAATTTGGAAATACTTGGAAATCGATTTTCCAAATCATTTAGCATCGATCTGGAGAAAAAAAAATGAAATCGGTCAACTTGTTTGCTAACTATACTTTTAATAAATTTTCATTCATTATTCATTATCCATTCTTTTCCAAACTACGCGAATGATTTTCCAAATTTGTCCAAATGATTTCCAAATTATTGGCTACATTTATTTTCAAATTGGTTGCAGTAGTTTGCCAAGGTATACCGAGGTCTTGGACTCGACATGTCCAGGTGGAAACGCCTCGATTTACAATTACGAAAACTAAGTAACAGGTTCAACGATTGAACATCGACGACGATTGCAATAGGGTGCTACGTGACGCGGACCACGCTTTTTATCGCGCTCGGGAATTCAATTTTTTATCGATACCATTGAACGTGACAAGTTTGCCCACCGTTTCGGTTGCAACACCGATCTAGTTTCTTCCAGCGTCGGAAGTGACAGCGTTCGTCGCCGCGGACACTCGGTATATTGTGAAACTGTATCTATGTACATATACACGCGAGACCCGATCTTTGGGAGGTACGACGACGAAGAGCGAAAGCCGTGTTCATCTCCTACTCCTTTCGCATAGACCACCCAAAATTAAAAAAAAAATCAAAAAAAAAAAATAAATAAATAAAAAATTATACGGGTGTTCCACGCGCACTCGCCCATCCGTGCCCTCGACCCCTCAGATTTGGATCTCGATTTTTTGCCTGGTCAATCCGATCGAAAAAGGCACTCTCAATTTGTTTGAGATTTTTTCGATGGTTTGCCAATTTTTGGTTCAGCCTGCAGAGTAGAAAAAAATCGTCACGCTATAAAATTCTGAAAAAATTGACAAAGTTTGGAAAAAATATGGCGATTTTTCCGTAGTCCTTGAACTACAAAAAAGCGACGTGTTTTTTAATTTAAGTTTTAATTTAAGTTTGTGAATTTTTATTCACGCATCACACGCGTACAAAATATTCTGTTAAATTTCTGTTGTTACCGCTATTATCGCAAAAGTCGTCGAGCTGTTCGGTTGCTTCGATAAAAACGAGCGAGACGTGCTTTATACACTTGGATACGATATAATTTGGTATTCTCCCTTTTTCCATACTTTTCGCGACACGACGACTCAATTCCGCGCGATCGACGCAGACCGAGCGTAGACAACTTCTTGCGATGTTTCTTGCGTTTCGCGAAAATATTCGCCCATCGAAGCTTATCACGTTCGTCGTGTTTCTTTCTACATTCCATCACGTCACAACTTTTTTCGTCGCCAATTTGTTTACAAACAAACGCACGTGCATTGTGATCGCGAGGTCCGTTAGAGATGAATTCTGCTCGTCAAAAAGCTCGTTAATAACGGTATTTTCCATTCAATAATCGTCCCGCAATGTCGAACGCAGAGAAACCCGTCTGGAACAAATAAACCTCCATTTTTTCATACTCGAAAAAAAAATTTCTTCCAAATTTCCAATTACTCCGAATTCAGCTCTTAAAAAAAAATGAAAAAACCATTATACATAATTTATCCAAAATTCTATACAGCTCGATTTAATTGTATACAATTTTTTTTGTTGCAATATTATATACAGGGTGTCGAAAAAGTGCTCGATTATTTTGAAAACTGTGCACCAGATCGGAAAACAGAAAAGTTCGGATGTGTTCCAACAGCGAGATAGCCCAAATTTCCTTGGCACTACGTATACTCACGTATTTTGTCGCGCTGATTTCGAATATAACCATGAAATTGAATTTTCATGGTGAAAACCGAAAAAAAACATTAAAATGATGTTTTCTTGCGATTATTCAACAAGATACGCAAAATCTCGAAAAGTGCGTCAGACAAAAGTTGTAGAGCTTATTTAAAGGGATTTTTCATGTTCTACCCATTTTTTGCCAAGAGCGATTATTTTCCGAGAAAAATGCAAAAAGTGTAAAAAACCATTTTAAAGGCACGGTTTGAAGGAGGTCGTGTGTGCATGCGTGTGGCGAGCGCGAGCGTGTATACGTGTGCCTATTAATTAGTAGGAAAGAAAAAAAAAGTGTCATCATTTTTCGGAAAAGTCGCATTTTCAAATAATTACAACGTTCTTCCAGATCCAATCAGCTCGCCTCGATCTGTGGAACATTATCGGTTACATCCTACTCTGTTAACATACTACTTTTCGTGGTACCCAACTTTCTCTCCGACGTTTTTCAAGCTGTCATAAAGCTGAGAGCATTACTACGCGGCGAAGTGTTGCAATGATGTGCGTATCTATCGATTTCATGGTTGTTTACTATTTTCGCATTTTTCTCGAAAAATAATCGCTTTTGGTGAAAAATGCATGAAACGTAAAAGATTTATTTACATGAGTTCTCCAACTTTTGTTCGACGCATTTTTCGAAATTTTCCCTACTTTTCGAAATAATCGCAAAAACCATAATTTGGATGCTTTCTTTTTTAGGTTTTCGCCATGAAAATTCAATTTGCGCCAATTTTTATCGTCAGCGTCGTAATTAGCACGACAAAATACGCGAGTATACGCGGTGGCAAAGAAATCGGAGAGGAGAATGTCCCAACCTTTTTCGGTACGAATATGAATATCATTATAAATAGTGAAAATATGTAAGGAAAGATGTTGGTACCGCAAAAATCCAACCTTTATCATCCCGATACCCTGGTTATTTTTTATCCTCTTCCAACATCGGAGTAAGGTTCTTCTACTTACAATGAGTCTGATTCTACCCGTAAAAAATGAAAGTTCGACAGCATTTAGCGGTAGTTTTCCGGCAAAACGACAATTTTCAAGTCAGTGTCACCGTGTCTAGGTCGCCGAGCCCGCATCGGGTGTGCAGAGCAGCTCGGTTTATCTCCAACGACACGAATTTCTGAACATCGAAATCGCGCGAATTGCTCGATGAGACAATTTTTGTACGCACTTTTTTTTTTTTTTGGCTTCCTCTCGACACGTTTGTATGAATCGTTGCTTCATCTCGCTTGTGGAGCTGAGTCGCTCGGGCGAACTATTAGAGCCTGACGCCGCAAAAAGTGTTTGACCTTACGCACAGCTATGCGCTGCCTTTCGAACGGATCCGAACAAATTTGAAAATGACGAACAAAGTCTGAAAGTAAATTGTCATGGGGAAAAAAAGTGAGGCAAAATAAGCGACGACGTGATTTACGCGTATAGTGAATTACGAAATTAGGAACGGACAATTAAGGATTCAATTCTAATTGTTAGCAAGGTCGATGTCGAAAACGGTGAGGATCGCGATAAGATGCAACCTCGTTCTCGAATCGATGATCGACCCTGCTTTTTCCTGGGAGTTTCGCACATGCGATTTCGCTGTTCGTATCGTATTATTATTAAAACTACCCATACCTCCCCGATTAATCTGAATTCTCGTATACAGATGTATTTCAACGCGCTGAGAACGAATATGATGGGCAAAATACCCGCAAGTTTCACTTTCAAGGTCAAATCTAGCAAGAAAAATGAATTTTTAAAAAAGTTTTCACGTTTATTGTGATAAATATCGATTCTAGCGAAAAATAGTTCCAACAAAAGTTGTAGGCCATAGAAATATTGACATTTTTTGTTTCGTACGATTTTCATTTAGAGCCAGTCGTTTGTGAGGAAAAAGCGACAATGCTCGGAAATAGGTATATTCTGCTGAACTCCATTAGTTTCGATATTAAACCCAACCCAACCCAACCAAACCAAACCCAACCCGACCCAACCCACGCGTGCATTTTTGACAAATGCCCGAAATTCTTATTGCCGACGACATATACACATCTTGGAGCATTATCGCATTTTCCTCACAAACGACTGGCTCTACATAAAAATTGTACCGAACAAAAAGTGTCAACATCTTTATGGCCTACAACTTTTGTTCCAACTATTTTCCTCTAGAATCAATATTTATCACAATAAACGTGAAAAACCTTTTAAAAAAATCATTTTTCCAGATTTGACCTTGAAAATGCAATTTGCGGGTATTTTGCCTATCATATTCGTTCTCAGCGCGTTGAAATACACATTATTCGGAGGTATGGGCTATTCGGAAGTACACCCAAACTCGGGCCAGACAGCATCAAACCAACTATGCCATTCGTAGGCAAATGGAAGAGAAAAAACTACCCGTCTTTTTCGTTTGTCACTTGCAATCGTTTTTAACAAATTACGATAAAAGTTGTGACTCAAAAAACGCGGATAGTTTTTCTTTATTCGCCCATGAATGGTATAGTTAGTTTGATGCTATCTATCCCAGTTTTTGCCGGCCAATTTTCTTTCCGTAAGATCCACTCTGTCGGAAGTTCTTTTTACAAACGTGAATCATTCTCCGCCGCCAAAGCTGCCGCGGAGATGTCCAATTGATCGAACGGCGGTCGATCATTATTTTCGAGGAACGAGCGACGTTGGCAGCGCGAAGCGGGATGCGTTTCGCAACGACGAGGGTGAAGTTTCTACGAGAGGCATCGCGTCCTCTCGCAGCGATGATTGAAGCGATCAATCATCCGAGATGCGGGTCATCGTTGTCGATTTCTTTGTCGCCTCGCACCGAGATACATCGATGTAAATCAAGGGATTTCCCCGGCCACGTGACCCGCAACGATGCTTCCTGTCCGCTCCTCAAAGTTCACGCGTGGCCCAAGAATTTTGTTGCGTCCTGAATTTTTGATACATCGCTCCTGCGAAAAAATCTCACCACATCTCTCCTTACTAAACGGTTTCCGCTCCAAATCTGTTGCCGGCTGCTTTTTCCAAAAAAGCGACAGCCTCCCAAATATTTTTTTCAAAATGAAAACGAAAAAATAATAAAACAACTTCCAAAAATTTCCTCGGGCAGCGAAAAAATTCGCCCAGCTTCCGACCGAAACTGTGCATTTTCCAAAACTGATGGACAAAAGTTTGAACGTTTTGGGGTTTTTTTTCTAATTTTTTTTTTCTAATTAAAAAAAAAATCTAATTTTTTTTCTAATTTTTTTTTGACGTTTTTTTAAAATAATTTTGCGACCACGTTTTTTGGTCGGTATTGTGCGGATTGGATGTTTGATCGAAATCCGATTTCAATGGTTTTGCGACGAGGAATGTTCGCGAATGAGAGGTCGCCGTAAAAATAGATCTATCGATCGTCGATAATATTTTTTGCGTCGTTTTCGCGCAATTCATTGAATACCTCGCGAAATGCAAATTTTCCCGCGTCATCTCTTCGTTTCTCTTTTTGCCTCCGTTTACCTCTTTCACGTCGAAAGATTTGAGCTGTTGAACTCGACACGATGAACCTTGAGATGATCTCATTCGTACGCGTACTTTTTTCGAACGTCGATCGCGCAGCTCGCTGATTCATATCGGTGTCGAGTATGCAAAAAGAAAAAAAAAAGGAAAAAAAAGGAAAAAAGAAGGAAAAAAAACGAAGAAAAGGTAAGAAGTGAAACAAGCGAGCTGATATTTTTCATCGTAATTCTCGTAATTGCGATTTATTAAGCGAGCACGTCTATCGGAATTTCTGAGGAGGCAACGAAATTATCATTCTCTCGTTAATGAACTCAAGGCCTGACGACGCCGCTACTCCGACACATTTTCCATTGTCTTTTCACTATTTGTTAATGGATGATCTACATCTGTTCGAACAACCCGCACGATTCTATTGTTCGCGCAACGAGTGACACGTACTCGTGGTTATTAAAAATGTTCGTCGAATAAGGGTCAATTTGCTGGTAAATGTTCGGTCTCGCCAATTCGATGTGGCGCTCAGGATTCGATACCGTGTTAAATTTTTTTTTTTTTTTGCTCCAAAAATGTCAAAATCGAGTGATAAAAAATAGAATAAAAAAATTGGGCCCCCGTTTTTGTTAAGGGGCGGGTTTCGCGTTAATCTAGGTATTTTTGAGATTTTTTTCAGATTTTTAAAGATGGGCGTGCGCCGGCGAGTTCAACTATTCGTAACAAATCATTGGGTGGATAAAAAAATTTGAAAAAAATTCTGGTCGCGTTTTTTGGCGAGTAGAATTTGAGGAAAAAACACAGGAAATGATTTCGAGATGCTCGGGGCCGAAAACGGGTCGAGTTGGCGTGGAATGCCCCGTACGTAGGCGTATATATGGGGCATTCGAGGTGAAATCGATGATTTTACGTCCGAAAAAATCGGAAAAATTACTACCAGCTGCTAAATTCTTAACAAGACGGCCTGATTTTTTCCAGCATTTTGAAACCAAGGCTTCGAAAAATACGACGATGTTTTATTTATTTTATTTTACAAGCAAAATCACCGTTAAATTGTGAAGCTGTCCAAATTTGTTCACATTTTTTCAGACGCCGAAAAGCACTTTGTGGACAAAAAAAGTGATGGAAATTTAATTTTTGCTAGCAACAAATGAAACGAAGTGAACAAATTCGTGAGACAAGTTTCACGGATAAATTGTACCTACGTTGCAATTTTTTCACATTTCTTCATTCTTTCTAGAGACCATTTTTTTTTTTGGACCGTCAGATTTTTTGGAAAAAAGGTGAAAAAAATTGGTAAACAGATTTACCAATTTTGGAACATTTTGGAAAAACGTGAAAAAATTGGAGGACAGATGAATTTTAGCGAGTCCATCGAAGTGGAACGAGTCGTAGCCGATGGCACGTGAAAACGCTGCGTTCCTCGCGAATATGGGCGGCGTAGGTATATCATAGCTAGAAAAAAGTAGTCATGGTATAGACAGCAGCACAAGCGTGGCATTGTTTCGCGAATGAATTATTTACATCGCCGTCGATGTGTCGCTTGGTACGTCGCTAATTCGTGAAAAATGAAAGACTTATCCCGTTCGCGAATGTGTACGTGTCAATTTTTTGCCTGTAAATAACCAATTAACGTTGTTAGAACCTTTTCTTTTCAAATCTAAAACGCGTACCATTGATTCCTTATTCACTTGGAGCTACGAGCGTTATGCAACAACAAATGACGTATCAACGAAAATAATAATTCGTCATCTCCCGCTAACTTCTCCTCCACCCTATTTCTTCTTTCCCACATCACAATCTCATTCTACCAATTTTACCATCGTCCATTTTTTTTTCTTCCCAAACGGCCTTTCATCCCGTTTTTTGTTCGTCGCACACAATTCGCATCACTTTCCATCGCTACAGCAATTGTCAAACAACGTTTCCTCCAATACTTTGCCCAGTATTTTTTTTCTTTAATTTATTTAGTATTTATTTATTCATCCATTTATTTATTTACTTATTTATTTATTTGTGTACTTATTTATTTATTTATTTATTTATTTATTTATTTGTTCATTTATTTAGTTATTTAGTTATTTATTTATTTAGTTATTTAGTTATTCAGTTATTTAGTTATTTAGTTATTTAGTTATTTAGTTATTTAATTATTTAGTTATTTAGTTATTTAGTTATTTAGTTGTTTATGTATTTAGTTGTTTAGTTATTTATTTAGTTATTTATTTAGTTATTTATTTATTTATTTATTTATTTATTTATTTATTCATTTATTTATTTATTTAGTTAGTTATTTACTTAGTTATTTAAGTTGTTCACGATTGAAAATTAAAAAAAAAGAATGAGGAGAAAAATATAGGTGTAGTTGTAAATGGTAAGTAGTTGTAGATTGTAACCAGTGAGGCTTGTAGATTGAGTGTTTAAAGCTGGATAATCGTGATGGTACGATCGACGATTATTAATACAGAGATGTTTAATTGCGAGACAAACTGGTAAATTTCCACGGCGATCTGTGACCGGTATTACGCACGCGAATCGTGAACAAAGCTGCAGAAATTCATTCGACAACGAGCATCACGTATCGCGGAGATGTCTAATCACCGCGAGACCCATTGATTTGCTAACGTCACGGGTAAGAAATCGCCTTCTAGATTCCTGAATGCGAGCCTCCATCCAACGAATCGATGTATAGATGAATAGACATCGGTCCCACTCGTTGTTAAATATAACACAAGAGAAGTATTTTTAGACGTAAGGCGAACCACAGAGAAAATGATGGAACAAAAACCGCATCGGATTAAAACAAAGAAAGTATCGCGGGATAGGAACGGATTCACCACCGAGAATGAGGAACAGAAACGAAATGGGGAATTAGAAAGTTAGTTGCTGAATTGCTGAAAATAATATACCAGCAATTTCAGCAACGACGCGCTGAGTATTAATTTCCGAGAAAATGGAGCCGATGAATTTTGTAGAAACTTTACTGGCAGCAATACATTTTCTACGAATATTTTTGAATTGCTGACGTTGCTGAAAATTTGTGAGCATCTGAAAAATCGATTTCTCAAGGAGAAGTTAATCAGTTTTCGGAAAACCAGCATCTAGCAGTTGGAACAATTGAACGTTGCTTCGGGCAAGAGGAAAAATTCAGCAACGTAAGAGTAGCGTAAAAGGAGTGAAAAGTTGTCGCTGGAAATTTTCAATTACGCAAAGTAAATAAGCAGAGGTGCCCGTGCCACTTTGCAAATTTCTTAGATAGGAGTTAATTGATATTTTCGAGGCTGTCCGGAGATATGCTAATTGCTGAATTTAAATTTTAAATATCGCGCAGCATAAATTGTATCGCGGCTCGGGTCGCGAGGTCGGAAATTTCCACGACAGAAGGGAAGGAGATACCTAATCTCAAAACACACTGGACTACGGTCAGATCACTTCCGTTCAGTTTTGACGAATCGAACCACGTGTTCCTAACACGTGCTACTATCGTGAGGATCAGCGAGCATCGAGAAACGTTGCTGCTTTTCACTCGTTCGTCGACGTTCCCCGCAGCTTGTCCCTCTGACAACGAGAGAAATGAGAGAGAGTCAATCGATGTCATCCGATGCGGGCGAAGATATCATTCTAATTAGTCACTCGAACAGGACTCAAAGAGCCCGCCATGTTCAGCAACGATGAGCAATTTTTCCAGTAATTAAATCAAAGTCTCCGAATATTCTCATCAGCGTTCAGCAACGATCAGCAATTTTTCCAGCAATTCAATCAGCAATTTTTCCAGGAATTCAACCCACAATTTTTCCAGCAATTCAATCAGCAATTTTTCCAGCAATTCAATCAGAATTTTCTTCAGGAATTCAATCAGCAATTTTTCCAGCAATTCAATCAGCAATTTTTTCAGCAATTCAATCAGCAATTTTTCCAGCAATTCAATCGAAGTTTCCGAATCCTCTCGCAGACGTTCAGCAGCGACCAGCAATTTTCCAGCAATGCAGTTGGCGTTTCCGAATATTTCGATAACCGTTCAGCAACGATCAGCATTTTTCCAGCAATTCAATCGGAGTTTCCGAATATTTTTATAACTGTTCAGCGACCGTCAGAATTTTTTCCAGCAATTCAATCGGAGTTTCCCATATTTTGGCAACCGTTTAGCAACGACAGCAACT
Organism: Arge pagana; assembly: GCA_963969455.1. Classification (NCBI taxonomy): domain Eukaryota; kingdom Metazoa; phylum Arthropoda; class Insecta; order Hymenoptera; family Argidae; genus Arge; species Arge pagana. The sequence goes on along the minus strand of OZ018311.1, from coordinate 20,175,682 downwards.
GCGTTGCTATTTTTTTCAGCTACGTTCTGCCATTTCCATCGAATTTTCAGCAACCTTATTATTTTTCCCCCCGAAATATCTCCGTCCCGTCACGTATCAAGAATTTTTTTATGAAATCTTTTGTCCTTGCATATTTACAGTAGTATTCCGCCACATTTGCCAGAAACGAAAAACAAACCACTACTCGGCATAATTTCGTACGAATCTTGCAGCGCAATTAATAGTCATAGCTATACGAAGAGTTCGGCGACATTGCTGATGCTGACGGTTCCGCGCAGAGATAAGACCCTGTCTCTGAACTGTGCAGCTTTTCGTTAAAAAATATCCCACAGAAATGGGCTAACATTTCTTTAAGCTGCGCACGCTTCGACTGCAGCCTTAAATAAGCGCCAAAATTGACTCGAAAATGTCTCAAAAATTGCTGAATTGCTGAGTAAAATGAGTAAAACCAACATTGGCGAATAATTACTGGCCAGCTGGTTAAATTCTCATTCGGAAACGAAGCACCGATTGCTCTTCGCTTTACTCAGCAATTCAGCAATCGGATAATTATGAACGACCGGTTGCCGAATCGCCGAGGGAAACTGACCAATTGTGACCGGTAATAATACAGTTACAAGATATAGCTGTCCGGTTGCTGAATTGCTGAGGAAAATTTGATCTCTGCCGAGTTGCTGAATGGAATTTCGTCGAAAAAAATCATCAACGATGCTCAGGATCAAATCTACTCATTTCTTCACCGAAATTCGTTCAGACAGGCAATTTAAGGAACATTGTTGCTGAAAAATATATTTGCCCTCGATTTTTATACCGCGTTGCTGAGAGGTAAATGCTGGGAAGATAATGATGGTAATTTCGAAAATGGGAAATTTTTCCAAAACGCGAACCTCGTCCGGTTTGACGCGACACATTGTCCGGTTTATGAGTCTTGTTTACAAGCTGTAGGACTTAAAAAAATTACCATTCGCGTAAACCATAATCGTTATACCGGAAATACAGTCAACCGTCGATGAACACGGATCGTAAAGGTTTGACGTACATCGTAAAAACGAAAAGTGGCAGCAGATAAGAAAATTCGTAGAGAATAGTGCCAATAAACGGGTACAAATTCGTGGATGACGAGAGAAATGATGGTAACGAGTGAACAAAATTGTAAGATCGTACCTGTCATCTTGATTTTGTATTTTGACAAAGTTGCAACCATTTATCACGCTGGCACAATTTTGCGGCACTTTTTCCCCGTTTTTCCAGATCACTCGGGCGCGACGAGTTTACTTCGCGGTCGCGAACCTCCGCGCGCGATCACAGACAAATGCGGACTGGCCGACCACCACACCGGACAACAGAGACAAGTACAATAACAATCGTTGCGAGCGATATCTCGGCGAGAAAAAATATGTATTTCGACCTGCAACGCGCCGTTTGCAAATGCAGCGAGCGCGGTCGTCCGCGAACTGACAGCCGTCCGATGGAGTATCTTCGATGTCTTTTTCGACCACGTGCGTGGATCGCGCGTCACGTGACACGGGCGTCGATCACGTCACGTTTCGCACTTAAATTTGTCACAGCGATCTTCCGCCGGGTGCAAAGAGCACGAACGATCTTCCCTCTTCCCTCTTCCCTCTTCCCTCTTCCCTCCCCCTCCTCCCTCCTCCCTCCCCCTCGCCCTCCTCCCACTCCTCGCCGCTCTCTTTTCCAAATTCCGTCGGCGTTCCCCTCGTGAAAATCACGCGACGCGGCGCACATTTTCTCGCAGGCACAATTTTTTCGTCGCCTCTCAGCGCTGTACAACACGCTTCATACACGCGCATTCATTTACTCGTTCGCATATTTCGCGTGAATATTTTTTCCGCGCTGTAAATTCGAAAAAATTCGTCAGCGGTGAAAAAATGGCAAAAATGGCCAAAAAACGGTAAAAACTGATTGAGAAGCTAAAAGAAAAATGGTAACAACGGGAATACTGGTGACAAAAATAAGAAAACGTGGCAAAAAGCAACGAACATAAAAAAAAACGGCAAAAACGATTTAAAAAATGGTAACAAAAATGGCAAAAAGGGACACAAAATTTTTAAAAACGGTAAAAACGATTTTAAAAAATGGTAAAAACGGCAAAAAGCGGGAAACAGTTATGAAAAACGGTGAAAGACATTTCACAAGCCGAAAAAACGGCAAAACCGATTTGAAGAAGGGTAAAAACGGCACAAAACGGTAAATAGAGACCGGAAAAAACGGCAATAGACTAAGAAACACGGCGCAAACGGTAACAAAACGGTGAAAAGTGTAGAAAACGGTGAGGCACGGCAAAAGAATGGAAAAACGTGCGAAAAAGTATAAAAAACGGCAAAAATGGTAAAAAAAAATGGTAAAAACGGTTAAAAAAATGGTAAAAAATGGCGAATCTGCCAAATCGAAAAATGCTTCCTACAGAAGTTTCGTATTCTGCGCTGTAGAATATGACGAGAGGGTAATAATTACGGATTACTATGGAAAATATCAAAATGTCCCATGAAAACCCCATGGAAAGGGGTGAAAATGGTGAGAGGAGTTTTCCATCGGGTGCGCTTCTTGGAATCGAACAAGTTTCGTTCCAAGCATTTTGCCGAGTCGCGGAAACGGTGGAAAGCTATTCGTAATTTCCGGAAGGAAGGGGATGGGGATTTACTCGCGTGTGTCACACGATTCGCAGGGATGACCTAGCCGTGGCCTAGTTTTTTTTCTTCCGCGACGCTAGTCAACGATTACGTGGCGTAACGATGACGGACGCTAAATTCGTCCACGTGTTTAGGAACGTTACCGCGAATTGTTGTAGAATCATCACGACAAAACCGCACGAGTGCGGGGGAAAACAGCCCTGTGCGTCGCAAATTCAGGAATCCCATTCGAGAACGTTCTACGCAGTACTACGTATGCAATTTTTCTTCGTTATCCGTGTATCTACATATATTTGGTAAATTTCTCGAAACACTGAAAATCAACGTGCTTACTTCGCCTATCTCCGGGATACCTGTGCAAAAATTCCCATCTCTATAGAAACTCCCACGTCTGGAATAACTTTCTAATTCTATAGGTACAACCACTTCCATAAAATCACATTCGAGGCCCACTCGCCATAATATATTCGACAACCAGCGAATATTAAAAATAAACACTCTACAAAAAATATAGATAAAAAAACTGGCTCTATAATTATATCTGATTTATATACGATTTTATAAAACTAGAATTAGAGTTGTACATAATTCTATGGAATTTTCGCAATTTTATTTGGAATTCTATATAAATTATAAATAAATTATAAATAAATTATAAATAAATTATAAATAAATTATAAATAAATTATAAATAAATTATAAATAAATTATAAATAAATTATAAATAAATTATAAATAAATTATAAATAAATTATAAATAAATTATAAATAAATTATGTACAAATTACATAGATATCGGCGCAATTTCTTGTAGAATTACGTACAATCTTTTTTTCTCGAGTAGCCACAACCACGCGCGCCTGTAGATGTAGATTGTGACAACCCAACAACGTGTCGCCATACACAACGTCACACACGTGTAGATTCGCAGTTGTATGCCTATTAGGCTGTGCCTAATACGATCCGACGTATCTTATACCTACTACAAGATACCCGTGGCGCGACGCTCCACTGTTGGTTCAATAGAACTATAACCAGCATGGTGCACATATGTGTATTGAAAAATTATATATAATTTATCCATAATTTATTTACAATTATATAGAATTATACATAGTTCTGACTATGTAATTATACACAATTTTAAGCAATTTTGTCTATAATTATATTATAAGCATCTGTAAATTATACAATATAATTTTATTATATATATATATAATATAAAATCTGTAATTATATTGAGTCAATGTTTTTTACACAACAATTTATAATCTCTTTTTCTCTGATAAAAAAACGCCATCTCGATGGAAAATCGCATCCTGTGAATAAATTGCAACTTGAATGACTAATACTTCGATCGGTTATCCAGTTATTTAATTGTGCACATCAGCTTTTCCGAGAACAAAAGTTTCGATTCCGAAAAAAACGAGTATTCGGAATTACATATGATTCTATGTAAAAGAAATTGACCCAATATAATTGTGTATAATTTGTATACGAATAAATAGAATTATTCATAAAATTGCCAAAAATTCCGTACAATTATTTACGACTAATCCATAATTCTATATAATTATACATACATTTTATATAATTAGTTTGCCCTAATTTTTTAATTATTGTGTACATATAATTTTTTTTTTTAAATCGAATATTTCGATATAGTTAGATCAAAATTGGAGGTACATTGTATATAATTATGACGGCCCTATTTTTTATACGTGTTTGCGTATAATCAGCGGTTTTGAAGCCACAGGAAATTGCTTCAACGTACGAAACTTCTTCGAATCGTGGAAAAATAATCGCCGGCGATGATGACGATCACGGAGCATCGATTGCGGCGCTGACGGTTAAAAAAAGTGGCATTTTTTCCTCGTCACGCGAATCGCGTGACGAATTCGCAATCTTAGGTCACACTTTTCAGGTTTGCGGTCATCCCATCTCCGCGCGCACGCTTTCTCGTCATCTCCGCGATTTCCCAACACTTTTTCTCCCCATCTTCCGCCGATTCGGTTCTCGCGGTGCAAGACGCGTTTTTTCCGCATTTTCTTTTCTTTTTTCCCATTCAAAAAAAAAAAAAAAAAAAAAAAAAATCTCGTTTTTTTTTCATTCAAATTCGTCTCGATTTTTCTCGGATTTATCGGCTATTCGAAAACGAACAATGGTCGACGAATAACAATCGAAAGTGTTAACTTTCGAGACGCAAATGACCTCGGCAAGCGACGTGCGACGGCCGCGTGCGGTTAAGAACTACCGGTAGACGGAGAGATAACGCGCGGCCGCGGGGTTGATTAGATACAGAAAAGAAAATGCAATTTCCCGCCGCGAGTAATAATAACAGCGACCGTCGGCGAGTGACTATTTATCGGTCGCGTATTTTCCCCTTTTTTTTCATTTTTTTCCGCAATTACGAAATTTGAGCAGCGTGAGTTCGTCGACTATCGACAAAACGTCCGACAAAACGTGTTTCGCCGAATAGAATTGCCTATTTTTTATTTTTTCTATAAATGGGTAACAATAAAGGAATAAAATGTGAGTCTGACGGCTGAAGAATGGAATGAAAGTTGAACGGGAGAAAAAAGTTGATAGTGATCCCATCGAATGGCGAATAACACCGCGGTTTTTTTTTTTACATTGATAAAAAACGGTCACTAGGAGCCAATAAATTTATTCATTGAGTTTCACTTTCATAGGAGATTTAAAGTTATAATGTTATTAGTTAGATTCGGAGTCCAATGGACTTCTTCTCTTACTGGCTTTTGTTTATGGAAAGGGGGAAGTCAACCAAAACCTCCTCGCACTTCTCCCTTTCGCAATTTTGACAATTAATTTATTTAAGGATGATTTGTCGGTATTTTAAAAATGATGAAAATGTTTTGAAAAAAATATATACTATTCTGACAAGTCTACTGAAGCTTTAAAAAAAAATTGGGAATTTTTCACAAGCCCGTTAAAAAGTTATAACATTTATTAGTTGCCACAAATTAACACATGGTTAAATGGAAAACGCGTTATCAGACATATTCAAATGAAAAAAAAGTTATGAAATTGTGATGTGAAAAATTTAAAACTTTTCAAATCAATAGATTAAATATCCAAGAAACATATAAGCGATTAATAATTGGTAATTTCAATATTGTTTATAGAGAAAAATAATAAAAATTAGTGGTATTTACCATATTATTGAATAAGCCGTGTGAATTACAAGGGAAACGTGACAAAATCGCAAACATCATAAGAAAACAAACAGTCACAAACAAAAGTTGTTTTCCATTTTTCCTTAATATTGAAATTTTTATGTTAATATTATTAAAATTATCAGTCTATTTTATTTTTTTATAAAGTTAATATCAAAATTAACATTATAAAAACAAAATTTTTTGATTTAAATCATTTATTTCAACATATATTTAAAGATATGAGTTGGGTGAAAATGTCATTAACTTTTGTTTCCGATTGTACCGACAAATCATCCTTAAGGCCGAAAGTGGTTTCAAAATTTAAAAAGATTCCAAACAACTACAAGACTCCGCTACGTTAAGTGAAACTAAAAGAATCTCAAGCTTTCGACCCGAATTTGAGTCCTCTTCGGGAGAAAAGAAATTTGAAGTTAAATCGAAATGAATTTAATTGAAAAGGTGGTACTCTCTCTTTGGTGACCGCCGCGTACGGAGACCAAAGACCGACCAAAGTTTTTTTTTTACGTTTCATTTCGTTGTTTTTTTCTGCTTCCCTCTGGCAGCGTTGGTATTTGTTTGCAAATTGTTGCACGGAAAAAACGTAGTGCCGAGTCCTCGCTGATGCTCGGTGTTGTTATTCCTCGGCGATATTTTGTATCAAGTGTCACGCGTATCGTGAAGATTAAGGCTGCTGCGCGAGACTATCAATTTTTATCGTGGATCACTCATCGCTATGGGAAAGTATGCGGAAACCGTGAGACACCAGTGGACTGGAAGCTCCTCGTGTAAAGTAATATCTCATTGTGCAGTATCGTGGCAATAGACGTGAATTGGCTCAATTATTGATAATATTCGAATGTTTGGCATTTTTGGGATAATTCGGTGGCCTAATATTTATTTACGATCCAAGGAACCGACGATTTCCGGTCATTCGAGGGTAAACTTCGGGGGTCGATGGAGCCAGTTCGCCAATTTATTTTATTCGACTTTCAGCTAAATAAACATCTCTTCTTCCCAGTTCTTTGCACTGTAACGGGATACACTTCCGAATAGCCCATACCTCCGATTAATCTGAAGTCTCGTATACACATGTATTTCAACGCGCTGAGAACGAATATGATGGGCAAAATACCCGCAAGTTCCACTTTCAAGGTCAAATCTAGCAAGAAAAATGAATTTTTAAAAAAGTTTTCACGTTTATTGTGATAAATATCGATTCTAGCGAAAAATAGTTCCAACAAAAGTTGTAGGCCATAGAAATATTGACATTTTTTGTTTCGTACGATTTTCATTTAGAGCCAGTCGTTTGTGAGGAAAAAGCGACAATGCTCGGAAATAGGTATATTCTGCTGAACTCCATTAGTTTCGATATTAAACCCAACCCAACCCAACCAAACCAAACCCAACCCGACCCAACCCACGCGTGCATTTTTGACAAATGCCCGAAATTCTTATTGCCGACGACATATACACATCTTGGAGCATTATCGCATTTTCCTCACAAACGACTGGCTCTACATAAAAATTGTACCGAACAAAAAGTGTCAACATCTTTATGGCCTACAACTTTTGTTGCAACTATTTTCCTCTAGAATCAATGTTTATCACAATAAACGTGAAAAACCTTTTAAAAAAATCATTTTTCCAGATTTGACCTTGAAAATGCAATTTGCGGGTATTTTGCCTATCATATTCGTTCTCAGCGCGTTGAAATACACATTATTCGGAGGTATGGGCTATTCGGAAGTACACCTCCGTAACGGAACGACGGAGCGCCGTTGAGTAATGCTACTTGCGAAAAAAGCTTCTCGAAACCGAAATTGATTACGAATTATTTGCGATCCACGATAAGTAGGTGAGCGGAGATTAACTAATCTGGCTATATTGTTGATTGAACGAGACCCGACCGATGCTATCGATATTGACAGTGTAATGAAAAACTTTGCTGAGAGGAAAACTCGAAAAGTAAAATTGTAGAGTTTAGAGTCCAATGATAGTTGTAAGTTTTCCGTTCTCTCTTTGATTTCTTTAATAACTTTGAAATTTTCAGCTCTATTTTATAGCACACTGGCGCCGTTTTTTATTTTCGCGAATGTAAAGAAAATTTGTTGTCAATTGTCATCGACATTCGCCTTTGCAGCTCTACAACTCGAAAACCGATGGTCGAACAGCGTTTGCTCTGAGGAACTTTTTTGTCCGAAATTCCATGCCCTACAAGATCTGGTAGCCAAATTAACCGAAACCACTTTTCATAAGGAGCTTGCGGGGTTTTCTCGCGGTTTTCTCGCGGTTTTCCCTGGTTTTTTCGTTTTTCCTCGCAAACCATCGACCTTACAGAAAAAATGTATCGGTTCTTTTTTGTAGAAAATTTAATTTTCTACAAAAAAGATTCCTTGAGTACAAGTCGTAGAGCAAATAGTTTCCGAGATAAATTCGATTACACGTATCCCATGCTACTGACTTCGGAGGTCCTTATCTTGATACTCCTGTTGGGATGCTCATCGATAGTCGTGATTCGTCGCAGCATAACCGGAGCACCAACATCTCCGAGAACAAAAAATCGAGACGACTCGACGATCTTCGCGTCTTCGTCGTCACAGCCGACGAGACTAGTCGAAGCGTTTGAAAATTTCCACGAAAATCGCGTTATCGCGACGCCACAGTTTTTCACGTCCCAAACGGAGGACTTTCACCCGAACTTGTTGATCCCCCGATCCGCGGGTTTCAAAGTTCTGTGATTTTTTGCCTTGACTCATCTGCCGCTGTTATCGTTTGCTCTACAGCAAAGAGGCTCGCTCGAATTTTACGTATAAAAATATCATCGAAAATTTTAATAAACACAGTAAAAAACCGCGAATTTTTGAAAATAGCCGGAAAAATCTGAAAAAATTCCCAAAAACGTTTTTCAACTACGCGAAGCGCCTGGAATTTTCCCAGATTTTTTGGAGACCTCGGCAGAAACGGGTGGCTGAGTTTGCATAGAATGCTGCGTATGGAGGAAAATCGCTGCTGGTAGTCAGCTACGCGCGAGTTGTAACGAGCTGTAAACTAACACCGGACTCTCGTCACCGAATCATTGTCGACGAAGACACGCTACTCGTGTTCGTTGATCAAATGTAAACAATAATATTTCTCATTACACGCGTATCTTTTGTTTCCCATAGTTTGCGGCGACTTGCGCCGCTGTCACTTGATTCCGCCCCGCGTCGATGCACTTTGCATCGTTTAAGTAAACTGACCAGGTCGTGTAAACACGCGTCGTCGTGCTCCGACGACAATTCACCCAATAATCTGGACTTTGTTTTCCCAATTTCCACGAATCACGTTCGTATCGATGTATATTACAACATTCACCATAGCCACAGAAGTAAACTGACCTCTCCTCGCCTCGCAGTCTTCGCGAAAACCTGAACACTTTCAAATTATCGCAAACTACAGTCAATATACACGAAAAACTAACGGACTCCGTTCGCCACAGTTTCAGTGGTATCGCGTCAAATGTGTACACACAAAAATCCATGCAAACGTGTTATATGTAGACCAGTCATTATAGACATTAAAAAGCTACAATTTCACAATAAATCCAAAAGTTTTGAAATTTGTAGGTAACATCGGGGAGGGTCTAAAAACGAACTATAAAATTTTGCAACCTTTCCTGAAGACCGGAACATTGTGGAAATCGAAAAAAATTAAATTACGAGATACTCTCGTTGAGAAAATTCCAAAAGCTCTGCAAACTGGAAATAGTGTAAAAGGCATCATTTTTCATCACGTGTCAATTTCGCAACCAATTGAAGGGTACGGAACATCTGTTTTATTAACAGTTAAGGTTGTATATTCATAAAAAATGAAAAAAAAATCCAAAAGTTCCGCAAACTTCACAGATCAATCTCAATAATGAAACGAGCAGTTGCATCGATTTGCAACCATTTGCGATCACCGGAACATATTCATTCATAATTTTTACCATCAGCGGTCGTTTTACCGAGCAGGATGGTCTCGTAAAATTTACAAAAGTTTATGAATGAATATGTTCCGGTGAACGCGAATGGTTGCAAATCGATGCAACTGCTCGTTTCATTATTGAGATTGATCTGTGAAGTTTGCAGAACTTTTGGATTTTTTTTTCATTGTTTATGAATATGCAACCTTAATTGTTAATAAAACAGATGTTCCGTACCCTTCAATTGGTTGCAAAATTGACACGTGATGAAAAATGATGCCTTCTACACTATTTCCAGTTTGCAGAACTTTTGGAATTTTATAGTTCGTTTTTAGACCCTCCCCGATGTTACCTACAAATTTCAAAACTTTTGGATTTATTGTGAATTGGTTGCCCTGACTGACTGGTCTATTATACCTACAAATTGGCATAACTACCTCCAAGCTCCACCAATCTGCTCCAAACTTGGTACGCAAACATTTGTTGGCATGCTCTCCCAGAATACTTTGTCAGACCAGGAAAATTCAAAATGGCGGCGCCGAAATGGCAGCGTCAAATTTCTCGATTTTCGAATAATGTCACCCAGCTTGCGTTTCTCACTCTCCAACTGTACATCTACGTGTAACTCATGGTACCCGGTGGTTTCGGGGTCGTTGGCTACAAATCCGCTGGCAGATTTCGCGAATTCCAAGATGGCGACGCGTGACCTTGGATTTCCTAGCGCGCGAGCGCCGCGTCAGGCCGCCATTTTGGATCTCGAGAAATCTGACAGCAGATGTGGGGTCAGCGACCCCAAAACCCCTGGTACTCTGTTCTCGTGCACCTCGGTGTCCATTTGTGGCACAAGACTTGGAAAAAATGTCTACAAATTGGCGAATCCTGTTGAGTAAAACCCAATCTAGTTATTTATTTATCCGGTCCAGAAAATTACCAAATTATGCGATATACCAGAATAAAAAATAGAACTAAATTATGGACAAATGAGATAACAAGCAACAAATCGCGCCAGATGTAGAGGATTGTTGTCGCAAGTTTCAACTGCATTTTATTGAGCAATTAAAATAAAATGTTAGACACAACTATGCTATAAATTTTTAAGACATGTTTTCACAGACATTTTCGGGCTGAAAAAATTGTGGAGCATGCTACAAATGTAAACGGATGTGTGGCAAAAATAAATGGAAATTTTCCTGCGTTAAAAAAATTACAAAAAAATTAATGGTAAATGGAAATGCCAAAGCATTAGGAAATTTAATGAATTATTTACAATGCTGATAAGGTGGCTTCGTTACGTTGTTAATTCTAATCGCGAGTCGGTTGCTATTCTCTAGCTTCCATTCGCTCTCTTTTCCAGTGTTTTATTTTCCATTTTCTCCATTTCTGAAATCGAAACTCTGATATTGTCGTTTTTTGTTGTTTTTTTTTCATTCTTTTTTCTTTACCCTCCCATTGTGTTCCTCGCGCGTTCGATTGTCCGCCGGCTCGTTTCCCACGCCTCGCTCGTCGTCGACTTCGCGAAATAATGACGATTCGCGCGAATACGAGGCGAGTGCATCCCAAACAATATCGGAGGCCGATATCATCCCCCCTGCGCGTGTCGAAAGTCGATCAATAACGCGAGAGCATCGACGAATTATATCGCGATTGTAGGTACGCGCATTCACGGACGTTTCGAAAGTCGCGTGAGTAAGATTTATTAGATTCGGATGGCAGATGAAATCCGCGCGCGAAAATTGATGAATTGCCGTGGAACAGTGATACATCAACGCTGCGCGATTATCGAGGCGAAATTCGACCGAAAATTGGGAAGCCGTGCGATCTAACGCTAATGCGACATTCCATTCGGAATCTAACGATTTTCCAGTCGCACTTCGATTAAATTTCTTACAACATTTTTTTAAATCAAGCGTTTACACGTGGAAATATTTAGAAAACATTTTTACAAACTTTTTATGCGTGAAATCGCTTGTAACATTTTTTTAAATAAAGCGTTTACACGTGGAAATATTTAGAAAACATTTTTACAAACTTTTTATGGATGAAATCGCTGGTAACATTTTTTCAAATAAAGCGTTTACACGTGGAAATATTTAGAAAACATTTTTACAAACTTTTTATGGATGAAATCGCTTGTAACATTTTTTTAAATAGAGCGTTTACACGTGGAAATATTTAGAAAACATTTTTACAAACTTTTCATGGATGAAATCGCTTGTAACATTTTTTTAAATAAAGCGTTTACACGTGGAAATATTTAGAAAACATTTTTACAAACTTTTTATGCATGAAATCGCTTGTAACATTTTTTTAAATAAAGTGTTTACACGTGGAAATATTTAGAAAACATTTTTACAAACTTTTTATGGATGAAATCGCTGGTAACATTTTTTCAAATAAAGCGTTTACACGTGGAAATATTTAGAAAACATTTTTACAAACTTTTTATGGATGAAATCGCTTGTAACATTTTTTTAAATAGAGCGTTTACACGTGGAAATATTTAGAAAACATTTTTACAAACTTTTTATGGATGAAATCGCTTGTAACATTTTTTTAAATAGAGCGTTTACACGTGGAAATATTTAGAAAACATTTTTACAAACTTTTTATGGATGAAATCGCTTGTAACATTTTTTTAAATAGAGCGTTTACACGTGGAAATATTTAGAAAACATTTTTACAAACTTTTTATGGATGAAATCGCTTGTAACATTTTTTTAAATAGAGCGTTTACACGTGGAAATATTTAGAAAACATTTTTACAAACTTTTTATGGATGAAATTGCTTATAACATTCTTTTAAACAAAATGTCTATTTGCGAAAATGTTTATAAGCGTTTTTATAAACATTTTGAAATATATAAAATATTTTTAATTGTGTATTTTATTATAAATATTAAATAAAAATTATAAACATTGTTGGTAACGTCAGAAGAGCTGACGATTTTCTTAAAAATTGCATACTTTTTCAAGATCATTCGCGATCATAAAATCGATGTCGGTAAGTTTCCAGAAAATGTGAGTAATTTTCTGAAATTTCTGAATTTCAAGAAACTTCTCCAAGATTTTCATCGCAATTGTAATTAAAAAAAACTTCTTTTTTTCCTGTTCACTTTACGAGTGGGCATCGCTATCGTACGGCGGTAATTACCGTCATTCCATTAGAATTGGCCTCGTCGATTCGCTTAACGTCAATTAGAATCGTATCCATCGATCAATTGAGGGTGGAAATTGGAGAGTTGGCAAGAAAACGATGGATTTTATACGAGGAGATTTCCGAGTTGTTCGACGCGTTCCAGTTCAGTTTGTAGGCGAGCTCGAACAAGGAATCAAATATTTATTTAGTCGGCTTATATTATGACAAATCGCGCGTGTTTGCCCGCGCCTAAGATTAGAGAATAACGCTAATTTAGTGCTCAAGTTTAACTTTCCCGCGCATCGTTAAGAACAATTGAGCCATCGAATCGTCGATTCGGATGCGCGAAAAAGGAAAGTAAAAACGAGAATAATTGAAAAAAAGAATTCCAAAAATGCTACCCAAAAAGAGCGAAAAACAAGCCGAGTAATATACGTGCAACATCTCCACGTAGTACAGAAATTTGCAATTGCAATTTTTTAATAATTTATCTCGCAATATTATTTATTTGAATAATATAAAATAATATAAAATGTATAAATAGAATAATAAATGAAACACGTTTGCTTGCAGTTTAAATGGTTTATAATATTGCCTGTTGCGTTATTTATACACCGCAATTGCAAATTTCTGTAGATAGTATTTCTCAAGGTCATCGTTTTTTTTTTTTAATAATTTATTTTACTTCACACTTATTTTTTGGTAGTTTTTATTTTTTTTTAGTATCCATCTATTTTGTTTATATGTATGTCACTGCCACAACTGGGGCGAATCTAGTGACACCTCATAAAAAAAGTCCGAGTCGAAAAAAAAATTGGAAAAATGAAAAACGCTTTTAAAAGTGATAAAAAAATTATTAAAAAAAAAAAAACTAAACCGCAGGAAATAAAATATTGATCATAAAAATGAGAGGGAAAAATTGAAGAGCAGAGAAACATCGAAATCTGGATGCACTGCGAGTGGATTATCGGAAAGCAACGGAGAGAAAGTAGAAGATTGGTGAAAAAAAAAATCGAATCGAAAAATCTAAGAAAATTGATGGCTCGAAATTGGAATTGAATGGGAAATTCGACGATGAGTATTAAAATATAGCGGTAACTTTAGGAAAAATATGTTCATCCCCCAGCCAAGTTTAGATTATGGTCTGCCAGTAGAAAAATCCTGAAGGCGAAGAAATAAAAATCGCAGGAGTAAAAATTTCACTGCAGGTAAAATTTTAATGCGAAAATCGCAAAAAAATGGGGATAAATCGAGAAATTTGATGTGAAAGTACGTGGATGTGGGAGATTTTCTTCTACAATTGTGCGACCGGAGGTTTTAATTTTACAGTGGCGATCGCAATCTGCCAAATCGCATCGGCGACACGATAAATAATTGTTTTTTAATCCCTCGAATACATCATTTGTAAATATAGTTGACAATAGAGATATTTACCTTATTGCCGAATCGACTCGAATCGCAACAGGTTCTCGTCGCAGAGGGTCAACCGCGCGAGATTTTCTGGCCAGCAGTCGGACTTCGCGAAAATCGTCGAACCATCATTTTTGCTGCGTTCAAAAACGCTGGATTTTTGGAAAGACTCTTGCCAATCGTTTCCCAACGATTTCGGCGAGCAGTTCGCCCACAAATTCCGCTTACTCTCAAGACAATTCGCTTCCGTTTGGCTTCTGCCTTTTTTTTAATTTTTATTAATATTTTTATTATTTTTTTATTGAAAAAAAAAACGATTTTTTTTTTGTCACCGCGCGTGCCTCGTCACTGTGGATGGTTTACGGTCGACGCACGTTCGCCGCTGACCGGACCTGCTATGAATTTAATTCGCGCTAGGGAAGCGCTGCCTTCCGAGCATTCGAGCATTACCGGCTATACATAGACCGCGTCGCGACGCCGGCGCAGACGCTGACCGGCGACGCCTCGCAGCCCTTTTTTCCCTCGACTCCTTCTGCCACTCGACCGAAAAATTCTGGAAATTAATCCGTACGACCGAACCGACGGGATCAACGCTTATTTCTGTCCCCATCTTCGTTCGCTATTTGTCATCGCATCCACGCGACCATCAATCCCCTTTATAATGCCCAACAAACGTTTGTCCCCGAGTTTCTTCGGATTCAAACTGAAAAACGACAAAATCGCTTCCCGAAAAAAAATATTACATCTGACAAACGCACAAAAACAACAACACAACAACAACAACAATGATAATAATAGTAATAATAATAATAATAACGACGAGGATGGTGATGATGATAATAATAATGATAACATAATTTTTATGGTTGTTTTTGTTACACAGTTAATCTTGCAAAAATTGCGGTCGGATTTTTTTTTATTTGTTGAAAAAATGGTTTTTCTTGAATAAGTCGGCCATTTTGAATTTGAGTGAAAAGTTGTAGGGATTAGATTGGTAGAAAATTTAATTTTCTACAACTTTGTGCTGTACAGTTTTTCTTCTAAGATGGATATTACGCCGACGGCGAAGGAAAAGAGAAGCGTCCGAGTAGTTTGTCGTGGGACATTCGATAACTGAGCGCCTGTGTAACGTGAACTTCCGATTATTTTTGTGGGATAAATATCGATCGTAGAAGAAAAGTGGTGGGAAACAAAATTGTAGAAAATTAAATTTTCTACAACTTTGTGCTCTACAATTTTTCTTCTAAGATGGATATTACGCCGACGGCGAAGGAAAAGAGAAGCGCCCGAGTAGTTTGTCGTGGGACATTCGATAACTGAGTGCCTGTGTAACGTCAACTTCCGATTATTTTTGTGGGATAAATATCGATCTTAGAACAAAAGTGGTGGGAAACAAAATTGTAGAAAATTAAATTTTCTACAACTTTGTGCTCTACAATTTTTCTTCTAAGATGGATATTACGCCAACGGCGAAGGAAAAGAGAAGCGTCCGAGTAGTTCGTCGTGGGACATTCGATAACTGAGTGCCGGTGTAACGTGAACTTCCGATTATTTTTGTGGGAAAAATATCGATCTTAGAAGAAAAGTGGTGGGAAACAAAATTGTAGAAAATTAAATTTTCTACAACTTTGTGCTCTACAATTTTTCTTCTAAGATGGATATTACGCCGACGGCGAAGGAAAAGAGAAGCGTCCGAGTAGTTTGTCGCGGAACATTCGATAACTGAGCGCCTGTGTAACGTGAACTTCCGATTAATTTTTGTGGGAAAAATATCGATCTTAGAAGAAAAGTGGTGGGAAACAAAATTGTAGAAAATTAAATTTTCTACAACTTTGTGCTCTACAATTTTTCGTCTAAGATGGATATTACGCCGACGGCGAAGGAAAAGAGAAGCGTCCGAGTAGTTTGTCGTCGGACATTCGATAACTGAGCGCCTGTGTAACGTGAACTTCCGATTCATTTTTGTGGGATAAATATCGATCGTAGAAGAAAAGTTGCGGGGAAGGAAGTTGTAGAAAATTGAATTTTCTATAAATCAATCAAGTTTTAGAAAATGTCTTAGCAGACTAACTGTGTCGTCGAAGCTCCAAAAATCCACAAAAAATAACACTTAGAGAAGTGGGAATTTTTCTCGGGTTCAGTGTCCCTCAAAAATTTGTTGCACAGAGTTCCAAAAAAATGCACGCCTTTTTTCTTACGAAACGTTCGACGGGCGAACCTGAAATTTGGCACGCTCGTGCACTTTTTCGTATCGATTCGTGTGCTCACATTTTATTTAATCAAAATACAAGTGTTCGTATTTGCCGAGTCGCGCGAGAGAGAGCTAAAATATCGAAAAATACCCTCGAACAGCGTTTTGTTCCCGTAGAAACAGAAAACAGACGAAACACAGACGGACAAATATTGTTATTCGCTAAAAAAAAATATTATTGAAAAATAATAATAACAACGGGGTCCAAAAAAATATGGATGTTTTACAATTACAAATATAGATGTACAATTACAGATATTTCTGCGTTAAAAAAATACGTCTAGAAAGCTGAAACGTTATGCTGCAGGTGTGTAAAATCAGAAATAAAAAACTCGCCTTATTTCAGCTCCAAAAAAATCATGAAAATGATTTCAGCCTCTCGGGCAAATAATTTTTTGCTAACAATTTCAAGCAACAAAATAAAAAAAAGACAGGTATGGTTTTCTGTCCACGTTGCGTGAATTTTCGCTGTACGGGCAGCCACGTCGCTCGTTATTGCATCGCGGTTCTTATCTCACGGTAATTAGCTCCGTGATAATATATGCTCAATAGCAAATAGACCTGCGTTGAATGCGAGGCGAAGCATTATTACTTTACCGTTCGCGTATTTATACGCGGCGGTACTTACGGTAGCATCTTTGTCTGGGCCGCGGCGATAATCCGCCGGAATACGTTACATTACATTCCTTGTTCCTTTTGCCCCCTTTTTTCGTTTCCTCAATGAAAATTACTGGCATCGATGTCATGCAAATTTTGGAGTTAACAAAGTAGACGTCGAGAAACGAGCGATGACCAGCGCGTTTCGCGATTTTTACGAGTCCGATCGTAAACTACGGGGTCGACGCGTCGACGGAATTCGGAAGAGATGATTCCCGATTTCTTTTCTCGTTTTTTTTCGCCACTCCTCGAGACGCGTCGACCAGGTGCAAAATTAAGCAATGCGCGACGCGCGAGTCTGCCAAATCGTATTTCATCGGACGCTCGGCGATCTGACGGTCAAATGTTATTGCAATTTCCAGTACGACGAGCAGAGTAGAATTCGAGACGAGGCCTCAATTTGCTTCCCCTTGACTCACCGACAAGAAATGATTCATTTCGATCACGCGAATCCTTATCAAAGATGACCGAACGTACAACAACGCAGAAACTACGCGAATACCAAACGGTAATCATCTCGTCCCAAGAGAAACGTCCGTACGTGTTTGTAATACAGCTTCACATCTCACTGTTCACAATCATATTACGACACCTCGCGGCAACTCGATCGCACGGGCATTCTCAAATGGTTCTCATATCTGCGCGTGAAAAAATGTGATACATACATAAATCGATTTAGCTGCTCCGTTTGCGGCGATTTTTTTTTTTATTTTTCGCCGACACCCGAAAAGTCGCTTCCCCGCGTCGCGAACGAAATTCTGTCCTAATTTGAGCCCCTAATTTCAATTTTGAGTTCTCGGATTTACCCCATTTAAATAAGACGTAAATCGTGGTATTTTTTTTTTTTTTTAAATTGTCGTAGCTCAGCTCGGCGTGGTGATTTTTTATCGCGATTGGTCCCGATCCGTAGCGTCTGAGAGACTCTTTAAAAGTGTCCCTCAACATTTCTCTGTACCTCGAACCGTGTCGTCGGCGTTGGCCGCGAAAGCCCAATTTCCGGGAAAAGTGGCACGTTTTCTGGGCTACCAGCCTAACGGCTGAAGTTACGATGAAAAAGTGAAGGAACAATTTGTAGGAAATTCAATTTTCTACAGAAAATGTTCAATTACATATTTTGCCAAGGGGCGTGGTTCGCGAGATATATTCAAATTATAAACGAAGGAAATCAAAAATTCAAAATACTTAATCCGATTCGACGTGGAATGCCCCATAGAGTTTCATATAATTATACACAATTTGTGGTAATTTTATGTGGAATTCTATGTAATCGTGTATGCAGTGGATACGAAATATATATAATTATATCAGGGATTTTTTTTCATGTCGTTATATAAAATCGTTTTCTTTCGGGCTTGAAGGATTGCTACTGACTCTTCCAAACTTACGTCCCAATTTTCATTCAAGTCAAAACGCGTAACCAGCATAGAAACGTCGTCGATAGGAGTTCAAATAAAAATTGAGATCGAACTTGACTATTTATCGAGTTGAAGTTGACCAAAATTCCGAATCGACCATAAAATTTAAATGAACTTTGAATACAACCCGAGAGAAATGATTACATACAACTATACAAAGAAATCGTCTCCATATAATTATACATTATTTATATATATTTTTAAAAAATTGAGTATATTTTTATTTATATACTTATAAAATATATACAATTACATAGAATTCTACATAAAATTGTATACACGTATATAGAACTATGTATAATGCTATATAATCACCTAAAAAGCATGTATAAATTATATTTAATCTTTTTTCCGGGAATATCAAAAATCTATTGGATTATCAAATAAAAATGGTGGACCAACGAAAATTGCCTGCGATTCCACTTTTAACAGGCTCAAAGCTGAGAGGCTCGAATAAAGCTTGTCTTCCCAAAATTGGAGCCCCTCTATTTTCCACTTGATTACCACAGGAAAAATTCGCGAATGCCGCAAATTTTAAGCCAAAGCTTTTTTAAACCAATTTCTCTCAATTTTACCACTGTTTTTCCTCGTAACTAACTAAATACTGATTTTAGAGGAAAAAGTCATTAGACCAAAATTGGAGGAAAAAAAAAGTTCTACAAATTTTGTCTCTTCTGGTTTTTCCGCAAACTGACTGCTTGCAGAGATATTCGCGAATGAATGCTTTTTTTAAAACACCTTTTCCATCGCATTTGAATATTCCTCAAATATTTTCCCCGCATCACAACCAGATTAGTAAAGTTTTTCTATGTTAATTAGGTAGCCCCGCAAGTTTGACCCTGTTGGAAGCGGAATGGTATGAAAAGAAATTTTTTTTTTGGTCCAGAAGTATAATTAAACAGAAGTATGTTTGGCTCAATATAATTATAAACACGTTGTATATAATTAAATCGTGCCAATTTTTTAAAGTGCGTTTATAGTCGACTGGAATTTCAATTTCATCCCAATTTCGTGCCGGATTCCGCTCACACTTGGTTCTCGTATCGATTTCGCCGCAATTTTTTCTGACCAAAATATTGCTGCGGCACGACGTTTGTTTTTATTATCATTTAGTTGAGAGCGACGCGATAGGACGAGTGCAGTCGGTGAATCACGGCGAACGAGATTAGCAAGTCGACGCTTGTGATCTCACACGCGTCGCGTGATGCGCGGAAGAGTGCATTGACTCGCCTCGCAACCTTCGTTGCGCTATCACTTGCATTAGATGCAAACTACCGCGGCAACCTTTTTCGGAACAATCGATCGCCACCGGTTCATAACGAGGCGATTAAAATATTCCCGACCATCGACAACAATAATATTCTATCCTCTGCTTTCATATCGCGCGTGTATAAAGTCACATAAGACGAATATTTTCACCGACAATTAAACAACTCGCCGATTTTTTCTTTTGCACGAATATCTTCCCAAACTGTCCAAGAACGTGTCCCTAAAATTTCGGAAGCAAATTCGAAATATTTTCGGAGTTACAGAAGAAATAGCGAGGAAGCGTCGAGCAGGTATGCGAGCGCGTCACTCGACAAAACAGGCGCGCTTCACGTTCAAGCATCGAACTTTTAGGCGAAAACCAGTTTTTTGAAGAGTCCGAAGAGCAACTTTATGGACCACGAATCGCTGATTAGCATATCGATACGGTAAGTTCAAGAAAATTACGATGCTTTATATACGGAAACTTTGACGCGCGATTTCTCGGTTTTTCATTTTCACGATTCTTCCTAATCGGCGGAAAGATAGCGAAAAATCTAAACGTTCTATCAAAACGAAACAAAATGCATCATATTCGGGATTAAATTCTCTTCTAGTTGAGCCTAAAAAACCTTGAGAAAGTTAACATTAACCTACTTTTTAAACGATCTAAAGTGAATTTTTTTCTCCAAAAAATGAATTTTTTGTTCAATTTGCGAGAAATTGTTGGATTTTTTACTTTTTGTGGAATTTTATTGGTTTGACTAGAAGCTACACTATTAAAAAAAAAAAAAAAATTGGGTTCCTTGTTTCAGATAGAAATTGCGACCTGCATCTTTCCCGGCGCACGACAAATGCGCACTCGAGACGCCTCGGCGAAACGCGTGTACCACGCATGATATGACGTGTACTTTAATGAAAAAATTTGAGAAGACTGTCGAAATGTATAACAATAAACTCTGTAAATTTCGTTTCCACCGCATATGTCTTTCCTTCCCAAAAAAATCCTCGAAAAAAGCGATTTTTTGAAGCATCCAAAGCAGGCTCCCCCCTTAAAAAATGTTTATTTTCACTCTCTCGCTTATTTATTGTAAAAAAAATCCTCACCGAAGACGACAACTCTACGAGGTGGCTTTTAGCGTCGGGCCGAATGAAAATGCTGAAATCGTGTAGGGAGCACGTTTTGGAGCTTTTTCAAGAGTGACGCGTGTGATCCCTGCGTCGACCCGATCCGACTTCCGGTTTGGAAACCGGTCGTTTGCGAGAAGTTCACTTAATCGCGAGTAATTTCAATTTTTACAACAAAAAAAAACTGTTTTTCCATGTCAAGTAAATGGGGAACTATAAAAAGCGACTCTCAAGGTCAAGCTACAGCTAAGCTACATCTTTGGCGAGGATCGGTTGTACGTTAAATAGACGCTGAGAGCAGAAATAACAATTTTTGTTACATGCGCACTATCGTATATTATTTATAATTATGTAAACTATTTTTCGCCGGGTTAGCTCGAACTTTTTTTTAGGGTTTGAATCGTGGGAAGTAGATTGAAATGACGGGGCGAGCGTTTCTCTCTGACACGCGTGATCTTTACCTCGTACACCGGATCGGCGGTCGGACACGGCGAACCCTCGGCTAAGGACAACTCGGCACTATGGGGCTTCGATGGAACGTGCCAAAGCAACCCTACCGGTCGATTTCGCCGCCGTCCGCAAGCGCGAAAAATTTTCGCGTTCTCATGGCAACACGAGCGCCGATAACAAGTTCGTCATCGGGCTGTAGCATTTGAAATGGGCGAGTAGACGAGAATTTGTTACATCGCGAAACATTAATTAAGCTACCAAAAATCGTTCCGCTGCGAAGAAAATAACAAGCAATTAAAAAAAATGTATATCTACGGGGCATTCCATGTGAAATGGACTGATTTCGATTTGGCCGAAACTTCATCTTTTTCTATCCTATCAAAAACATATTCTAGCATGTTTTTTAATTTGTTTCCCCGAATATAAAACAAAAGCTTCTGAGAATCTTGCGCCAGAGGAATTAGAATCGAGGCGAGCCGCGAGTTCTGTTGCTCGTTTTTTTTTCATTTATTAAGTAGGCGCGATAAAATAAATAGTAAGCAACGGCTGAATTGACATGAAATGCAGGCGGATATTTTCGGAATGAGGCGTCGCAGGGATCGGTGGCGCAGCTTCTAGATCAGGAATCCAGAACTTCCGTCGACTTCGGAAGCTCGAGGGCCGTCGGCGTGTGTCGTCGCGTAATTTGACCTAGATTCGCGTTGCTGTACGCGTGCGTCTGCTAAGATCAATATTATCGGCTGATCGGAGGGGCGCGATTTCGTCCGCGAGGAAGTAGATTGGAGACGTAGAATCCCCCAAATTGACTGCATCAATTGGTCTCCCGCTAGCTACGGCGCCTGAACCGAGAAACAACCAGATCCAGTGAAAACAAACTTCGAAATGCGCTATTTCGCGGGAGGTAAGCAAACGAAGAATCGGGGGGAAACGAAAAGCTCGATGCTTCGTTGGAAACAATTTTTTCCCCAATTTTATTTATAACCGTAAATAACGGAGTATTTAAAAAAGCGAGTATTGCTCGAAGAACATAGGAAAATCGTGCGAGTAGCCCTAGTAATAAAAAACCCTGTCGAAAGATGAGCTGTTGAAAAAAAAATATTTGGAGGTGGCAATTAGCAAATTTAAATTTATATATATATTCAGATATAATTTTTTTTTTCGGGCAGTGATGTTGTCTCGGTGGGACGACCTGCCATGTTTTAAAATAAAACTTCATTATTCGCTGCCTTTCAGCGAATCTTTCTTTCGTTTGTATCTAAATTGCTTCATAGTAGCCGAGCGAAAAGGAAAATATTGAGCTGACATGAATTAGCCTGTATAGTACGCACGAATCTGGTGAAAAAATACGGCGTTAGTAAGAAAATGGCACGGCACCGGAAACGAATTCGGAAATTATTCCGCGCGGCATTTGCAAACGCAGGGATACTGCTCCGTTATAATCAGTCAGTCTGACATTGTATCACTAGTACTACTTGCTACAGCGCGGACAGATCAGAGAGGAGGTCTCGCTCCCGCCATACCCCTCGCAACAGGTTCTCGCGTATCATCGTTTCTAAATGGTTGAAATCCGAATAATAATTATTATAAATCGTGTACAAAAATAATTTAATATAATATAATAATAATTCTTATTAATAATTTTATAAAAAACTTATTAATAATTTTCAAAAATATCAACAAAAAAATCCGAATAATAATTATTATAAATCGTGTACAAAAATAATTTAATATAATATAATAATAATTCTTATTAATAATTTTATAAAAAGCTTATTAATAATTTTCAAAAATATCAACAAAAAAATCCGAATAATAATTATTATAAATCGTATACAAAAATAATTTAATATAATATAATAATAATTCTTATTAATAATTTTATAAAAAACTTATTAATAATTTTCAAAAATATCAACAAAAAATCCGAATAATAATTATTATAAATCGTGTACAAAAATAATTTAATATAATATAATAATAATTCTTATTAATAATTTTATAAAAAACTTATTAATAATTTTCAAAAATATTAATCGTGCATTTTACAATTTTGTCAGCATGACATCAGAATTTACGAAAGATATTTTACGTTTTGACTTGCATTATATCGCGTTACCATGTAGAGAACACGAATAATGACGTCATATTTAATTTATAGTTTTCGAATTTCGGAATAATTGTGAAATGATATTTTGGAATTCGGCATTAAAAAACAATCTGCACGTTTATCGTTCAGAGACAAAGCTAGGTTTCGTCTTGAACAAGAATTACTGTAAAGTGAATTGTCTCGAATCGTACAATTTAATTTCTAAGGTGATGTTGAGCATAGAGATGAATATTTATGATAAAAAAATGAAGCTGTTTACTAGAAAAATTATGATTTGGTAGCGAACAATTGTAAAGATGTTATTCAATTTCAGAGTACATCTGAGAGCCAACGTAAAGCACTGGAGAACCAATAAACAGGGATCAGATCCGGAGCGATCATTATTTTATTAGCCACATCTAACACATGAAACTATTATTATCGTTGCGTTCATTTGATTTCCGCCTTTTGATACGTGTCATCGATACGGTTCGGCGATTCGGATGCTGCGAAGCAAATAAAAGTTGGTCTTGGAAATAAGAAAAAAAAATTGTAGTTCCTATGTGTTTGCCGAGTCAAAAAGAATATATATAATTATACGTAATTTAGATATAATTATGAATAAATTTTTTAAAAATGTGTATAATTCTGTAGAATTATTTATGTAAGTTTTATACAATTGTACCGCCCCGGGTCGATTTTTGTGTAGGTATATAATGTGTTTTTCTCGGCTCGGGTCCACAGGGCTTTTGCTTCGCGTAAACCTTGAGGCCGGACGAAAGTACTACGTGTTTATGTTTACGCGACGGTGACGTAACTAGCGGAGATTTATTTTTAATGCTGGCAGAGTGCCCCGAGTCTGATGCGCGGCGTCGCGACGACCGAGTAGGTAAGTTGGTTTAATTCGTCGCGGATCAATTGATGCCGCGAAGATATCACAAATGCCATACCTATCTCTGAAATCTTTCCTTCCGAATCGAATGATTCGGACGAAATATCTCGGAAATATTTCGCCCGAGACATTGAAGTTTCAAGATTTTTGACGTAGACATAGTAGATAACGCGAGCAATAAACTAGGCCATCAAACAGCTAGATACCGAAGCGACATGGTACTATTCAATATCATGTGCCAGTTTTATATGAACACCAGAATTCAAACATTCGAAAGCATTACCCGAAAAAAAATTTTTAAACGTAATTCTTTATAAAAAACGACCCGACATAATTACATACAATTTATACTTAATTATCTATCATTATATACATTTATATCGGGTCAATTTTTTTACCCAATTATATGTATACATATATTCTTTTTTTTGGGTTTTACAAATGCGTTACGCTATTCGAGTGGCGCGCTCAAATAAAATATGTATTATCGTGTACACGTAATTATACCTCAAAAAATTGACCTGCTATAATTTTACATAATTTATGTATTGTTGTATAAAATTGCAAAACATTTTTATATTACTGCGCAGAACCTATACAATTCTAGAAAAAAATGCCAAATTTTAAAAAAATGTATAAGGACGAATTTCGTGTATACAGGGTGCGTCATTTTAATGTATTCACCCCGAAATCTCCGGAAGTTGGCGCTGTACGGAAAAATTGTTCGGACAAAAGTTGCGTGTTTTTGTCCGGATAATAACGAACAGCGGTTTCGATTCGGAAAATTGACGTTTACTTGAATTTGGCCTTGAAATCCGGGTCCAAGGTCAACGACAAATTCACCGTTATTGGACACCCTCAAGACCTCGCAATTTTCACATGAAAGATTTTTCGACATCTTGCTCGACTTTGAAGATATTAGGTCCGGGACAGTCAACGTTGAGCGCCCTGTAGCGAGAGAAGGATGCGTTACCAAAAAAAAATGTTCGAACAAGACATACGTGTTTTCGATTGAGGAATACGAATACGCGATAAAAAATAGGTATTTATATTGGAAAAAACAAAGTTGACCTTGAAATAACGTTGAATACATCCAACTACTGGCACGTGGGCATTGCTGTTATACGGCTCTCTCCGAATCAAATAACTTTTGTTCGAACAAGTTTTTTGTACAGCGCCAACTTTCGGAGATCGCGGGATGGTAACGTAAAATGACGCACCCTGTACAATCTGTTTCTCGGGATAGATCATCGCGATAACTGTGCGGCATCGTGATTCTCTGCTATCCGATAGTTATGGTGAACGCCTTCCAAATTTCCAATCACCGCGGTAATCATACATCCGGTAATCGATGTGGCGATAATTGAAGATAGTTCGTCTTCGTGGCTGTTGTTGAAGATAAATTGATTGATACATATCGTACGGGAATCTGGGTGTCGTGGATGATCAATCAGACGAAAACGCGCGATAACAACGCGACGTCTTCGGAACACGTCGAAAATCTTTAGTGGAGGAAACTAGTTTTCTGAAAAATGTGTGAAACAATCCGAAGAGAGTATGTAATCAGTATAATGTAATATCAGAATATGTAATATTCGCTCAGCATCTAGAAACGCTCGTCGCGAGTTTCCAGAATATTTCGGAACCGAAACCCGATGTAGTCGCGATACGATTTACTGCCGAGGTAAAGCAACGTGGCCTACGATTATTGGCTCCGTGAAATTCCTTCCGATTCCCCAGCTCCAAGATTCTCGCGTGGCGTGTAATTACTTTCGACCGCGTTTTTTCGCCTCCGCGAAGGCGGAATTATTACTTCGCAATATATCCCATGATAACAGCGGAGTTGATGAAATCATGCAAAAACCTGACTAATCATTGTGAATTTTGTCGTAAAAAGTTGTGCATGTACGTGACCAGTGGCCCGTAGTACGTAGGTACTAGCCCAAGGTCTCGAACTAATGCCGAACAATATCGGCCTTTCGCTCGATTTGATTTAAGTATTCGACACGCCGATCAGCTTAAACTCATTTTTACGATCCGTACATCTGTTTATTTCGTACCGATCGAACTGTCACGCCCATATGACACATAACGGACTAAGTCAACAGATTTTCATACGACGAACAACCGATACGTAAATCGCCTGCGAACAAATAATTCCCGAGCTGCGCGTCCATTTTACAATTAGCCTCATTACGACAAATCTACATCGATGCGTCTTACATCGCGAGAAAAAAAAATACCATACATAATTATATATTTTTTTTAAATGGCCCGATATAATTATGTATAATTTATATATTATTATACAGAATGTTACATAAAATTGCAACAAAATGTATGTCATTATATAGAACTATATTTGAAGTGTATACTGTAAACTTATAGTACGGTTGTTCTACTAAGGAGAGAAAAACTTTTAAAAAAAAGTTTGCAAATTTATGTCCCTCGTATATAATTATATTGGAAAAACTGGCCTGATATAATTGTACATAATATATGTAGAAATGTATATAAAATTGCAAAAATCTAAATAATTGTATAGAACTATAGATAGGTCTGTATAATTATAGGTTTCATATAATTATATGGGGTCAATCTTTTTTTTTTTAAATTATGTGTATTCTCTTTTTCTTGGTACTTCACTGAACATCTCAAGTAAGATGAGCTTTCAGGGCTGATCTCTCAAATTCAGAGGAATTATTGAGAATGAGTAAGTATAAAGCGTTGTTTTCTGTGAAATTGTAAGTATGGCTCGAACATCCGCTGTGCTACATTATAGATCTAATGGAGAATAGTAATTCCATGAAAGTAACTCACTACTCATGGTATATTGGAAACCGTAGCGAACAGGTCACCAGCACTCCTGCCCACGAGAGTCGACGTGTTTTACAATTAGTTCCTGTTGGAAAGTGTGAGAGGATGAGTGGTACGTTACAAGGAAAAAAACGAGATGTTGGAAGAAAAAAAAGCGTAGGAGCAATTGGATTTGTAGTGTTCTCGAGAACTTGAATAAAAGGGTTGGAATGGTGCTTGAATCATACATACGTGATTCATTAGCCAATTATGTACTACTAATTTGAGAGACACACAACTGCTCGTACAGAGATGAGTCATACTAGAATCGTAAAAGATTTGTAGCTGGAACACGTAAGGTCACACATATGTTTAAGATGTTCCTACATTTCAACTGGAAATTCTTCCTATTACTCACTATTGTTAATATGTATACTGTCAATAACATACTGATATTTAAATTTTAAAAAGACAGTTACTCGTGAAATTTCGTGATGGAATTTCTTAGGATGTAGAATTTATCCAACGAATAGGGAAGAGGTAACATTTTTTGCATGGAGAAAGGAAAGAAGTTTGAAATCGACTAAGCATCGTAGTACACTCAACATTATGTATTTGATGTCGCTACCATTAATAAAATATAGCAACGAATATGACTGTCCCAATTGGCATGTATAGAATTTTTTTTTCATATAGCCATGCACCAATATTTATTATCAGTTCTCTGATTGTATAATCATTTCTTCATAAAATATACCATTATATTTTCACGTTGGCACAGTAATTTGGGTAAACGTTAACAATAGCGCGGTATCATAGGGATTTGATGCGCAATATAGAAAAAGGAGCCACGTGGCATGATTAGGAGTACAGTCCCAATGCTGTCAAAATTCTCATCGGAATCTATCCGATCTAATTCTTTGCTCAACGTAATTTCTAAATACTATCAGATCTAGGAAATCGAATACTGTAAGAATGAAATATCGATAATAAACGGTCTTTGAGTATCTGGAAATACTTTGTTCGTTGTGAAAGCGATTATTTCAATTTTGTGATGTAATTGGTAAGAATCGGCGAAAATGTAGCGGCACCGATGTCCAAATTTAGGAAACTAGAGCGAGCAGACACTTCTTATAGTCTCCAGAGCAGTCACCCTGAAATAAATTGATTTATTATAAATACTCGACGTGGAAAATGTAAAAATATACCAGCGATTTTAATGAACGTAACTCGTTTAACGAACTCACCGAAATCAAATCTTCCAACGACTCGTTATGTAATTCCGCAAATACTTCCTTTATCTCACCCAAATCAATTTCGGAACGTGTCACGATCAATCGAATCAATCGATCATCTTGAGTTCCAAGGCCTTTGACACTTTTATAAATTTGCTCTGCGAAAAAGGCTGGTCTATCCTTCACGCACTTGACTATACAGAAGAAAAATATTATGAACATGGCGAAGAATTTATTCTTCAAACTCTGTTCAAAATTGGAATCGACCAATTCGATGAATTGGTATTTGCATTGAAATGTGGCATTTTGAAAATTGTAGAAACAAATATTGCTTCGATTTGATTCGCTGCAAGAACCTCTGATAAAAATTACCGATAGCAAGAAGACCCTTCCTGATGTCTCCTGAGAACTCGTTTTCGATAGCTTTCTCGATATCATGTCCAGTCATTTCTTCATAGATTACAAAAACTTGTTGCAAATGTGGCACACTCCGCGAAACTAATATCGCATTGAAAGTGGATTCATCAGTTCCAAATCGTAGCTCGCCTGAGAAAAAGAAAAACAGTCAAGATTGTAAACAACGTGCAACGAGTAAGTTCGAGAAAAGTATATATACCAGCTCGAAGAAGTTCCGTAGCATCTTCTCGTGCCGCGTCAACATCCACATCATAACATTCATTGCGATTACCGCAACACAAAGAAACCATCAAGCGTTCGAAATTACCAGAAGTGTCACTTGCCAAATCCTCCTCCAAACTTCTACCATACACTGTAACATGCAAATCGTTTAATATTATGAGAAACAGAAGGCTCACGTGAAGCAAGTAGGTTCAATATAAATTTCTTAATAATTTGATAACTTGATTATACAATTCTTTCACAAATTTATAGTATTAAATTGTACGTTTTTTAAAAATTTTAATAGGTAGTAGCTGAAGGGACAACTTTCGAATTTCGAAATATCATTGGAAAAATGGTCAACTATTTTAATTGAAAAGTTTTTACTTTCCAACGCTCAAGGTGCTAATAAGGCTAAAGCCTTCAATTATCTCTGAATGCTTTAATCGATGTTCTCAGTACTGAGCACATACAAAAAAAATGATGCGCGTCTGAAGTCGGTTATAAGAAAAACAATCTGAAAAATCGTTCAAAGCGATTCACTCATAGACATACCATTCTGATATGTTTCTTTGATAGCGTTTAGCTCGTCGTTGCTCATGGTGCAAAGAACTTCAATGAGGACGCATTCGTCGGTACCAACACCCGACATGGCTTGGTGCAATTCTTTGGCAAAATACTCACGAATCGGCGTCATCAACGCCACGATAAGCTTTTCAAAGTTCCCCGAGAGTTCGGATTTTAAGTCTTTGATGAGATCCTGTAATATAGACAATGTATGAACGATCGAACGAATAGAAACAATGTAAATCACAATGTAATTGTTCTTGCTAACCTTTCCATACAATACTTTGAACTTGTGGCTGATCTCTTGGCGCTGTGCATTGCTCCGATAAGGAATAATATTAATGATAGCTTTTTCGTTGGTGCCCCATCCTTTCATAGCCTTCCTTAGGGCTTCCGCGTCAGCTTCCGGGTTGAAATCTTCATAATCCACTACAGTTGGGCAGATCTGCGTACGTATCAATATTCCATTACGATTATGCCAACGATTAGAGCGTCTCGTGTATTTTCAGATCGACAAAGAAAAACACAAGTCGAAACATCGAGTGACAGTTGCGTGAGAATTATTTTAGGTCACATCGAGTATAGATATTTTCTTGCATAGAGATTCCTAATTAGCATTTGTTACAACGATTATGACAGAAGTGATCAGCAAAGTTATAATGAATCGATTACTCACCGCATATCCGTAACTCATCTTTCTCGAACGCAATGATCAGGCAGCAGTAACAATATGGAACTGAATTCGCTCGACCTTGGTAAGTGTTTAAATGGGTATTGAAGTTTTGACGGATTGTTTGTTAGACTTTATTAGATAACGATAAAATATATTTCCACCTGCCGGCGATTACCACTATCGTCGCAGTACTATCTGGTACTATCGGAGTCGCAGCGTCGCAGCTAAAAAATGTTGGCGGTAGTACAAACTTCCACCGCTGCTGTCGCTAGCATACAGCATAACATACAAAGGAATTGAATAAGCCTACATGATAATTAAATGATTGCACAATTTGCAATAAAACGGGGGGACGTTCCCACTAGGGCTTTCATCAGCGATTAAGCAGCATAGCTATTTCCGGTGACCTATATATGTTCATTTTCGGACAGTTGTGACACGATAAAAAGTGCTAATAAACGTTGTGGTTTGGAACGTGCAGAAGTAATTTTTACTATGTTGTACAGTTTTAATCTTTTAAATCAGCGCCGTTTAATATGGTGATGCGGCTGCGCAGAACATATTTACTGGCTATGATGAAAGGCCTATTGTAACAATTCAACACAAGAGCCCTGTGCAAAGCAAATCTACTATATTTGCCAATTACGCCTGGATTATTTGTCACTTGCTCTCCATACTTATAGTTAAGCTCCCCTAGCGGTTTCGCCGTGACAGTAGTATTACCATCGGTGAATCGAGTCACCAAAATGTATCAATAAAAATAAATAAACTTCTTGTCGATATTAATTAGCTCATAGTGACGCGATAAATGGCTACAATTTGTATTTTTGGCCGCTTTTCTCATGTAATTGCCATTTTCGCGGAACTAGAATAATCGAGGATACTTCGACTATCGAGATATGATCATTTGAAAAATGGTTGAGTATCACCTAACTTCACGCCGGAACGTCCATCGTATGGCGCGAACATGCCGCCAAAATCGGTTTCACGAAGCCGAAGCGAAACTAAACCCGTGTTTGGTATTAAAAAATAGCTGAATTTTTGTTATCATCGTCGGATATATTTCTCCGACAAATAAATACGGGTTTCTCATTGCAATCGTGAATTTCGTGAATTACTACGTTGCGCAGTGGTTTCTACGCATCGAGTCGTGCACTTGTTTCAGAGGGATGTGTTCGCTGTTAAATAAGCGAATCGCGATTCGGTCGTGGTTAGGAAAATCGTAGCATTGTCGAACATTCGAGTGTCAGAACCTTGGTGCTACGGTGATTTTCCAGACAGATGCTTTCCACTTCGACGATTGATATCCAAACAATGGTAAGCACTTCGACAAACGACTACGTAAACTCCGTGGAAGAAAATCTATCACGAAAAATAATTGAGTGGAGTGAAATGTCGTTCCGTTTCACAACGGGAATTACCAATACGGAAATTCAAGGTCATCCAGAAGTTTTAACGGTCTCGGAAAAAAGTGGCCGAACGTAAACTGCCAACCAACATTTCTAACGCCGGTAAGCTTCGCAAGACATTAATGATTCCGTGAATTTTTCCGGCTCACACAACATACTGAATGCACGACAGGATTCCGCGGTGCATCGTCCTATATCTCTTTTCTCTACTCCTACACTGTTTTATCCTTCGTAAGGTAAGGTGGCACCGACTAACGCTCGTCGGAATTATCGGTATTTGCAGTATTCGTGTAATTAGTGTAGATTCATAGTATAGGCAGTCACCGCTTGACAGTGTAACACGCGTGACCCGCGTCAACGTGTCTCGTGGCGCGCGTTGACGTGCGTCGTCACCGCGGTCGTAGAGGACTAGCGGTTCTCGCATGTCTTGTGCTCCGTCTATCGAGAAACAAATGAAATTCGTTTGATACCACGTGAAATGCATAAACGCATTCAATCATTGCCATAATACTGCATTTTCGCGAACAAAGTTATTTCGAGTTGACAACACGAGAATGTACAGACTGTCTCGTAAGTCGCAGGCCAACTTGCAGGATCAGGTAGGAAATTAAATTCTGAATCGAAAAATCCTGTACCATCTTTCGATCTGACGCACAGATAATTTACTATTAATTAAATTAACTAATTTAATGTATCTGTGTTTATTACATGTTTTCGACAAAGGTATCTTACCATCTTGTAAGTACTCTATGTTTTTGATTCATCTTCTTTCAGCTTTGAACTTATTCCAATCATGAATTATGATTGACATGCTTACTTATGATGCTACGAACCATGTTGTCTCTGTTTATTCGATGACGGCTTCGAAAAATTGAACGATATAACTCGAATCGATCGTATTTTTGTTTTACAACAAATTTCACTTTTTTCATACTTTGACGAGTGAAATGTTCCTGCAATAGGTCGCTAGTGCCACCTTTCGCGAACGTGGACAAGTTCCGTTGCGTCTAACTCTTGGATTTCCACGTGTTTCCGGTCGGCAAATGATAGACTATGTAATTCTACGTGATCGCTTAGAACGTCAAGAATTTTCGCAACATTATCAGTCTCGCGGAGGTGATTTTAAGATAGTGACGCACTCGTTGATTTGAACTTTGGTAAGTGGAGGTCACAGAGAATACTTATTATTTTCACGGTGGGGATAACCACAAAGCGGTGTTGGTTCGTCGTCGAATCGAATTCAAAATGGCGTTTAATCTGGCAAACGATCGAGAGAAATATACTTACGTTATGTAAAATTGCTGTAGTTATTGGTCTATATTTGGTGGCGTCATAATACGTCGCGATGTTTCAACATTTTGCTACTTTGTCGCAGTGATTTATTGATCATTTTTATAAATAGTCGAGATTGGCATAATGCAGGAGATCGCCCTAGCTGCAATTTCCGTTATATCTAGTTTACTTATCGTTTTTGGCCTTGTTCTCTTGGGTAAGATTCACTTCGATACATTTCGTCTCGTCGATCATGTTTGTCGTATCGTACATCGAAATACATGTTTTGCGCTTCGATCGATCCACATTCATCCGAGAATATCATTTCTTCGATTCAGCATTTCCTTTCCGATCTTTACCTCGCGAAAAGACAAGTATCCCTTTTTATTGGCAGCATTGCCAAAACTTCTTCTCATTCATTAGTGGTTCGTGTGCATAGAAATTTTCCAGCATTCTTAATGAACAACCATGACGTCATGCATCGAATTTAATTCTTTTCAGTTCCAGTCAATTTTTTTCCACGCTCAATCCTTGTCAAAATACATGGTGGTAATCGTTGATAAACATTGTCATAATTTCATTGTACGCAGTACTTGCTTTTTTCTTCTGCCAAACTTCTATGCTTTCGGTTCTCTCTATGATATTCTTCTGTCTCGCTAGTAAAAATTCTCGCATCAAACATTCACTTCTGCGATAAAGAGTCATTCTTTAATTCACACCACTAGAACTGCATTATTTAGTAATGGATCCGTTTCATTGTATTCCTCTCTTTTCATTCATGGGACTAAACCCCATTTCACGGAACATTTAATGTGTTTCGAGTCAACTGAGAATACGACGTCGCTGAGCTGGTCTGGTACATTTTTTTGTTACAGGCTGGTACTTGGTTTGGAAATTTTTCTTGTCTCGCTTCCGTTTCGTGCGCGAATTGCTTGGTGGTATGAGCGAATCGTCGTCCGTAAACGACCTGAAGCACGGTAGATCCCGAATAAAAAAGGTCCGCCGCGACTGAATGGCAAGCTGGTAAAATTCCTACGAATCGACGAAAATCTATATTATTTTACACAATTGGACGCCGATTATCCGACAAACACTGCGCTGCGTTATTTATTATAGTTGTAAAGGAAATACCAAACACCAGCAAGATGTCCATTAATATAAGGTGCGCGACGACGGAGGATTTGCTGAATATGCAACACTGCAATTTGCAATGTTTGCCTGAAAATTATCAGATGAAGTATTATCTCTATCACGCTCTGTCATGGCCCCAGTTGAGTTACGTTGCCGAAGATGAAAAGCATCGTATCGTCGGCTACGTCCTGGCAAAAATGGAGGAAGATTGCGAGGATAACCCGCACGGTCACATAACGAGTTTGGCAGTGAAACGTTCTCATCGCCGTTTGGGAATAGCGCAGAAATTGATGAACCAAGCGTCGAGAGCTATGGTCGAATGTTTCGGTGCCAAGTACGTCTCCTTGCATGTGCGACGTAGCAACAGAGCGGCGTTGAATTTATACACGAGCAGCTTACAATTCCAAGTCTCCGAAGTCGAGCCTAAGTATTACGCGGATGGTGAAGATGCTTACGCCATGAAAAGAGATCTCAGTGGATTCCAACAGGAGAAAAAAGACGCCAAGGATAAAGCTCTGAAGGACGAAGTAGCTGCAACGCCGCACACTCATTCGGGGACGTGTTGCAACTTCGAACATCCTTAATGAAGGGAAACGACTCTATTCAGCATCGCTCGTGACACCGCGACGATCCTTACTTCTCTAGAGTTGCTGCAATACCGCCGTCACCTTTAGGCATCGTCGACTCTATGGCAATTCACATTTTACGCCGCTCAACTCGATGTCGATCGACATTTGATAATTGTCTTTCGAGACTCGATATCAGACCACGCATCATTTCCATAAATTGAGTTGTTTTTTTTTTTTTCAACTACAGGCACGATGCAAATTCGATTTTTGATATGGAATAATTTGTTTTAACTAAAAAGTAAATGGAAATGGATAAATAAAATTTGTAGGGTCTATCAAGAATCAATAAATTTTGCATTTAATTGTGGCTATGCTTTTCTTGCAGTTTATTCGATTACCCGAACTATAATATACAAGTATTTCAATACGTACAACTTTTCTCGTAATCATCGATCTCATAAGCTTGTCAGTGTTGTGCGGTATCGAGAAATGTTTCTGTAGCAACTTCTCAATTCGTTCATCTTCAGCAAATACAAATCCATTAACTTATCGAAATATTTCGAGTGATTTTTACTTTTTATTGATACTGGAACAGCGAAACGACTGTTATCTGCATGACAATATTCAAGACGAGTACTACGTTCTTTGCGTAGATAATTCTCGTTTCTTAACTCCAATCAAAAAGGTCAAACCATTGTTTTGGCTTTGATTAAAAAATTAAGATAAATTTGTATGTTTATCCAAGCAGAGAAAATAATAAACAAGTATAAGATTAACTTTTAATTTCTGCAGGCCCAGTTCACAAATATTTGTTTTTTTTAAATGTCGAGTCGTGAGATAATCTATTCTCTCGCAGGGTAGCGAACTGAATTAAATTTTTTGTTACATGAGAATAGAAAAGATGAAATTATCGAGCACAACACTGAGATTTTTTCTTTCCTTCGCATCATTGTACGGTGTTTCAATTTCTGTAGTCTCGATCGACGCAGCGATTCGACTTTATTGTTTCATAGAAGATCAATGATCACTGTCGTCAACTAAACGCACATATTTGTCCGCGATAGCGATAATAAATTTATCAAATTCGATAAACAAACGACGTTGACTCGGGTAAACGTCAAATGAATATCCTTTATTTGTGGTTCCAGATATGTATGAATAAAATTCGCACGCAACGCATTTATATATTTATATATTTATGTACTTCGTTCGTTTAAAATGATTGTATGTATAAATATGTTTATTTACATGATTTTTCGTCTAAAAAATAAAAGGTAATTACAGTTAATTCAGTTCGTAAACAATTAATGATTCGGCAACGAAATCATATTTTTACCAAGCGATCATCGAGCGACTCATTGTTCTCTTGGTCGATATATCGTCTATAAAATTTTCTTCTCTACTTTCTAATCATAAATACAATTTTTTTTTTTACTTATATCAAATATTCATCGATTTCAGAAATGTTTCTTACAAAAACACAAATGACGAGTCTGGGACATATTTATTTAATATTTTTCTTCCGAACGAATCTAATTAAGCTAGTAGGCCTCTCGTCATTATTACACGTCGCGTTACTTCAGTTTTGTCGCACCAATTATTCCAACAACACTTTACATCTGACTAGGGCTGATCCATTCCAAAGATATCGACAATCGTTTGTTTTATTCCATATAAACTCCTCGTCCCCCAAGACTTTTTACTCCTAAATAATATCTTTACACAAATAAATTATAATACAAGTCCTACTCCTATTCTCATGTTATAAAGCTGGTGTTGCGGAAAGAATGCCTCTGTAGCTACACTCTCGGATCGACCCGGTAACCATCCTCAAAATTGATACAAAATAATCTAAAAATTTTTAAATTTCAACGGAGTCGTCGCTACCACGATCTACAAATTATATTGAAATGTGAAAATTCGACGTCAAACCTTTCAACACACAAATCTAAATTATGCGACCCGTGAAATATGCCATCATCATTGGCTTGTTTCGAAGCTTGGGAGAACAATGTACTATTACAAATTCTATACCTTCATCCATGATGTCAATAAACGTTGAACGTGTCGGAAAAGTTTTGGTTCCATCGAAGAAAATAAGACAAGAAAAGGAAAAATACTCACGAACCGGACGTCGAAGAATTTGTTCGAACGAATTCATTTGATTTGCAAATTTCTAACTACGCTAACACAGCTATACGTTCCCTGCTAAGGGCTACCTTCGATTACTAGTTATAGTAATATTGCAACGTTTTATATAACAAACATCTATAAACTTTGGCAGTAGCGTTCCTTGTATCGATTTGGTATAGGCCTGGGAAAACATATATTTCTTAAGTATTTAGTCGCTTCGGGGTTTGCATTTGCTGTGGAGAGACAAGTCGGCGGCCAGCTAACGTATTCGTTGTGGAAAATAATTTGTTTATAAACGAAACCTTAAACTGGAACACTTTCGCCCTTTCGTGGCGTGAAAAGAATTCTCCCTTTGCTCGGCAACCTTCAAAAATCGACGATTATCTTTGTTCGGCCTGCGATCTGTCTACGACGTGACACCTTAAGGCTGTTGAGCCGAGTTGATTATCGCCACTTTTAAATCCTTTGCTAAATGAGATACGTCGACTACGCTGTCCACCATTTCTTGGACCGCTGCGACACTGGGAAAAAATTGGGCAGCCTGTTTCGTTTTGGAAACCGTTTGAGCAAGAGCCTCGCTCAAAGCATTAGCACACCGCAGCACTCTTGTTCTAACGTCGTTTCTTGCCACGTTTCTGTGTACCGTATCACCGATGTGGACCAATCTGTGAGCGCTGAGGACCACGAATTTCCCATGGGCAAGGAAGACCTGAAAACAAATGAACAGCGTTGAACATCGACATGAATTGTGAATAACCCTGTGAATAGACATTACAACAATTGCAATATCATTTACAGATTCCTTTTTCAGTGCAGGTTGACCGAGCAAAGTTCGATGACCGAGAAGACCCAACGCTGTTTCTTGGGCTGATCATTGGATGTGCTTGCACGAGCGTACATCACTTTTTTTACCGGAGGATGTGGATAACAAATGGGCAGACTTACTGAAGGTGCTTACAGCGCAGAAAGTAGAAGGAAAAGGATGTCGTGGAATGAACTCCTGTGGTAGCGAATGAAGAGTAAACGAAGCGACGGTTTGGAAGTAACAGCGAAGTAGCTTCGTCGGTCACAGGAAGGCAATGATAAGGTTGAAATGATGCAACGATACATAATACACCGGGGATATGTACCTTCGGAGGTTGGTTGCGCTCGACTGTCTGTAGGAAGGCGTCGATCGCGTGGGTTAGGTGTGCACTGTGAGTGATGACCTGAGCCGCGTAGAAAGCCAGCAGCTGTTTGTCATTAGGGTCCATAGGCGTCGGCGTCGACGGAGGTGCTTGAACCGCTGCGGAATCGTTTTCCGATACGAGGAGATCGTAGCTACTTCGTAACTCCTGGGGTAGAGTCGCCCTAAGCTCTTCACGTTGCTTGGCAACGACCTCGCGGGATTCTAGGTTAACGTAATCGTAGTCCTCGGTGCCAGCGTTACTTCCGTTTAGGCTACCAGTCGAGATGATGGAGGACCGTTTGAACAACAGCGTTGAGTTGCCCTGCGTTTGAAATGATCATTATTTAAATACTAGACCCCGTAACTGGGCCCTCCACAAGTCACCAATTCCGTGATTGATGTGAGAGGGAAGAGGAAAAGATTCTTGCCTGCTCAACTCGATTGGCGAAGACGTTAGACAAGGAGGTAGGAAATCTGGGAGGAGAGCAACAAAGGAGTTGTTCGTACCTGTATAAAGCTAGCCACCTGACGTACGTCCTCGGTGAGAGCTTTGGCACACGCCACTAGTTGATCCAGCGGATCGGGTTGCGCGTGAGGTAGAAGCTGCAGTATCGACGAAGGCGGTGATCCATTCGTGGGAGTCGGGGTATCGTCGCCACCTCTTGAAAGTCTAGAAACATCCCATTTGATGGCATCGAGTTCGGTGGCAGCATCTTGAACCAGTCTGTCGGAGTCTCTGAGAGCTTTGACGAGCGGGCGAAGCTTCGTCGCGATACCCTTATCGGGGGCCTTGGCTGCATTTCCCAAAGTACCTGCCAAGACGGAGGACGATTAGGTTGTTAAGAACCGAGGAACCGGTTTGTTGCAAGGATCAAAGAGGATGTTTACCATCGGCAAACTCTGCCAAATCGTGAAGAGACGTTCTCAACCTCAGAGCAGCCAGCCTCAAGTCCATCACCGTCGTGTCGAGCCTCTGCGTTGTTCTCCAGCCTGGCGTGACGAAACTCAGAAGACGAGCTATAGCTCCTGCAGCCTCGCCCTGAAGCCTTTCCAATCCCTCCAACGCGGAGTCAAGCTCCAATGGCAGCTCTTTGCTGGGAGGAACGTCGTAGATTTGGGAATGCTGAAGCTGGGGTGGAGGCGTGGGCGTGTGAGGTACCGCCGAAACGTTTTGTCTGACGGACTGATTCAGCGAGGTAGTGGATAGCTGATGGGCAGGAACTCGGGGTCGCGGTACGTCGTAGTCCGGAGCTGCGAGACTCGATCTGTGAATAGGCAGGCGCGAGTGCACAAGGATCCTGCTGATGGTTCACCGCGCACTGCTGCTGCTGTTCGACCGAACGAGCGGAAGATAAACTCACCTGTTTGAACCGCTGAGAGAACCGTCGTTGGTTAAGCTGGATGCCGAACTGCTGGGTGTGAGCTGCTGATGCAAGGACCTTGGCACATCGTAGCAATCCAAGGGCGTCATTCCAGAACCTCCGGATCCAGCGGATCCAGCCGAACAAGTTGAATTTGGGGTATAAGAAGTCGGGGGTCTCGGTATGTCGTAGCAGGAGGGCGCTGGACTCGGGCTACTCGCTGGCGAGGGTATCACCGGTATGGCTCGAGGAGGCACGTCGTAGCAATCGTTGCCGTCATCGCACCCGCTATCGATGATGGTTCCGCATGGATAACGACCTGCGGATGAAAAGTAGAGATTGAGCCACCGCTGATCGTAGTTCAAGCTCGTTACTGCTGCTACTGCGAAGAAACGATCGTACACCATCGACGTCACCGTGCTCCGTGACATCTGCCGCCTCCGAACCGGATTCTAGCTACGCTTTTTCCCCTCCCTCTGATGAAAAAGAAAGCTATCTTTGGGGTTCACCACGACGGGGTATCCGAGCTTCGTTTGTTCGCCATTCCAAAAAAGTTTCACTAGTTTTACAACAGTTCGGTTTCGAATGGAATGCTTGCCACGATAACTCGGGAACTAATCAACCGACTAAAACGACCCACATAGCATTAAATTTGTAATCGAATTCTCTACCGTCTCGCGTAGATTCATTTCGTTGGGTAGAGTTTTCCCGAATTGATTCATGCCTCTGATGTGTAAAAAGCCATGAAACGGCATTCCGCCATTGAACGCGTCGCACATTTTGTTGTCGCGCCGCCATTTTGTTGCCGCGTCGCCATTGTGCGCCCGCGTCGCCATTTTGTCGTCGCGTCGCCATTTTGTCGTCGCGTCGCCATTTTGTCGCCGCGTCACCATTTTGTTGTCGTGCCGCCATTTGGTTGTCGCGTCGCCATTTTGTTGTCGCGTCGTCATTTTGTTATCGCGTCGCCATTTTGCTGTCGCGTCGCCATTTTGTTGCCGCGTCGCCAGTTTGCTGTCGCGTCGCCATTTTGTCGTCGCGTCGCCATTCTGTTGTCGCATCGCCATTTTGTCGCCGCGTCACCATTTTGTTGTCGTGCCGCCATTTGGTTGTCGCGTCGCCAGTTTGCTGTCGCGTCGCCATTTTGTCGCCGCGTCGCCATTTTGTTGTCGCGCCGCCATTTTGTTGCCGCGTCGCCAATTTGCTGTCGCGTCGCCATTTTGTTGGCGCGTCGCCATTTTGTGGTCGCGTCGCCATTTTGTTGGGGCGTCGCCATTTTGTTGGCGCGCCGTCATTTTGTTGTGGTGTCGCCATTTTGGTGTGGTGTCGTCATTTTGTTGTCGCGTCGCTATTTTGTTGGCGCGTCGCCATTTTGTTGTCGCGTCGCCAATAATTCTAGTTCCAGTCGTAGGGAGGATCATCTTCTGTGCGAACCTTCCTCGTTCTTCCTCATCGCGCGCGTACAACTGTAGTAGTTTCAAGTACAGTTTCGAGTTGGGTGGAGGCTCGATGTTTTTTATCCGTCCTCGAAGAGAATAAGGCTCGACGATGTAGATTCAGGAGTCCGTGGTATTCACTTTTGGGGTTTGGGAACGATTCTGGGTCGTTGTCGGCGACACACGTCGTTGAAAAAAGCAATAGGGGATGCGGGTCGAGAGCCGGGCGAAGTCTCGGGTAAAAAATCGTCTGGCTGAAGATACGTAGAGAGTAATGCCACAGGGGAGTTGACATTAAAACCGTCGAATGCCAAGCCCAACCACCGTGAGATACGCTCGGATTTAGCAACAGGGTGCTTTGTTTTCACGCAGAGCGTTCGAAACCCCAGACAATTGGTGGGCGCATGGACAAAAGGATATGATTACTGGCTTGATCCGAACCAATTAAACTGGGCCGCGAACCGCGTCGAACTAAGACCACGCTCACTTCCGGGACCATTTTTCCACGTGCTATTTTTTCTACGTCCAACCTCGTGATATTCCCATTTCTGGTTTTGGTATCATAATGCAACTATATGCGTGAGGGCAAAAAAGCTCGTATCGACCTACCAACGTTGAGGTGGTCGTTCATCGGATTCAACGGTGAGTCGTGCCTCGTCGATGGCGCTGGGCTCCCTCTGCTTGCTGGTAGATCGTACAAATACACGTCTCCGCATTTCTGGGGGGTAACCACCTGAAAACAGAACAAAACAGGCATCTTCATTCCGCTCCGCATCCTTCGCGCGCGATTCACCAACGTGACCACGCCCGAATCTCTCTCGTCGCGCATACATAGCGACTCTGCGATTTACCGCTGTGCATCCTAATTCGCGACAAACGAACGATAATCTCAGAATTATACGGCGCAACGCGTCACAGCCTATTAAAAATTTAGGAAACAAAAACCAAGCCGTGAAACATCCAAGTCCACATGAATCACCTGGTTCCGACGAATCGAACTCGCGTGATTAGCAAGTATTCCCTGCCGTGAAATATTTTCAAATACTTATATCATATTATTACTACTAATGCTATTATTGTTGTTGTTCTGTCTATCTCTATTATTATTATTGTTGCTGTTATTCTTCTCATGTTGTAAAATTGTTCACGAGATTATGTTCTTCAAGGTCATCTAGTGGCATGTTGAATTATATCACATTGAAGCCATATACACATCGTTTAACTTTGTAGGTCGAATGGTATCCGAATAAATGCCTGTGCAGACAAATGTGCCGGCAAATCTGAAACCTATTTCGTTTTTTTCAATTTTGGCGTAAAATACTACAAACTCGAGTATACACCGATAATTGTAGCATCTGTATCGTTTCACGATTCGCGAGAACATCTAAAGAAAAGCATCGAAGCATGAAAAATAGCTGTGAAAACTATATTTCTCGGTGTGCACAAGTGACGAATCCCAGTTTGATGAATAGCCGTGTCGGGATAAATCTTCCGCAAACGTTTACAAAAGAAACAAGTATCTAAATAGATACGAAGTGGAGATGCCTCAGGTAAATTATATCACGACTCATTGGGCACTCAAGCGTTTGAAAACTCAATAGTTTCAGAGAGTAGCTGAGAAAGACAAGCATTCTTGTGAAGAGATGCTGCAGTAGCATTGGCTTTTTTGAATTTTCATTATGAAAACTCGACAAGTACGAGGAGACCGGTGTTCGATGCCCCAGAAGTTCGAAAAGCTAGACAACAACAAATCGAAGCGTATGAAAAAAAATAACTGCGGGGCGAATCCTGAATAAGGACGTTTGTGAGGGTGGGCGCAGACTCCTTTCACGTTGTCATGCCAACCGTTCTCGTATCTCGCTCCCTCCGGCCCACGCTCGCCATCTCTCTCCCTCTCTTATGTCCCTATCCCAGCGCCGCGACACCGGTATCGACCGATGCCAACAATCTAACCTGACCTAACCTCAAATACATCCATATT
Organism: Arge pagana; assembly: GCA_963969455.1. Lineage (NCBI taxonomy): Eukaryota > Metazoa > Arthropoda > Insecta > Hymenoptera > Argidae > Arge > Arge pagana. Next base: position 20,132,893 of record OZ018311.1, on the reverse strand, counting down.
TCCGCATCTACGTTCCACCCTCCCTTCCACTCGCACACCATTGTTCGATTCACGCGTGCAAGAGCAATAAATAATACTACCTTCGTACCCAAGAGATTCGTAGCCATATGTACCCACATACATCGCACACGATCAGCTCTTTAGGTTTTTTCCTTGTTCCTTTTCAAACTCATTCTTATGCCAGTTGCACGTGTACGTGCTACTAATCCTTGTCTGATCGATGGGTAATCTATTTGCAGCACAAACACTGAGAACCTTGACAAATAAACTAGGGGCTCAACCTTCTGTCACTCAAAATCCTCCTCAGCTAGACAACCCCCACGAAAAAGTCTAGTTCTAGTTCCACTACCAGACTCCTTTTTGGAGTTGGTGTGGACTTGTAACGATGTTGTTTGGGGTCGTTCTAGATTATGGTCGCATGACGTCGTGGCGAAGCTCTTGGTCTTCGATATGTTTATCGAAGGAAGGACTTGTAATCTGGTTAAGTGGTCTGCACGATTCGAGGCAAGTCCATAAATATCGGGAGCGTACGTATTTCGCGTTCTTCGCGATAAGAAAGGCGTGCCCATCGAGAGAACGATCGACCTACTAGGAGGGTTGGGTTTCCTCGGCCACGCTTAATTGTCCAAGCTAAGGTAAATACGGTGCTACTAAGGCACAAGACTGTGTTGGAGCACTAGTACGACCCGAGTTTAGCGAACGATTGGGTGCACAGCTCACAAACCCTACCCAGTAGACGACGAGGAGCCACACCTCGTCTTCGTCCTACCGTCTTCCCACGAGCGCGCCACGACGTCTGCGAAGATATGCGCCGCCGCTCCTTAAGCTATGACACTGATGGAGCTGATAAGATCGATCGAATTTCCCTCAAAACCTAAGCGTCAAATTATCCGCAAGGAAAATGAGCGAAATGACTAGTAGAGGTAGCGAACAAACTAGAACGCTCATCCGTTAACGTCAAGAGTCTCAGCGGTGTGATTTGAATTCTATATCAAAAAAAGCTCCGTTTCATTCTTCTCCTGTCTTTCTAGGTAGTGGAATTCCATGGCATGTAATTCGTCACCCGTCCGAAGAGATTGTCGACCCTGGAGAAGGTGTCTAGTCACGAGACGGCAGATGTTCAAGGGAATTTTCAACTGTTTGGACTGGTGCGTCTCATCATCTGTGACCACGAAGACGCGAAGAGTGTCAAATCGTTTGGATTTCCGTTCCGAAACACGGTAGCGGGATTCTTATCGTCTTTGTTTTCCAATCCCTCGAGATAGTTTCACGCGCGTGAGGCGAACTCCGAAAAAACGAGGAAAACGAACGGCTTGAAATGGAATGTTCCGCAGCGGGGGAAATACTTCGGGATGTAACCGCGCTGACTCACTCTTCGTCGTTCCCAATTTTTCGTAAGCCGCGGGACGCTGTTTCGAAGACGTTTGAAACATTTTCCCGGGATCTTCGGTCGGTTTCTCCGCTCCCAACACAACAACCCAGTCCGACCCAGTATTATCCTCCACAAAATCACCAATCCCTTCTACACCGCATCAACAACTGCCAAAGCAACATCGTTGACCTACTCAAGAAATAGCCCCGGCTATCAGATGAATCTTCCACTCGTCATCATCGTCAGTTCATTTCCTCACAATCAAGACGCTTCTTCGCTACAAGCAATTACAAAAGTAAATACCTACTCGAGAACTCGCGTGTACTTCCTCAAGATATCCGCTTCTTCGGGAGTTTGATGACGAAATTGCCCTAGAAGCACTATTTACGATAGCAATAGAGAGGCCTGCTGCGCCACGTGCACAAGCTACACAGTCCAAATAATAGGGGAGACGGGGGCACGGCAGCCCCCTCGAACCTCCAAATGATTTCTCGTGGCTTTTGACCACGGCAGTACAAGTTGTTTGGGTCTAGCTCAAACAAGTCCATCGTTAATTTTCGATAATTAAAAAAAAAATCCGCGGCACGACGGACCCTCTCCAAAAGAATATGTTTCATTGTTTTATAATTATTTTTTTCATAAATAACTTTGCTCTCTCCACTTTTATAAAAATACAAAATTGAGAGCTATAAACGTGATTGAGTTTATTGTTATTTTTTGAAACATTGGAAGTATCCCACTCAATCCGTTTTACCAACTCGTTTATAAACTCTAAATTCTGAATAAATTGAGAAGAACAAGTTTTAAGCATATTTTTGATGAAGGGGTTCGTGGTACTCCGGTCTGCCCTTTGTTAGATAGACACGCCTCTCACCTAGCACCGGTAAAACTACTTTTCATCGAAGTCTCCGCCAAAACTAAGTAAACTATTTGAAAATATCTACTATATACAGGGTGCTTCAAAAAAATGTATACAAACTTTAAACTATTGTAGTTTTCCCGCTCTACAAGGGAACACTATCACAGGGACGTACGAGCTTACCTGGATCAAAATTTGTCGGGCCAGTGGATAGGACGCAGGGGGCCAATCGAGTTTCCAGCACGCTCTCCAGACCTTACACCACTGGATTTCTTCTTGTGGGGCACAGTAAAAAATGAGGTGTACAAACGTAAACCACGTAACCTAGACATTCTTTGGAATGAGATTCAAGCAGTGTGTAGAGAAATCTCATTGGACGTTTTGATACGATGTACAGAATCAGTGGTGACTCGTACTCAGAATTGTATTGATGCTGCAGGTCACCAATTTGAAAAGTATTAACATTTGTTATTTATGTTTCATTTACATTGGACTTTCAGCTTTCTATTTTCCTGAAATTTAATTTTTTAGAACGGTAAATAAATTTTCTATGGAAGTTCAAAGTGTGTATACATTTTTTTGAAGCACCCTGTATATATATATATAGTAGATACCTGTTCGTATCGGGAGATTACGTCTGGGTAGCATATGGCACGTTGAACAGTGCTTTGACGTGTGATATGTGCGCACGCGAGCATACATACATCTACACGCAAGAGTGTCACAGTGATACGTGTGTATACACAATTGATATACAATATCCTATTAGATATCACTCGTCGGCGATAAGGCTGACACAACCTACGTGTGGTGTGAGTCGCGATTGTGTCATTGTTGTCCCAGTAAGGAGTCATACCTTCGACGAGCATTAATCGATACGTCCAGTATCGATTCTTGCTACTCCTAAAACACATCCGTTGAAAGATTCTCTCTATGCAGCCTTATGCCTCTCTGTATAGCCCATAGACTTCCTCGTTTCTCGTCTGCCCCAGCCATCTTTTTTTCTTCCGGGGAATACACCATTTCGGTAGGACCCACGTAAAGATCGTGCTGTGATTCTGTTCGCGAGTTCTTTTAGCGAAGGGAGGCAGAAATATAGTCGATAAATATTCAGTATGTTGGTGCTGGTGAGACGGAGTCGTGACCTACCCACGCGCGGCACGCGAACCAGACTCGGCTTTCGCCACGGCGGACTGACTTCGCTTCTCTCCTCCGCTCGTGTCTCGGGCCCACGCTGTCCGGTCGCGGTTCATCGTCGGTCACTCTACGGTACGCTGCAGTTGTTGCAGATGGTTGCAGATACCGTCCGCGATTCATCATCCGTTTCCTCTGCTCTCTCGATCCTGTTGCCCCCCCCTCGATCGACGCACCAGCTGCCCTTCTGTTTACTGCTCGAGTAACGATTTGTTCCGAGCGAGTAGCAGAGGTGTAACGCGATAGGTCATCGGGTTACGAAATACGGAAAACGAGACATTTTCTATCGCATACGACGGAATGCTATACCCAAACATGGATGTCGAAGGTATTACGTTCCGATATATCCGCTCGGTATGCCTGTTTGCATCAACGCGCCACCAACTTGTTTATAAGCAAATGAGAATAAGGCTACATCAAATGGGAATGCCAATTATTGCTGTTGCGTTAAGTTCTTCACTGATACGCGAATGGATGTGGCAACTTCTTCGCATGTACGCGAATAAGTAATCTCGATTTTGTGTTCAATTCAATCTGCTTCACTCGCATAGATACTAATAAGACGAGTTTACACGGATTTAGCGGAAGACTGATTCTGGCCAAAAAGCTTGTCGACACGAGCTGCCTATGTGAACAGCAATACAGCGACATGGTACGGAATAGTCCAAAGTATATAATCTTCATACTGTCTTCAGAAAATTGTTGATTGTTAGTCGCTGATATCGATGATGATGACAAACGAAATTCGATGGCAGTTTATTTGGTACGGGAGCTGATGCCACGCAAGACGAAAACTAGATGACTCAACTCGACAATGCCTGTTGAATTACGTAATAGACCAGCAGAAGACGCTTCAGAATTGGCAACGTTAATTGAAATCACGCAAAAAGTGACCGTTTTCTATTAAGCTATGAGCTACATGATCGACGTTGGATTGCGAAACGGAAAAGTTTTGACGAACAGGATGAGTTAGACTGAGTCCACTCCAACAAAGAGTCTGCCATACGTAACTCTAGTAAAATTTAATGATGCTACGACCTTGAAAAATGGTAATTTTCGCATCTTCCAGATCGAAGAATTATGCGAAGAATTCTCTTTTATCAAGGTTTTCGCGGTGATGATAAATCTGAAATGCCACGTCGCGCATCCTACTGTGTGACATCATATTACGAAATGTTGACAAGCGATTCAGCGAATTTAAAACTGTGACGGTAGTCCTTACAAGCCTCTGTGATGAGCACCATTCGTGCATAACTCACAAAATGGCGGAATAGTGCTAAGAGTAAGAGGTACGTCAACATTTAAAAAACTTAGGGTAACGATGATTCGTTTCTGCGGCGTTAAGATGAATGTGGAGGAAATTTTCGAAAAACTCCAAATCTCGTCGAGAAATTTGGATTTTTGTTTATATTTTTATCTACTTGATGCAAGGTCTGAAATTTTTAATCGACATATTGTACACTCACTCGGCTAAAGCAGGCACGAATATCGTATCTGCGCAGAGGTCTTAGAAATTGACAGAAATAGTGTCGCAACATGAAACGCGTCGTATTTGAAAAATTCAAAATTCTGACGATTCGCCTCTACGGCGTTAAGATTAATCTCAAAAAGTTCCCTGGAAACTCTAATACTTTTCGAGATACTATGATTTTTCTTCACATCTCGCCCCAATCGACGCGCGGGCTGAGGATGAATAAGAGGCAGTTGCAGAAAAGTTGAGTAGCAGTGACTACACGAAGAATGAAAAACACCTTCGAGGATTCAGTGTCTCAAGAGATGGCGTTTTTCATGAGTTGGAAATGGTGCATCGTGAAAATTAAACATCCGCCGTGCGTTGATAATCCTAAAAGGTGTGCCACGAAGTCGAGATACGAAATTCATTCGACGTCACCTCTCACTTTCTGCAAAATCAAGTCTTCCAATCGCAGCTCGTGTCCTACGCACTCGACATTTTTCCTGGCATCGCATACGATTGCAGTTCTTCGCGCGCTCATTGGCCGCGAGCGAATCTAGCGTCCGACCCACGTCCGAGCTCGTTTCAGTTTCGCGATCAGCTTTTCATTCCGGCATCCGTGTCGCCGATACATACATACACATATGACAGCTCTCGCCCACGCATGAAACGCTCACGCTCGATGACTTCCAGGGATCCAGCGACACCTGCGACAGCCTCGCGGCACATTGCGCGACGAGCGGCTCGAAAAAGCAATCGCAAAGAACGGATCTCGATAAGAAAAATCAGGATCTACCATCTCGCCCGAGCACGCTCGTATCGCGAAAGCAAGTTCCGTGTACTCCAGAGGGAATCTGCCCGCGACCCCAGCCTCGGCCAACGGTCCTTATATGTCTGTTCTCCGTGCGATGAAATCGCGCGTTCGCCACTGTCTTCAGGTACAAAACTACGGACAAACAGAGTCTTCCTTCTCCATCATCGCCCAACCTACCTATAATTTTTCGACAAACTATTCCGCCAACAGTATAAAAAACCTTCCTTGTCGAACAGCGAGACACGTAGTAAGCGAAGAACATAAGTGAGGCCTCTAGTCTCGGAACGAACCACATACCTATTTTCTTTCTCTTCAGTACAGTTTTTGTGATTTAAAAAAAAATATAAAAAAAATTAACAGTGACTTTATTTTCGAAACCAACTACAAAAACAGTTATTTTCGAAGCGGACTAACCCATGAACATTGTCTGCAGCTGGTTGCAGAAGCAATTACATCCAACAGGCTGGAATCCAAACCAACTTCGACCAGTTTCAAATTGATAATGATTTGAAGATTAAAAATGATACTGCATAAATGCCATGGCACATAGTGTGTACATCAGAGATGAGGCCAACAAGAAAAAAAGATTGTTCAAGTTAATACACACATACTGATACAGTTTCTTGTGTTTTCTGAAAAATTAGGCCAAAGTGATGTAGACCATTTAGATACGAAACGACTCGAGTATGCTGGTTTTTCTCCAGCATCTCGGATGCATAGCTCGCCATTACGCGGAGGTTTCTTCGCCGGGATGGTCTTTGTGACGAGAAACGGGAAGAACAAAGAGAAGAGAGCAAAGAAACCTAAAATTTGTCAGCCGTGACCGCGCACAGCGGTGACTCCGCACTGCCATTAGTGCTCCCAGAGATCCCCGCCCCTTTTAAATGCTATCGGAGCTGGTTTTGCGGTAGGAATAAAAACGTCGGAGAACCAGGGCCATTCGAGAGGAATTTCATGTAGCGCGGCCCAAAGGACATCGCTGAGCGGCTTCTTTAGGTTCGATTTCGAGGCAAAGGCAAGAGCCACAGTTACAAGGCTCCGCATTTAACCCTCTCGAGGCATACACCCATGTTTGCCAACTTCCAATCGACTGCTGTTCTACCAAGAACCGTTCATCTTCTCTCCATGCCACCTTTTTCTGGACAACAACGAATATATTCGAAATCTTGTCGCATTCAGACAAATCGGTCTCCGAGTCAATTGAAGATGGGCATCTGAACCTTCCTGGCCATCTGAACCCAAACAATTGGAAAAATCAGGCCACAAAGAGTAGAGCTGCAGGTCAAGATGTAGTTAAATTGGAAACGACGATGCGTTCCCAGTTGACTCGACCTCACCAGTCTAACTGATAGCCCAAGTTCTATCCAACATGACGCTGAGCCAAGAAAGTCGGTGCTTTGGAAAAAAATGGTTCCACTGAAAATTGACGACGATACACTATCCGAACAAGTATCATCTCTACTCGGACTATATATATATATGTATGTATATCGGCACAAAAGTGCTCAAAGTCGCGATGCATCGCCAGATGGCGACGACGATGCACCGCGCAGACGTAGCAGCCTCCATGCCACGTAGTCGCGACTGCAGCGTGTAGAGTAATTTATCACTCGTCGCGCAACGCTGACACGTGAAACAGTCGATGCGATTCAATTACACGATGATAATGCATAGACGTAGGAGACTTCCAAGAGTCTCGTTGTCGAGCACGCTGTCAGATACAACGAAAATCTCACAGACTTTGTAATACTTGTGACAAAATGATTAAACTACGAATGCATTTTTCGCCACCACACAACGTCAACAATTGCAAAAACAAAAATAATTTTTTAAACAAAAAATGCCAATTGTTTTGCTGTCTGTATAACGGATCACGAAAATAGATTGGAACAAACGTGTTGGGAAAAGGGGGAAAAATATGATACGAGGTGATAAATAAATGATTCATCATTAATAATAATAATTTATAATAATTTATAGTTATTATAAAATAGCTTTCAGATCAGTGAGGTCATTTGACACGTTTACTGCCAAAAATGCTGCGCGGTGTTGAGACTGCATCGTTATTAGGAAGCACATTGCCTGCTCGCGAAATAACGCGACTGGAAAAAGCGCGGAGTCCGAAATTGAAGATTCGTTGAACTTTCCGGTATATTTCTGTCCCGTTCGTTGCTCGCTGCGTTGTGCACACGGACGTGAGCATCCGCGACTCTCGCAAATTTAGGTTTACGCTTCGGTCACCGCTTTGCGAACGAACGTGGACAAAATTGCATCCGCGAAATTAGTGACGATTCGATAAATTTTGCTACACGCGCGCGAAAAATAAACAGATTAAATATTTCGATCGACCACAATGAACGTAACGGAGAAATTTGAAAAACGTAACAAAGAAAAAGAACGTTATTCCTGAAAATTGTCATTTTTTTAAATTCGACGAGGAGCTTTTTTTCGTATAGAATTAAATTTCTGGACACAAATTATTCTCAAACCATTTTTTTACCCGTAAAATGGGTAAACATCGGGGAAGAACGGCAATTTTTGCGAGAAATTGCGATTATCTTTGAAACTACAATATTTACGGCGTAATGAAATGAGGAGTATGCAGAAAAAAAAATTCGCGAATTTTTTTAAAGTGTTCAAAATTTTTAAGACACTTCTCGTGCTCAAAAAGTAACGCAACGCTGGTCGAACTATAACTCCAATTATTTTCAAGCGAAAAGATTGGATAGTTCCGAAGTTATTGACAAAAAGTAGCCGGGGTCAAATTGACCCTGAGTATAGATGTTCGAAAAAATGGTGTGCACTCGAACGGGGAAAGAACGCTGGTATTTGGCGACTATGGCATTGGTTTCGGAATCGCGGGAACGTCTCGTCGTGGTCATTTTTTGAAAGGGGTACCGGATGCGAGAATCCGTGATGGTGGTTCGCTGAGCTAGGGAAAACACGTCCGTAGTAACCATGTGCGTTGGCTACGAATCGGAGATGTGGCGTAGTGGAAAAACGGACTCTTTTCGAGGACCTTCGTTCACGATGACTTGGAACGGTTACGTAACGAGTTCACGACGGGTTCCCCCCAACAACGTCTCGTTTCGCTGCACGTGTGCCACTACCCCGTTCCGAAACCGGAACGGAACGGCGGCGGCGGCGTGTTAAACGTGACCCGAAACGTGCCCGACGCGTGACTAAAATGTGGCTCAAGTCACGAGAAAAGCAAGGATATGGAGACAGAAAAGGAACGATAACGCTAGTCGCGGGAAACAGATGTGAAAGACTTCGGAGAAGAGCCTCACAGAGGAACGGGGACCCGCTTGGTTCCTGCAGTCCACAGAATTGTTCAGCGGATCAATGTTCTGTTCAACCCTTCGAGTACACGCCTATTTTTTCGAACATCTGCACTTTGGGTCAATCTGACCCTATCCACACTTTGACGGTCTATAACTTCCGATCTACCGAACCCTTGCACTCAAAAAAATTTGGCCACATACTTCTAATAGTGTTAAAGTACTCTTCAAGTATTAGAAGTGTCTTGAGAGTCTTTAACAGACTCAAAAAAATTAGCGAAGACAAATGTATCCGTAATGCATTAGGAGTTGGAAAAAAACGAGTTACACAAAATGCTTCGTTGAAGTATGGCAGCTTTAACCCTTCGAGTACACACCTATGTCCTCGAACATCTCCTACACTTTGGGTCAATTTGACCCTATCCACTTTTCGACCGCCTATAACTTCGGATCTACTGAACCTTTTCACTCAAATAAAATGTAGTCGTTTATTTTGAATAATGTTTAAGTACTTTACAAGTATTAAGTGTCCTGGAAATTTCAAACACTCTTTCAAAATTGGCGGAACACTTTTTTGTTTCAAAAATGAAGTCTTACAGAAAAAATCGTAACTTGTTAAATTTCTAGTACACCCTTTTTTCCAAACGCCTGAACGATATTGTCGGTTGAGGATGATGACAGGGTCAAAATGACCCAATGTATACTGAGAAGACCCAAATATATTCTCCAAAACTAGGGCTCGTTTGCTGTCTGTCTATAAAATCACTCGCGTTTTGTATGATTGACGATACATTGTTTTTATGAAAACGGCGTTATTTACAGATTACAGTTCAGTGAACTTAAACTCCATAATTTTTTTTTGAATAATATTGAACTATGCAGCTCAGCAGAAAAAGAGCCCAGGTTATTTGGACCTTCCGAGTATACTCCCCTCATTCTGCATAACTTGAACTATAAAATGCATATTTCCTGAGCCGTTTCGTTGACTAGACTTGGACGGATCACCGTGCAAAGGGGAATATGTACAGCAGTCTAGAAAGAAACACTTCGTGGCGTAATATTATGTGTGGTTTCGTCGTGGGAAACCTGATCTGAAAATTGTCAAAGATATACCTCATCACCTATACAACTCTCTGTTACGAATTATCTCGTGACACCGGTCTTCTTTTAACAAACTTGTGTACAAGCGTTTCGAAAGCGGCGGATTTAAAAATAATTCTGAGAATTATAAGCTGCTTGTTGTTTTCTCGTCCATTTTCGGACTAACTAGCTGTACACGAACGATGAGCTAATATTAGCTGGACTTCCGGATAAAAGCATTTTAATGGGCACCCAACAGTTGTTATCACGTTGTAGTTAAATTGTCAAATTCAGGGGTATTTAATGACTCCGTGTCGAGGAACTAAGGAAGATGAACATTCGACACGGCGGCATGATCGTGAACAAACAATCACCAAGTTCTGAAAAATCCATGTCTTACGGGGAAAAAGCACCGAAGCAAGAGGATAGCTGCAGTGACTATTCTCTGGGTAGTAGTAGTCTCCGGATGCTACATGGTTGTGCTCCGTATCCTAGTAGTGTTGTGAGTCGAACCATCTTGGATAGCTGCAGAAACTATCTATCTTACATGGGGACAATGGCTATCCGGCATACTAATGCTACATGTGCAATGGATAGAGATGCCAACTACCCCAAGATATTAGGCCAAGTCGCCCTATCAAAGAGAACTAGTAGTAGAACTGTTCTGACTTGCCATCCAACATCTTTACGTACTTTTCAAGGCCTCACTGGCTTAATTTTTCCCTCACCCACCCGTCAATGTCTTCAATGCGAGTTTAAATGATAAATGAAGCCGGATAAACGATAAATGAATCGGACAGCAACGATCTGTCGATGGCTACCCAACGGATGCTTGCTGCAACTATCCGTTTTTTTGAATGTGTACAAAGCAAAATATTGGGAAAAACCTATTTTCTCTGGGATATTCTGGGAATACTGCGATGTTCCACAAATAGTTGTAAACAACGTAAGACAACAATTTCCGCGTTATTAGTGCCGCCGACTAATCCGATACCCGATTCTGAGTAGTCATCAACTTCTAGTCTTAGATTTCTAGAATTTCTACAAGAGCTACATCGCTGTCGATTTCCGTTGGCGTGATGTTGCTGCGAGAAACGATTGGAGGGCAATCAAGAAATTGTTTAGCGAGGATAGATCGTGGAATGTCGAATGACCGTGGCTAGAAAAGTTACGAGAAACTTGGCAGAGTGGACGAGTGGTGTGCAAAACCGGAAGATAACACTTCACGAGCCTTGAGTCGTAGTTGTGGAATTTCTGGCTGGAACTGAAGGATTACTCTGCTCTAAGCGTCCCAAAAAAGACGTTGCTATGATAAATGTGAATATAAAAGTTGTTGAGCTCAATGAATACACTCTGACAATATATTTAAAAAGCTAGAAGAAAACAGCATGATGTACGTTTTTGAACCTTATGCTCTTTCCCCCTAGTAAGGATCACTTTGGGCTCGCAAAATCTGCTGAATTCTAAACATGGCCCAAATAGTGATGTGGTTCGTGTTGAAGCTAGAGACCTGTAATGTAACTGAGAATTCGGCCTAGCTGAGATCACATAAACATGTTAATTTTTACTATATTGTTTGTGGCCAAAACGGCTAGGGAAAAATCACTAAATTCTGCTTAAAAAATTACTAAATTCTGCTTAAAAAATGCTTGCCATTATGCATAAAAATTAATAATTGTAGTTCCAGCTGAACGCAATTATACAGGGTGTATTGCCTCGGGTGTCCAAAATGGGAGGGTCCTGCAGACTTACGGGACGCGAAGCCGACTTAACAAGCATATTGAATCAGTGTTGGCACGTTTATCTTCTTGTATCTTCTATTCTCGTGAGGATTTCGGTGTACGGAAATCTCATGCTCGCTGATTGGCTACAGTGGGCTTGGCTAAGTCCCTCCCATTCTGGACACATGACGCGACACAGCCTGTACATTATAGCTAGAAACACTTTTTAAGGAGTTACTTTTTTTGTAAACAAATATTGAGTAAAATGAATAGAAAAAAATGTGTTTAATTATATTTTAAGACTGATTGTTGAGCCCAACAACTTTTATACCATTATCTATCGTAACAACGTCAACGAAAATTCGTAAAAATGGGCGTTTTCGAGCCTCTGAAGCAGACTAGTCCCTTAATTTGCCAAACACGTATTTGATCTCGTGATAATCAGTTGTAAGTATGAACAGTGACGCATACCCTGTTTGGTTGGACGTGCCAGCTTCGTCTCTTTCCGTGCCTTTGTAATCCTCGGTCATCCTGAAGGCTGAGGTCTCCGCGACTTCCAGTCAAACAATCTCCGGTATCGTACTGCCCAACTAACAGACGTAGTCTGTTCCCAGGACAAATACCCTGTCACAAAAGAATGTCAAGAATCCATTATCAACTGCCTCCACACGCGACGTTCACGGGGAGAAGGTCACCGATTCTCGTCGGCGCTCGAAAATCAATCGGAAAGGACAACGCTTTTATACGAATATCCCAAGTTTGAGGAAAAATTCGGCATCGGCAATCGAGCCAAAATCTTAACGCCCAAAAGGGAGAGAGAAAAACCCCAAAAAAATGGACGTTTCCGATTCTTTAATTTTTGGGTCATTTCGCATTTTTACGTCGAGTCAGGAGCGATACGAGGGATAAAATTACGGCTTACTTGTCTCCCTCTGAGCGAGCAGAGCCACCAACCCTCCAGCCCGGCAGTGTTTTGTTCCAGCACCGTGAGGACGTCACCCTTACGAAAAGCAAGTTCGTCCGGAGATTCGGCAATATTGTCGTAAAGTGCTCGAGCCTTCGAACATTTTTGCTGTAATCAGAAAAATAAACGATCAGACTTCCTCTCCGTCTGTCTCGCCAACTAGTCTCCGTTTCCGGCTCCACCTTTGAACGTCTAGTCGTTAAAAATGGCCAACGCGGAGGAAACGAGCGTCTGGAAAAATTAAGCCTTTTTCTTAAAGGCTCGACAGTGTGTTTTTTTTTTTTTTACTTTTTTCACACTTCATTTCGCTGGTGATGAGCTATTGGACTGACGTGGCGAATGAGAACCGGAAATGCGGGTGGTAGACCAACTTTGACACGTGTGAGAAAAAAAGATCATGCATAATTATACGTAAAAAGCTGGCCCAATATAATCGTATAAAATTTGTGTCCAGTTTATTGAATTATATAGATTTTTTCCGCAATTTTATAATTATAAACGATGGATCATTTTATCGGGACCATTTTTTTCAGATTGTAGACTGTCCAATTCGGCGTGGAATGCCCCATATATATATAATATTTATAACTATATTTATAGTCTTTCTTCTCTTTCTCGCGTATTTCAAGGGGACAGCGATGGTCGACGAAGGATACAACATGACGATGGGAAATCGAAGATCCAAAATGGTGATCCGAGGAATTTTTGGGACCGGATCGTTGCGAAGTCCAAAATGGAACCGATGATGGGATTCGGACATTCGGAGCATAATTTTCTCCTCTATTGAACGGTTCCGTTTGGTACTTAGTTCTATTCCTGGACGAGTCGTCGTGGTACACGCCTCTGTTCGTCCATCCAACGTTCGTTTGTTCTCTCCCCGCCTCAATAACTTGTAACAAACGTGCTCGACAGATGCGTAAATTTACAAATGGAATGGAACTCGGCTCGGCGTTGTTCAACTTTCAAGTGAGTTTAATTAGTCCCTACTAGCCTGACGGTGTAACGGACACACAACCAACGAGCTACGAATACGGCTGATATCAACCAATTACACGCGACAATTACACTTCACGATCGTCGATGCCGATAGAAACGCGTTCCTGTTCTTCTTCGATCGACGATCGACACGTTTTTACATTTTCTGCACGCGTGTCCGTCAAGGCACTTGTCTAATTGTAAGTACTTTGGCTGCTCCAAAAAACGCTATTTTTACCATTTTTTTTTGACCTTGCTTTGATAGACATTGATATAAAAGTTTTAGACTCGCTGAAGACACTCTTGAAATATATTTAAATAATTTTTTTAGGCAAAAAGGTGAAAAAAAATCATAACGGCAAATCATTTTCTGCACTTTTGGGAAGATCAAAAACGAAACTAGTGACATTTTTGTATGGAAAAAACGACGATCAAATTTTGTGGTTCCTTGCGAAGTTTCGATATTTGTTTAAAAGTAACTGATGGAGTTGAGGGATTTCCAAGCAAGGAATTTCGGAATGAGGTGAGTTTGGTACTTTTTTTTACCAAATTTCGCGTGTACTTATTTCGGGTGGGACAATACGAAATGCGTATCCAAGTTTCGGTTTTTCCATCCGCGAATACCACAACGGTTATTCGTCGAAGAAGCTATTGGTCGCGGAGCCACGACCGCGACCCGAGAGATCCGCCGCCACTCGCCACGTAAGCCACATTCCGCCAATCTCTCTCCGTACAAGGAGTTATCTCTGCCTTCTGTACGTGCTTACCATTCGCGAACTTTCGTCCCAAGTTCTTCTTCTCTCGACTCAATTTTCCCGTACCACGAATTTTGCAAAACAATTTATATCCTCAGCGACCTCAAAACCCCTGTGTACCAAATTTTCGAAAAAACTACCATATTTCAACATTTTTATCGGTCATATTGAATCCGCCATTTTGCATTTCAAAAATCTGAAAGCGGGCAATGAACTGTTTGTAAGCGTTGAAAAATCGATGCTGTCTACGTGATACACTGGTGTAGGGTTAAATAAATAAATGAATATACGAATAAATTTAGATGTATTTCCGGAAAATGCAGACGAATGTTCTTTTTACCCGGAAGATAAATACGCGAGAATTAGATAAATTTTCGACTGTTTATTTTGTGGTAGAACAACAAATCCGAATTGTTTGGAACACGAAGTGAAATTGGGCATGATTCGTTTACAGCATTGACGCTTGAATGTATTAATCTAGGCCATCTTATCATCCGATACGATAAAAAACTAAATAGAGATAAAGCAATAAATCGAGATGAAGAAATAAATACGGCGATGAAAAGGGGCGAGGCGTTGGATCGAAGTGACGATAAGATCTGACGTTTCCATTTGCACGTTAGGTTATTTATCTTCAATTTTTTTTTCGATTATTTTTAACCATAAAGCGTTGAGTCGAGGGAACCACGTATATATATGCTGTAACATTAACGGAACCGGCGTCGAATAGCCGTTTGCTCGAGGTAAATCGAAAGGGAAAGTGTATCGCGTCTTCGATGACTGATCACATACACGCACGCATCGACCGAACGAATGAAAAAAATACGTTCCGCGTTACGCGACTCCGTCGCGTCGGCCGCAGCGCATCGCCGTAAAAGAAATAACTTCCGAACCAATAACGACACAAAAAATTTAAACCAATGAATTTGTAGCAAAAAACCTAAGCTTTCGACGTAGGTAATCGAAAAATGTGAGAATTTTTTTTTCGCAAAGTTACATCACTTGCAAAGTGACAATTCCTTCTAGTTTTTAATTGTCACGAAAAATGGGAAACATTCGCGCTGCTGCGGCGACCGCAACAAATTTTTCGCGCTACTGCTGATTTTTTCCCAAAAACTACGCACTTTTCCGGATATTTGGGTGAAAACCGCGTCTCGATAGCATTTTTCGTCTGCGCGGGAGTTTTTTTTGGGAAAAAGTTGTCGCGAATCGGTCAAAAATTCGAAAGTATAAAATTAGGTTGCAGACGTTGGCGGCGACGTTCAACGCCGATGGGCATCTTGTTGGCGTCTCTGGAACGGGGAAAAGTGCGGCGCTGTATTGGCTTTTATCACTTAGCATGAGAAAACAAGAATAAAGATGAAGAAGAATTCGAAGTAAAAAGTTGTCTGGCGCCGTTTATATCACTCGCGTCATTCATACGGACCTCTCGCTGGTTATTTACTTATGTAGAAGAGCCAGAGCACGCATATACAAGCGGCACACACGATACAGAACCGACCGAGTGGCTTACGCCTATAAATAGTGACCGATCGAAAGAATTATCTCTCCAGCGCCGAAGAGCAAATACATAACTGATACTCCGCGTACTTTTTCCGTTTCGTGAATCATCGGTGATCGAAACACCTCGAAATACACGTGACCATCTACATATAACGCCTCGCTACTCAGAAGCCACATTTGAAGAGTCGCATCTAACGACGTAACCAACCAAATCCCGTGCTCCCGCAGTGCATCATTTTTTGTCAATCGCTCGGCATCGCATAGATGACTTGCTACTGAAAGACCACTTCAACGCCTAGTCTCTACACCGTGGCGTCTTCGTCCGCGCCAACTCCGCGACGCGCCGTGAGACGAAGAGTGGCGAAGAGTGGCGAAGGGTGGCGACGAGTGTCGAAGAGTGGCGAAGAGTGGCGAAGCGTGGCGAAGAACGACGCCGTCGCCAACATTTTGGCGGGATTCGCTGCGTTGGCGTTGATACTATAATATACATATAAATTGTTAAATAATATATAAATAATATATGTAAATTGTTTATATCGTGGTATAAAAAGTGTAACGTTAAAATATCTCTTTCACAACTGGTACGACACCGCGACTGGTGGAAATATTGATACGTCTGCCGTTGGGCAGCAGAACGTAATTTCACGAGGCTAAATGGCTGCGATTACAGAAAATTGTATACAATCGGTTTCCCCCGCCCCATCCCTCGAGAAAATCATACGTGGTTTCATTCGTACAGATACAGGACATTTTCGTGGTCGAATATGAGTATTTGTGTAGGGTTAACGAGTGTGCGTAATGATACACGTATATACATACGTTTTTTCATGCCGGCAAGACCGATCCTTTAATATTACCGTGCCGCGTTAATCCGCCCCTCTGGCGAAATGTAAAAATAGAAACTACGCTACGCTACGCAAGTGAACCCCGACGCGACGCGGTGCGGTGAGCGTGGGTTCATTCATCGTTTACCGCCCTGGGACGGTGCGACGCCGCGCGCCGGCTCTACGCTACGCGAGTGCGAGACACATGTGGCGTCAGCGTTCCGCGGCGTGTAAATCCATCGACGCGGCGAAGATCAGCGATTTCTCAACGCGCAGCGATTCGATTCGTTTTTAGTGCCTCAGTGATAGCACAACGAGCCGCGAAAGCTGGGATCGGTAAAAATAAAATCCGAATCATATATTCGCTTGGCATCGACGATGAATCAAAATTTAATTGCAGAACGCGATTAACCCTTTCTACTCGGTCACAGCGGGACGCGAGTGTCCCGCCCGGACCCTATCGACATTTCAACATCTGTGAGCAGTTTGTTATCGATTTCCTTGGGGTTTCTCGATCCCTGCCTTCCCAATAATCCGGTAAGTTTATTTATTAAAAAAAAAATATATATATTGCACAACTATTTAAAATAATTATTGCTAGTAACATATTGAAATAATAGGCAGTAGTATCCGAAAAGTTGTCACACAGATTTTTAAAGTCGCTGATTACGAAGTCGCTGTCAATTTTTTTGAAATTCAAAATGGCGGATTCAATATGGCCGATCAAAGTTTTAAAACGTGGTAATTCTTCGGAAAGCTGGCATACATGGCTTCCGAGATCACTGATTACGAATTCGGGGTCAAATTTTTATAATACAAAATGGCGGATCCAATATGGCCGATGAAAATATTTGTCCAATATTTTAAACGCCGATTTTTCGTGGGTTGCATTTTTTCAGTTTTAGGTTTATTATGCGTTTTGAAGATCTGTAGTTGAAAACAAAAGTAGCCATTTTGTTTGTAATTTGTATGCATAATTAACAAAATGGCGGACCTTTTTCGAAAAAAAATTGGATTTTTTCACTGATTTTGACAATAAAAAATATAGTAAAAATTATCGTTTTTCTACGATCGTAGTTCGGGTTTTTTGGTAAATAAATATTGAGCAAATTGAATCAGAAAAAAAATGTTTTAATATATTTTAAGAGCGTATTTATCGGGTTCAACAACTGTTGTATGAATATGTTCATGTAACATGTAACATCAAACCGGAAATGCGGGGATTCTGTGGCTAGACAGGAATTTGGCGTTGAAAATCGTAGTTGCACGTGAAACAGAGTTTCTTGGATGGATATGAATGGGATCAGAGTGTGACCACGATTCGGAAGATGTGACCACGATTCGGAAGATGTGACCGCACTTTGTCGGGTGAATCGAGACGATTTTTCGGTCGCGAGTCGCGACACTTGGGTCATCGAGTTGCGCGGAGAGAGCAAGTAGTGAGTGAGAGTTGATAAGCGGCGTCGTTGTTCCCAACGAAAAACACGCAGCATCCGTCGGAAATGGAAGGCAGAGGATGCATTCTCGTCGAACGCTGGTATCGCCCAAAAGCCCGATGTCTCGAAATCAGATTACGTCACACGGATCGTTGTCGGCGCGTCAAGTTTCAGCTGACATGGGCGAGCTTTCATCGCCGATGGTCAGCGAAGACGTCGCGCGAGATGGATACTTGCACCCCCCTGCCCCCCATTTCCGTTTCGTTGGCATTCCGTTCTCAGTGGGATCAAGTTGCTCGCCCAAATTCCTCGGCTGACCAAAACCCCCATCATTCTATCCTCGATCAATTCCCATCATTTTTCGCGATGGGGGCAGCAGGGGGGTGGGGGCCCCTCGAGGAAAAATGCCCATACACTTAGTTGCCCCACTCGTTATACTTGCTTTTAGTCCCTCGCTATGCATTTCGTATTAATATGCCGCGTACATTCAATCATAAAAATCTTGAAATGTGGCACACAAGCCCCAGCCCCCTCCCCCCATTTTTTAATTTTATATTTCTCATTCTCAGTTCCTTGCCACGCATTTGTTATCATTAAGCCACGTCCATTGATAAATAAAAATCTTCGAATGTAGGGCAAACTGGGCCCCCCAAATAAAAATTTTGGGAACACATCCTCCCCCCCCCACACACCCACACAAACTCCTCCCCTATATATAAATATTCCACGCGTGCCTGCCGAACTAGTCTATAGGTGTCGTAAGAAGCGCATTCGTTGCGCTCAATCAAACGACAATTGCGGCAATTAATTGCAATTAGGCCGATCGGACGTTCGGTTCGGCTACAATTATTACAGTATCGCATATTCCGCGTTCTCACGATCATTCGCCTAGAACTGTTGTTTGCATGATGTCGAGTAACGGATCCTTCACCGGCAACTCATAACCAGCGTCGAGTACACGATCACGAATTTGTTCAATCACTCTTCGCTCGCGCAGCATGCATTTGATTACAACTGCCTCGGCATCAGATACTCCACACCGCAGTGGCACTATCACGAGTTTTTTCCCAAAAATTTCAAAAAGCAAAAACTTAGCTTAGGGGTAAAAAAATTGTTTGAGTACGTACGAAAAAAGGTCCTCATCAAATTTGGTAAGTGACAATTGTCAAAAACATGACCAACTCCGGCATATTGGCGTGGGGGGACTTGGAAATAACAATGGCAATGCGCAAGACGAATGTGAAGACGTATCGTATGTGTTGTAGTGCAGTGTTTTAGAGAGGAGTTGTGGCCCACGTTGGACCTCGTCGAAGAAGCTGTGGCTCTGAGAAGCTGTCCGTTGACACTTGGCCTCAGGTTGAGAAAAAGCGAGTAGTTGATGGCCCGAAGTGGTTTGCGTGAGAGTAAAGCGAGTACTTTGAGGAGCATTGTTGAAGAAAGTGTATCGGGGTCATGGAGGAGGCTCGGTTGGCCGAGTACCCCTCTACTACTCGAGTGGTCCTCCTCTCCTCAGTTCTTGGTACGCGCGTACGTTTGATCCCGCGCGCTCTCGCCAACCGTTGTATGTATATACCGTTCTCTCGGGGTCCATATTCGGTATGGATCCAGGAGAGAAGTGAAAGAATAATAACAAAGAGTCCAAGGTGATTACTCTGGCGCGACATCGATGCACGAAACACGAAATGCCATCGCGGACGTCTGGTGTGGTCTAACGGAACGCGATGAGAACTGCGAGTTAGATGTTCTGGTATCCGATTCTGAGAGAGGAGGCTATCCTTTCACGCGTACTTACTCAGGATCCTGCCTACTCAACCCACTTCCACGTTGCACTCGTGACTCGGTCATTGGCCAAGAAGGTTTATTGGTTGCAGCACAGATTTCGACGATATTCGACGGTTCCTTATCCAAAGCATGTCACCATACAGATACCACATTTGTCCAGCTCCTACCTCAAAATTTGTTGGTACAGCTGAACAGCTACTTTCCCATTTCAATTATTAACTTGAGAACGAGATGAGATACCAAAAAAAGGCAAGAGACATCTTTTATTACCAGTAAAATTTCGCTCAAATTGATCTATACTAGAGTTTTTTTATCACGTGCAGAACCAGAGATCTGGGGTTGTGTGACAGTGGTTAACCCATCAAGTATAAGACCCAGGCAAAAACTCGATAGCCTCAAACTAGCCATTCGCAGACAATTAGAAAAAAATACCCGTGTTTTCTTCTGTCATTTGCAGTTGTTTAAAAAAAAATTATTTAAACAAATTACGATAAAAAAAGTCTGAATGCCAGTTTTTGTCTGGGCCTTAATGGGTTAACGTCTTGTGAGTCGGATTTCTTTTACTTTTCCGGCCGTAACTTTTTTCCGAAGCGTCGGAGAGTCAAAAGTGACGAGAGACGAAATGAAGCAGACTACTTTCCCGATCACGTGAGTCGTCGATCAGTTTGATGCGATGAACGGTTCGGGGAATATGGCGCTCCGAACTCGAGCTTTTTCGAACGTCGATTTCGCATCGTCCCAGTATTTCGGAATAAACTTCCCGATATCGTCGAATACTTGCTCAAATCTCTTACCCTCAAGTTGAAACGACACCAACGAAGATTTTGGTCCGGAATATATTCATTTTTCGTGCTACGAATTCCCCACCTTTCGCATCTAATTCCTCGTTCAAATATAGTGGTCCATATTCAGAGCGCTGTATCTCCGGTTCTACGGGTGCCAGCGAGCTGGACCAGGGCTCATTCTACGCCAAATTTAACCGGCATCAAAAATGATCTCTTGCATTTTTTGCCCATCTCTCTTCGTTTCCAACTTATGAAACGAAAAGTGCGGTCGTGACACTCAATCTCACGTTCATGTGCAGGCGAAACACGTAGACATTGGGAAAAAATTGTTAATATATTCCATACCGGTTGTTCTGGCATCTAGCCCAGTGGCGGAAACGTGGTATCGGATTCTCACGAAATTTTTATCCACGTTCGTCGATTCTTCCAATACCAGAAATGGTAGTTTCATTCCAAACGGCTGTTCGTCCGCTGACCGAACAACTCTGCATGCGAGAGCAGCGGGGGAGAAAATACGTGATGGAAACGAACGTACGTACGTGGTACACAGAGAAGGAAGCGGAGTCGAAAAAAGGCAGGAAAAAAAATACGTCGACGGCGTTGGCGATGTTCCAAGAGACGCTGCCTACAATTCACCGATTGAAAATAATACGTGGCACTCCATTGGCTACGAGGCTGAGACAAGCGATATAAGAGGCTCTCCTGATAATGATAAGATCGCAGCGTCGTTGACAGTTTCATATCGCCTTTATTATTTTATCACGATACGCGACACCATCTGCAACGCAATCCGAATATGTTTGCGCGAAACAAAGAGGATTCTGTCACGACGCGAACTGCAACAATCTTCCAATCCGGCCGCCATTTTTTTTTAATTCGCCCAACGAATACATATTCGGCATCCTCATTTCTCGCGCCTGTTTTTTGTCCAATTCGAAACCCGACCAAATATTTTTATTCGGAAAAAAAAAATCTGTTTGTTAAAAAAAAAAAAAAAAACGACATTTTTATTCCTCATCTCTGATTGTCTTAACCTTTTTTTTGTTGTAAAAACAGTAATTCTCATCCTGTTGCTGGTTTTCAATCGCTTGAACGAGCTTCTCATGAATTGATCCACGAAGAGGATCGAGAAATTTGTAGTTAGTTAAAAAATTGTAGTTAGACGCTGAATTGTAGTTAGCTTATTCATTAGTCAGTTTCACTGGCAGTGCGAGAAAAACGCGGCATCGGGGTACATACTTGTGGAGATGGCGATATTAATTGGATCTTGGCAACAATTACATAATATTTTAGCCGAGCAGATAGCTTGGAGTATGAACTTAATTGGCAGACGGAAATTATCGGAATCAAATTGAGGAGAGATTATACGACGTATGTACGTCGATAACGTGATGGTAGTATTTGATACTGACACTGCTCTCATCACGATACGATTTGAACTGTAAATCTCAAGACTGACATTTGGAAGAATTTAAAAATATAATACTTCGCGTTTCTTCCCCCCTTCAAACTCGGACACAACACCCAGAAGTTGACCATTCGTCTACGATTATTTGGTCATAACGAACGAACAATTTGTGGGAGGAAAAATCCGTCGATAACGAATTTAGTATCGCGATGATAAACAGCGTTAGTCTTATTAGTATGGATTTTTAAACACGCGATACAAAACACTTGCAAATGGCAATATCCCGAGCTTTCTGTGGCGGCTATCTCACTCCGACTCCCTTGATTCGGAGGGTGTCCTGTAAATCCGTACCACTGTAAATCCGTACCACCGAAAGTCGGTCCCACTGAAAATCGGTCCCACTGAAAATCGGTCCCACTGAAAATCAGTCCCACTGAAAATCAGTCCCACTGAAAATCGGTCCCACTGAAAATCAGTCCCACTGCAGAATTTCTGAGAACAGCCAGGGCGAGTTCTTTTGGGAATACCTACTAGTACCTGGCCCCAAGCCTCCCCGAGCCAATGCCCTTTGAACAATGCTTTAGGAATTCCTCCTAGTCAACCCCTACCAGCTTTCTCTCTACCACCCTCGTTGCTGTTCTAACTTCACTAGTGTTTAGTTCGCGAGCTCTTTGCGCGTGTATATTACTTGTTCGGTATGGAAGTGACAACGACCAGCCACGGTAAGGCACGTGCTCGCTTTGAAGGATATTCGTATGTCGTAAAAAGAAGAAATGTAGACCGAACTGTTGTTTGGCGCTGTTCAAAACAACAATCGACGAAGTATCGAGGTATACTTAAGACCAAAGACTCCAACATACTTGCTTCAAAAGAACATCGGTGTGGAACTCCGGATGATAGCCGCCTGGAAGTACAGAGGACTCTAGCCCGAGCGAAGAAGAGAGCGCGAGAGGAAGATACTTCGATCCCTACAATATATACCGAGGAGTTGGGTAATCTGCGTAATCGAGGTTATGATTTTGTTACGGAAATGCCGGAACAGCAATCAGCGAAAAGGACATTGTACAACCACCGCGCCCGTTCACGAGGAAACCAGAGAGAACCAAAATCATCTAAAGAAGTTGATCTTCAGGCACAACAACTAACTACGAGTGACGGTACCTCTTTTCTTCTCAGCGATGATAACACAGGGGATAGGATCATAATTTCTTGTGCACAATCAGGAAGAGAAGTTCTGAAGACGAAACAAGACCTTTTTATGGATGGGACCTTTAAAAGCTGTAGTAAGCAGTTTAGAAAGATATATTCAAAATATAGAGTGGGACGGATTTTCACAAATTCCTTAGTGGGGCCGATTTTCACTGGTACGGATTTACCCTCACTCGATTCGGAAGACCCGCATGATACTTCTTGATAGGCGACGCTCCCAGGGTTTTCGGTTCTGGCCTCGCGGCCAGATTCCTCGCGGAGTTGGCGCGGCATCCGGCCAGAATCCGTTCCTGGACGAAGCTTACCGCCATCGATAAGTGTTCCAGTCCGTCTTCTCCCCGAAGACGTCGCAAACAGAAGCAGGCCTCGCCTAATGGAAAAGCTCCGAGGGGAAAGAAGACGCCACGGTGTGGGGACTAGGCGTTGAAGTGGTCTTACAGTAGCATGCGTCACGATCGACAAAAAATGATGCACTCCGTGACTCTAGTGGAGGCCGTAAGCCGCGATCCTCGGCTTCCTTTCAATGCAATGCTCGCTCAACCTCCGTAAGTCGACTCTCGCGGTTACAGCTTGCGCGCTGGATCCATAGGCGAGTAACAACGATGCTGGCACTTGCTTCACCTCTCATTAATCATCGGCCACTAACCAACCAGAATTAATAATAAATCTGTGATTAAAAAAAATTCTCTTCGTGGCCAGCAGACAATGGAAGTGCGTTTTGAAATCCATCTCTCACATTCGTCCGAGTAAAATAAACCCAAATACACGGTGAATCCTTTAACTCTGTCAACACGTCACGGGTATGTTGGGGCTGCTCAGACAAGCATTTTCAGGTAACACACTTATGGTCGGAAACTCCTACTAACGGCTGTGGAGGGCTTTGAAGATTTTTTTTTTTTTTTGGTAGCCAGGAGTTGCTCGTAGGGAAATGAATCAGAGGTGATTACTCGCGACCCAAAGTGGGGCAGAATGCAAGATCTGGTGTACCCCGAAAACGGTAGACCTGTAGCCACGAAGATGGATTTGGTGGCAAGGATTATGGCTTCGCCATTCTTTTCGGACGAACTCATCGATGCAAAATGTACTGCGCGCACACTAGTTTTATATAGTCTACGTGAGGCAATCGTTTACTCGAGAGTAAAAACTCTATCGATTCCCAATTGAAACATCAGCTTTGGTCGCTGAAAACGCGAACAAATTTTATACCAGGCGTCTAGTTTGAAATTTCTTCGCGAGAGTCGCCTCGCCGGAGTGTAAATTTTCAAAAGAGAAAAACTCGTATCGTGTAAGCGGAATAAAAATTTGAGCCTTCGAAGCTGCAGGCTGAGAAATGTCATGGTTTCAAAGTAGCTACCTTCGTCGCTTCTATAAATGTAAGGAAGTTGACCTGTGACGAACATTGTAGGGTGAGGCGTTTTCTCACCCACATCCTCGTTCCTTACGTACTCGACTTCCCCATCTAAGTTGTTAATCGTGGTTGATTACGCGTTAGTTTACAGTTATCATCAGTCAGTTGCCAAACTACTATTCTACGCTGTTAAAACTTCATTAGACACCTATATACAATTTATGGGAATTTTCAAGAAAAACGTTTCAATAATCCAATTTCACGTGATTTTTCAGTAATTCCGTCGTTATTTTCTGGAACACTTATCGTCATTTTTTAGTCCAAACTATGAAAGTTGTGGGTACAAATCGAAATAAGGTTCGATGAATAACAATTTAGTGTGGTTGCAAAAAAGGAGGAAAAGCTAACGTACCAATTTTTATACTGATTTTCAATATCTTTGTTGATTGTATTACATCTGCATTAAAAACTGTAAGTTTCAAGATCAATTATCGACTCGTAGAATTAAGAAAGCGAGGTTCGATGAATGGGAATTGGATCAAATTTGTCAGAAATGGAAAAGAATAATTCTACTGATAGAATTTCAGCAAACAGAAGTGCCGAATAATCAAATCTGTGGTGGCAATAAGAAATTAGAACTAATATTCGAACGATCAATGATGAACTGATATTATGAAATATAATAGTATATCTGGTAGTCTTACCATATACCAGTGACGTCGTTCGAGACGAGCTCGCTAGAATACCCGAGGAAATGACCAGACGTTCCACGGAGTGTCTTCTTCAAGGTGGCGGACACTTTGAACATCGACTGTGAAAGATCAGTTTAATAACGTGAAATTTCCGTACCACAAGAATTGTTTTTGTTAGTTTTTTCATTGTTATAAAAGTTCTTCAAAGTTTATCATTTTGTTGATATCACGTAACAAATTTGTAAATCGATCACGCTTGAATGAAACGTTGGGTCGCGAGTAATCACCTCTGATTCATTTCCCTACGAGCAACCCCTGGGTACCAGAAAAAAAAATCTTCAAAGCCCTCCACAGCCGTCAGGAGGAGTTTCCGACCATAAGTGTGTTACCTGAAGAAGCTTGTCCGAGCAGCCCCAACATACCCGTGACGTGTTGACAGAGTTAAAGGATGCACCCTGTATAAGTGTGTTTTACATCACACCAAACTAGCGACACTCGTTGCTACACGTGTCACCGGCGTAACACCGAGTACAACAACCGAATAACGATCAAATAATAATGAATATTTCAAGTCAAATCCAGATACCAGATAACTGTCTTGGCGCAGGAAATTGAATCGAATTGAAATGTTTATTGGAATTGAATTCGAAACATTCATGTGCTGTACCCACTGTAGACACTTAGCCGCGCGTAATAACGTGACTATCATATTTTTTCATCTCGATCAAAGACTTTCGAATCGCTCGCCCGTAAAAAAAAAAACTAGTTTCGAAAGTCAACCTCGCGGAACGTGGAGGCAAGTGAGCGCAGGATCATCAGTCTAGATGAGTCGACCATGCAGAGCGGAAAACGTTTTCAGAGGGATTATATATACCATCGCGTACGCGAGTCGCGGGCATACGGCGGGTAAATTCGAGGCATTTTGGACTCGGTGTTCGTTTGGCTTTTGCCGCGTTGCAGACGCGATAGTCATCGCCTGCGTCGGACACCGCTTTACGTGGCGTAGGCCACCCTCCTCTGCACGTGACGCCCTCGCGATGGAGATGGATTAGCGTCACCCCGCTTCGGTCCACTCTCTCGCCCTCTCTCTCGAAGCTTCATCCCTTCGCATCCCAGGGAGAAGGGACCAAACTTTATTGCCTTTTTTTCATTACACTTTTTATTCCTGCTCCCGAATTCTTTATCGAATTGCACCCCTAAGCAATATTCATCTTCTCGGCTCTCGGACCGCGTAGCAAACACAAGCGGAATTGGCGCTCATTTCACGAGACCCAGCTAATATTATGTACAAAAAAATTAGTCGCTTGTTTTTATCGAAATATATGAATTTATCGAGGGGGTAAATCACTCTACAGACCAAAAAATAAATCGACCTATGGGATTTTTTTTTTTAAAGAAAGTAAACCGCCTATCGAAATGCGGTGACGAGTAGGGGAACGTCGTCAGAGTTGGGCCACTTTTTGATTATTGTCTATATCTTTTTCAAAAATTTGAATATTTACAATTTTTTTTTTATTCGAAAGTTCAAACCTTTATCTAAAACATATATGTATGGCAACTTGCTGCGACAAGGGAAAAAAAAGTTATTGACGAAAAAAAAAAAAAATTGTCAGAGTTGGGCCATTTCAGTCAGAGTTGAGCCACCACTGAAATTGCATGGAATATGTACTGAAACCGGTTTTTATGGAATGGTATGCAACATTTTATTGTTCTTAATACATTTTGACATGTTTACGATGAAAAACACGGAAAATCAATTTAATCAGAGTCGCAATTTCGACGTACGAAAAAACTTTTTGTTTACAAGAACAAACAAGAAGACTTTCATTTCTAGAATGTATTATAGTGTTTGAAGGTTTGCAAAATATGAAATAAAGCATTTTTTTATCTGTAATTCAAATTTTCATATTCTTTGTTCTTGCAAAAATGGTTATTTATTCATTTTTTAGTCATGAAATGAGACTTTCATTTCTACAATTTATTATTTTAGTGTTTAACGGCGCGAAAAACATGCTAAGAAATGATATTTTACTGTTAGAAAAAGAAAAGGATGTGGCCCAACTCTGACTACACGAGTGACCCAACTCTAACAACATTCGTGTTTTTTGATCGCAACTCACTACAGCTGGAGAGGTTGAGGAATCAAAATTTCCTTTTAGAAACTTGTTAATGATCGAACATAAAATGTTATTATATACTTACTTCAATTTCGGCATGGTTTTTTTGCGAGTTATGGGCACTTTTTTTCGAATAGTACAATACATCCAACACTATTAAAAACAATACGAGGGCCTGACACTTTTTGGAAATAATTTCTGCGACTGTCAATGCTTTACAAAGTTAGCCGTCATCAAGACAAACAGTTCCATGCATTTGCACCGATGGCAGCATTTGTCATATACCAAATACAGTGGTGGCCCAACTCTGACGACTTTCTCCTACTTTATTATACTAGTTTTGGACTCTGTACATTTTGTCGGTGCTCTACCAAACAAAATGGCACCGACCCAGCATCCTCTCTTTCCATAGGTGCCATAATTTCAAGGACAGGATACTGAAGCAAAAAATTTAATAAGCCGTGGGAACAGCTTCGACAGGAGGGAGAATTTTTTGTTCTTGTATTGCACAGTTGGATTGTTATTAACAAATTTTTTGCGATTTTTTCAAAAAGGAATTTTGTTGGGAGCAGTAGATGAAGACGTAGACGGTGTTGATAGTTGCATGGTAACGCGAATTTCGCGGAGTTTTTCATCCTCGGGTGAAAATGTTATCGGGCCTTTGCGAAAATCCGGCTCGTCCCGTGGGATTCCTTTTGGCTTGGGAAACTCGGTTCGAAGTGAACGTGAATGTGAGGGCGTATCGCGACGCATGCCGAAACTCGGTCGGGGGTCCTATTTCCTTCTCTGCACGCGAAGGACGAGTCCTTGGAAGAACATATATCTCATCCTTCTGACAGGACGCGACCGCGCCCACTAGCGGTTCTTTGTGAGAGCGAGAAAAAACGAGCCGAAGAAAGAAGCCAGTGTCGCAACTCTACCGACAATTTTCCTGCGAAAATCCTCTGCGGTAGGCGCAACGGGATGCGAGTTCTGCTGCCTGGCTGGCTCTGTCTTTTGTCACCGTCGATCATATCCCGGATACCAATCTCGTTCTTGCAGCGCTAACGACAAATTTGTTTCGAAGTCGAGGTTTTGACGATCGAAACACTCAGTTGCGCGAAATACCAGTTCTGCACCCATTCAAAATTTTTGACCATTTTTGGACCTATTTTTTAACCTACTCCAAGTTTTTATCCATTCAAAGTTTTTTACCATTATGGGACTCGTTCCAAGTTTTTGACCATTTTAGATCCATGTAAAGTTTTTGGCCATCTTTGGACTCGTTCCAAGTTTTTGGCCATTTTTGGACCCATTTTACGTTTTGGACCCATTTTACGTTTTGGACCTATTCCAAGTTTGTGACCATTTTTGGACCCAATCAAAGTCGTTAACCATTTTTGGACTAGTTCCAAATTTTTGGCCATTTTTTGACCTATTTTTTGACTCATTCACACTTTTTGACCATTTTTGGACCTATTTCTAATTTTTTACCCATTCCAAATTTTTATCCAGTTAAAGTTTATGACCATTTTCGTACTCATTCCAAGTTTTTGGCCATTTTTGGACCCATTCAAAGTTTTTTACCATTTTTGGACTGGTTCCAAAATTTTGGCCATTTTTGACCTATTTTTTGACCCATTCACACTTTTTGACCATTTTTGGACCTATTTCTAATTTTATACCTATTCCAAGTTTTGATTAATTCAAAGTTTTTGCCCATTTTGGGACTAATTCCAAGTTTTTGGCCGGTTTTGAACCCATTATAAATTTTTGACTATTTTTGGACCCACTCAGAGTGTTTGGCCATTTTTGGATCTATTTTTTACCCATTCGCAATTTTTTTTTACCATTTTTGGACCTATTTCGAATTTTTTACCCATTTCAAGTTTGTATCCATTCAAAGTTTTTGACCATTTTCGGACTCATTTCAAGTTTTTGGCCATTTTTGGACCCATTCCAAGTCTTTGATGATTTTTGGACGCATTCCAAGTTTCTTACCCATTTAAAGTCTTGGACCCATTCACAGTTCTTGACGATTTTTGGGCCTATTTTTGAACCCTCGAAAGTTTTTGACCATTTTAGGACTTATTTTTGGACCCATCCCAATTTTTTTTACCATATTTGGACTCATCCCAATTTGTTTTTACCATTTTTGGACCCATCCCAATTTTTTAAACCATTTTTGGACCCATCCCATTTTTTTAATACCATTTTTGGACCCATCCCAATTTTGTTTACCATTTTTGGACCCATCCCAATTTTTTTTTACCATTTTTGGACCCATCCCAATTTTTTTTTACCATTTTTGGGCCCATCCCAATTTTTTTATACCATTTTTGGACCCATCCCATTTTTTTAATACCATTTTTGGACCCATCCCAATTTTTTAATACCATTTTTGGACCCATCCCATTTTTTTAATACCATTTTTGGACCCATCCCAATTTTTTTTACCATTTTTGGACCCATCCCAATTTTTTTTTACCATTTTTGGACCCATCCCAATTTTTTTTACCATTTTTGGACCATCCCAATTTTTTTTACCATTTTTGGACCCATCCCAATTTTTTTATACCATTTTTGGACCCATCCCAATTTTTTTAACCATTTTTGGACCCATCCCAAGTGTTTTACCCATTTTTTTTTCACTCGTTTTTACTTGCCATCAGATCTCTTGGTAATGGGCGTTACTTTGTGAAAATTGTCTCGAATTTCGCGCGTCTTTTGTTATCTTTTGAAACAAATCGATCGCTTGTTCACGGCCAACTTTCACGCTTCGCGAATATCATTTCCTGCAGACCGTTACGCTTCGATAGGAGGGGGACGAAAACGAGCTACTTTCAAAATCATTCGTCACGTATCCCATTCGTTTTTATACACGCGAGCGTTTCGACGCGGCAAACAAGCGCGAACATCGCGAAATAACAACAGGAAAACCAAACACGCGCGACGCTCGACGAATCGTACCGTCATCGCGAAAACATAAATAAAATGAACGTAACAAAAATACGCATGAAACGCGTTATTCGATGTCGAGGCGCGTGAATAAAAATCTGCCAGGAAATTTGACCAGAAAAATCGGACCGCTTTCGCGTGGAATCCCCCATATACGGTCCATTTATCGACGAAACACTCTAAAACCGTGGTTTTGAGGGTAAAAAATATTTTAGACAAAATTCTTTCGGTTTCGAAGACAAAAACTCGTGGAGTCATTTGTTTTCCGATTGCTTAACATTTTCAACGTTATTTCAAGGTCATCTTTATTATTCAAGCGAAAAATTATCATTTTTTCACCCGACACGCGATTTTTTTCATTTGATTGCTGTTTTCTTGTTGATTTCCACTGATTGATTGGAAATCGTCATTAGGACGATTCTCGAGCTTTGATTCAAATGTTTCACTGTGCACGGACATGTTAGAAGCGATGTATGTGGGTCACGTACAAGGTCGTTGCATGCGGCATGTTGGCATGAATAAGTATTTTTTCCAATTTTTATCCTCGACGAACGAATGAGTCACGGATAAGTAGCGCGAAGTAGATAAGAGAACAATCAGTCGTAATCTATCGGCATTTTGCGATAAAAATTCTATTTGGTTACGTGATGAAGAAAACGTCACATAGCGAGATTTTAATAAGACATCGGGAACACTATCCACACAGTGAGGTGTTTTCGCACTCACATACGAATTCTATACTTAGAATAGAAATTTGACTCTGTACAAATAAATCGATCGAGGATTTAGACTATCATGATCGCTTCTAACGAAGCTTCTAAATGGTAAAATAAGATTACAAATGCCATGTTCACGCCATTTTCGACACTCTTCTTTTTTCGAAAAAGCTTGACGTTAAATTATGTGGCACGAAGAAGTTTTCAACTATTTTTATCTATTTTTAGTTAAATAGTTTTAAGTTTCAATATGTGAGATTGTTCTCCAAATACTGTTGCATGAACGAAAAATTGTTTTCAGGTCAAAAAGTGCGCGGTATCTAGAAAAAAAATTTGATATCGATGACAAGTTGAAAAAAAAGTTACGATTCATTTTCTCCGAAGCTTTTGTCCCACTCTTATATTTAACTGGAAAACTATTTGTCACGTAGTTGAACCTGGAATTTTTTCAAAAGACAAAAAGTGTATATTGTTCGTCCTTCAAAATGAAAGGGTCCTGGTATCGCTGGATTATTGTAAAAAAATGGTGTCTCTGGTCTATATCACCGCGCCATATTGATACTCTCCTCGTAAACAATGGAGGAACAAGACCAGAAATGGAAGAAAATGGTACGGGAGCCGCGTCCCGAAGTCTGGCTCGGAAGACGTGACGTAACGGATGTCGGAGGGATTATCTGGATTTTCGATGAAGGGGACTGCGTTCCATTAGGGATTATCGCCGAACGCATGCTCCATGAAAAATGGCGGAGGGTGAAATCACGACGAGAGGCAAAGAACAGTTTTTTTCCTATCGGCAATGGCCGCAGCTTTATCCCTAGCAACGACGATCTTCACGGGTCGCGTGACCTTGATTAGTTCTTCTTATATTATTCCGTTTCCCCGGCATTATTCGGCATTCTTCAGCACCCATGGAAATTTGGAACCGCCACGTCGAGATTCTCCAGAAAGAAAATACACTTGACCAAAAGAAGAGATTCGTGCGTAGGTAAATCACGATCAGGTTGGAACGAGTGTCTGGATTTTAAGAGTGTTGGCAAAGCTTTGAATTGCTAATTAAACTGTGTGCTGTTGTTTGCAGACATCGTATACTGCATGACGCATTTGAATTCTTACGACTCGTTTCGATTCCCTTGAATGTGTTTGCGAATAGAATTTCTTGAATTCTGTTTTGAAACAGCAAATCTTCAGAGTCTGTATTCGAAGCGTTTTTTTTTTTCGAAACCACATCTCTCGATCTGGTGGACGCGATTGCTCGACTCCTAATAGTCCAACTGCCCCGAAATTTGGTACACAGCTTCAGCACACTCGCCTCTATGGTGCAACGTAGAATTTTGGTCAAATTACGGATTTACGGCTAGTAGATATCGATCAAAGTTTCTTGGACTCGAGGGGCGCGCGCGGCAACGGATAGACGCACGGTGCGCGCGAACGAGCTCACGCGCCTCGCTTCGACCGGCGTGATTCGATGTCGGAATCTGTTACGAACCTGATTAGATTCTCGGATTGATTTTCGAGGTGTACGAACCCCCGATAATTATCAGCAGCGTATACACGATGTCTATTGCGACGTGAAGTTACGCGGCAGCATCGTAGACACGTGAGTAGAATGGAAAGTGAAAGTTCCAACATGCCGTGCCCTTGATACGCACAGATCCACTTGTTACGCGATGCTCGCGAGTGCGATCGCATTACTTCTTCGAAAAGCAACGCGCGAAGAGTCAACACTTCGCGCCTTCCGTAACGCCATTAGTCCACGCTCACGGCGAGGGTCACGGTTGCGCGCAAATTTTTAAGATCCATATTGTACGCGGAAAGAAAAAAAACTCGATTATTTAGAAACTACTTTATTTGTTACCTCGTGTACCATGAAAGTCGCAAACGATCTGGCGCCGGGGTCTGGAAAGTTCCAGCGCGAGGAGAACGAGCAGTTTGGTAACGGCGAAAAAATTATAAGACCAGCGTTGGGAAAGGTAAAGTAACCGAACAACCGAGGCACGTTAACAACGAGAAACATTAGAAACATTTTACTGCTCTTCCGGAACTCGTTAAACAAGGAATATATAATACCCATTTCGATCGTATACTCGAAACGTGTAAAAAGCTCTACGCTCGTATCTCTCAAAACTTTCATTTCACTCTGCTTTTTCTCTACTTACGACCGAATGAGGAAATAGTAAGGAAATGGTAACAGTAACATATCGAGCACTCCACACTTTTTTTTACAACAACATTGATTTTATCGTTAATCACTCTATTCTTACATTAAAAGATGGACAGTTCGAAGATAGACGAGTAGATATAATAGATAGATAGTCAGATAGAAGGATCAGAGTTTGTAACATAGAAACAAATTTGTTTTGCAAATTGGAAGAAGAATTGCGAGTTTATTTTTCTGGGGCGAAGAAAATTCTGGAAACTTCGTCGGTTTTCCGTCTGCGAGATTCGAGTGTATTCGCTGACACTGACGTGAGAACACTTTGGCGAAAGCCTTCCATCGCTTCGAGACAAGGCCAATGCGTGGTCTGACATTTTGCGGCATTGGTAATTTGGCAGTACCGTTATTTTCCCGAGGCCTCCGTTTCCTCGACGAGCGAGGGTCAGCAAAACGAAGTCGTTAATACGGGTTATACTTGCTGAAAAAACGACAAACGTGTCGATTTTTTTGTCGCGCTGGAATTATCGCGAAAAAAATTGGTCACAAATTTAGGTAAGTCGGGTTGACCTGAATTCTCCGATACCGTTAGACCAATCGACTTCCGATTTTTGACGCTGGCTCTCGGTGGGACCTCGCATGGTGCAACGAAGCCGTTTTGCGATCAGGCTTCCCGTTTGTCGGGGGAAAATGATTACGCGGACGCGAAATCGAATGTACGATTTTCCTTCGCGGGCCGCCATTTTGTTGCTGGTCAACATTGCGCAAATCGGCTACGTCACACGATAGCCAAGGTCACGTTTAACAACTTGCGTGTAAACATGCTCATTTCCATCGCGTCTTTCGGACACAATCGTGACCACCGTTCGCGCGCTTGCAACACAAACGATCGAGCGGAAATCATCGCGAGTTGGGCGATGCGATTTATGCTAGTGATTTACGTCTGAAATTTCCAAGTCCCAAAGACTATTCCATCGCAGTGGTGATGAGAAAAAATTTGGTAAGCGTTTAGTTGAATAAAAAAAAAACCACGATGGAGAGGATTTTCCACGATACATTCGTGACAAAACGAAGCTGCGGTCGTACGCCGTACGAAACAAGGAACAATTGAATGTCGCCGTACAGCGATGAGACTAGCGATTCAATGGAGCCGATTGACGTAGCCAGCTGCTCAATTTGAGGCATTCGCGACAATCCACGACGCTCAACCCAAAAAGGATAAATGAGAGATACGCAGTTCCGTCATTTCTCCGCGTTCCACCTTTTAGCAGAGTCGTTTCGCACCTCACCGCCATCGACGGCGGCTAATTCCTGCGAAATTCCAGGTGTAAAAAGTCTACGAGACGATGCAAATCAGGCGTCTGGGCGGTCGAACCGCTGAGAATCACTGCTCGCTGCAAAGACATGGTAATTGGATCGTCGCATGTCGATGCCAGTGCGCAACGCGTCGCGGGTATGTCAAAAGTCAATTGGCTATTCGAAGACGAATGGATCAGTTGCCGTTCGATGGTCGAGTCGCCGCAATTTTTTCATTGGCTACGAAAACTATACTCGATCTTTCCAAACGTTTTCGAGAGGTGTTTGTTTGTCGTTTCGACGATGAGCGATGACTCATCGCCTTGATATTCCTACAGACTCTTATCAACGTCAGCTGACTGGTAAAGAAACGTTTCCAGGTAGCCAGAAAGCTGCTCGGTCATACGTTGGATTTAGCCTTTCTGATTCAACGAATTCCGGATACCTTTCATCGTACATTCCTGGAATAATTAGAAGTACTCGCCGTTCCTAATATGGATCGTGTTTGCAGACTGCCGAAATAAAGTGGGTAGAGTATCCGCTTCTTTCGGAATTAATTTGTTCATAGCAAAAGCATTAATTTCAGTGTCCAACACCCTGTATGTACGGGGTAAAATTTTCGGTGAACGTTTCAGACTCGTCTGTTGCAACCAAAAATGGAAGGTGACAAAATAGTTATTTTCTCCGCATGTTTGCTAGTAAATACGCTGAGGTTCTTTTTCCTGTAGAAAATTAAATTTCTTAACAAAAAATATTTTCCAACGATTTTTATACCAACGAAACAAGTAGATATCAGGGGGCAAAATGACAATCTTTGGAGAAAATTGCGATTAGCTTCGAAAATACGAGATTTAGAATTATTACCATTATTTTGTGACTTTTAATATTTTATTGCAATTGGCGAGACTTGGATGTTTACCGGAAAATTTGGCCAGTGCACACAGTTTTTATTTGTCTCGGGGATTAATTACTTTGCTGTTACCAAATCAATTTCCAGAAGAGCGGATATTGTTACGTGGAATTGGATCACATTTGTCCTCATCATTTCCTCAGATTTTTTTCCATCGCGTCAACATCCGCGCGGGGTCGTAATATTGCGGTGAGGCAATATAGGCATTCCGTTGCGATTGACCGCAAAACAAAATTTAATCAACTTCCCTGCTCGATCGCTTTCGGTTCGATTGCAAAAAAACAAAACAACGGCGCAACGCGATTTAATAATAAAACATCGCGAAATTCGACGAAGGTGCGAGTGTACGGTAAATAAGGCAATTATACGCACGCTAAGGAACGATAACCAACGACTAAATGCCATTGTTACGGTGCGCGCTCGAACACGTTACGAAACGACGACGACTACTGGCCAGGATGGGATGTCATTTGGAAAGGTCCGATCGTTGGCCGTGAGAACTGCTCGCAGAGATCACTCTGAGGAGACCGCTGGTCACCGCTTTCCCAAGGACCTTCCTGGTATCATCAACCAACACTTGTGGCATTTGGTGACTCTGTTCAAAAGCGACCCTTGACCCATAAATACTCCTCGCGCTTACCCATCGCGGATTTTTCCCCACGCGCGCCTTCGGGTTTTCTCAAGCCAGGAAAGTCTTTTAAGGAAGTAAGAAGCCTCTGCAACGAGAAACGAGTCTGCTCGTGGACAGAATCGCTTGTTGGATATACAAAGAACTTCTCGATCTTCTGCACACGCCGAGTATCTCAGACTTCTGAAAATCAAGTTGCGGAATGCGAAAGAAGTTACTTCAAGTACAGAGCAGCTAGATCCACAAACAAGTTTCTCGGACCATGAAGCAGTTTTTGAACTAGGATCTCGCCTCTGGCGAGAGGAACAATCTCCTTGGCCTTGCAAACTAGGATCAAGCCTTCGTATTCTGCTTGGAAAAAATCTCATCAATTTATATGAAACTTGGGGAAAAAATGGCAAAAATTTCGTTAAACTATATAGAAGTGGGAACAGTCTCTCTGAAACTAGTTTGGTCAAAGCATTGAGCTAGAGGAATTCTAGCCTTACGTGACCGGTCGAAAAGCATCCCTATATTCCTGTGGACGTACTTTCTATATACCTGCATCGACAGCTGAAAGGTTCATCGAGGAGAACGGAGAGAGCGAGAGGGAGAGAGAGATGAACGCGAGGTTAGTCGAGCCGGTTAACAGACTACCCGAGTGATTGCTACCAGTAATTCAATCACTGGTGATTTACCAGTAGCTACACAGCTACCGTGCGCGCCGAGAACGGGGATGGTAAGCCTTTACTCCGGTGTCCCGAAGATCGATGGAGTTTCTTACAGCTATATATGCTTAACGAGAAACAACATCAAAACTTTTGGCCGTAGAGCTACGCGATCGATGTAGATTGGCAGAGGGCAGGGATGACTCGAGTCGTAGGTGACGAAGTAGCGAACTCGTGACCATTCTACCACGGAGATTACTTAACCTTAAATCTTCTAGACAATTCGCGAGGGGCAAATTCTCGTCTTACCCGAGTGGGAAGGACTAACAAGAGTCGCGAGAAGCGGGAACATTTCGAGGGATGGAATTGACAGTCGCTCGAAGTGTGGGGAAAACCCGCGCGGGTAGTAGGAGTGTTTTGACAATTCATCGTATAGCGCGACTCGATAACAAGCGACCGGCTAACTAAGTACCTGTGTCAAAGACGTCGGAATGATGTCGGGAGTCTGGGGTAGCATCGCGAGGCTCATCCGAATGAAGGCTGAAGTAGAAACCCTTGTAGAACCGTCCGCCTCGTGTATCCAGCACTAATTCATAGCACACCGTTCACGGCTAATAAAATCGGCACAACAACGATATATATTCACACCTTTTTGTCCACACTCCGCGCGCGCGCCTGTGCGAAGCTGTTATTTTTTTCCGCGATGGTATCGTCTCATCGGACGGGTGTACGAGTCGTGGCCTGTTATCGGTGAAAAACGGCAAACAACGGGCTCCTATACGCCGAGGATAGTACGCAACGATACTACGAAGTGGTACACGGCCGAACGCATCTCCGCGCGGCTCGAGGTCATGCGCGGGACTGACACGAAATGACGCGAGTCGTGACTCTCCCGAGGCAGGACTCGGGCTAGTCTCTCGGCTGCCGAGACTAGCCGAACTCGCCGCGCGGGGTGCCGACACGCTGACGAATATCGACGAACGCGACCGAATCGACTCCCACTCGCCCGCCCCCACCCTCTCGCGTCACCCCTCTCCGCGCTCTCGACTCACGGATTAATTGATGGATTATCACGTTTTATACTTCGCGCGAATTAGCCGACCCCGATGACCTGGACGTATATCACTCACATCTGCCATTCATTTTTTTTGTACGCGTTCCTTCTCCACCCACACTTATCGATTCCCAATTTGTTTTTAACACGTCTTTCCTATTTTCTCTCCTCCCTTCAATTTTGTACTCCTCCCTTTCGTCGTTTTCACATACCTCGCTGTTTTTCTCTATTCGCATCAGTGATCTGCTCTCAAACGTTTACTCCATACTTCATTTTCCTACGGAAAATTTCCACATTTTTGTACCATTTCATCGTGTTTTGTGTCCTCTTTTCATTTTAATTGCCTCTTTTCTTTTCATAGCAATACCTTTTTTCGCGTTATTCTACCACCTCATATTTCTCTTTGCTGTCCGCTTTTCAGTTGCTTTTTATCACGCTTTTATTAGCTTGATACGTTTGTTTGTTTTTATTAAAAAAAAAATTTTTAAATTCAAATTCGAAAAACCAAAAAAAAGACAATGAATTATAGTTTTAAAAAACTAGAAAAACACCTTTAAATTAGACTGAAGCAAAGAGTGGAAAATAAATTAAAGCTTAAAAAAAATAAAAAACACGCTTTAACGATAAACCGAACTAAAAAGTAAGAAATAAATTTCATCTATAAGAATAAAGTGATTAACGAGAAAATTAATGTCACTGTAAAAAAGCGTCTTGCAATTTGTTTTCTTTATTTATTTGCGATTTTTCTCTTTTTTTTCAACTGGAATCTTGCAGGTTTTTTGCAAATTTTGACGAGAAAAAAATGAATTTGATTACAAACTCATCGACAGGCCGCAAAAAAATATGGATTATTGTGATTTATCCCGTTTCGTCGGTCGGGTTACACGCTCGGGGCACGTTGCCTCCTGTACGTATAGAGACCAAAAAACGGTTTTCGGTTACGGTCACGGTTCGGTTTCGATGCGGTTTAGAGGCCTGCTGTTCGCCGACGAGCATAGTCTACGCTGGCTCACGTTTCATTTATCTCACAGACTTCCACAGTTTTATCTCGCACAAAAAGCCTTTGTGAGTCCAGGTGTGTTTTCCTTCCTTCATTGTTAACTGGTGCAATTCGAATAACAAATTAGAAGCAATTTTCACCAACGCGAATAGAGACTCGACTCGGCGAGGAAACTTCGCCGCGCAACAAACAAAACAACAAATAACAAAAACAGCGTCAAATTTTACGACTCCGACGGTAAAAAGTTTATTGAAAATTTCACAAGTCTACCGCGAAGCGATCCATTGGAAACGCGTTGAAAAATATCACGGCTTATCGTCGCCATTTCATATCGATTTATTGCCGGATAAAATGGGAAAATCCTACAAAGTTCTCGCATCAGATTCGAATTTTTTTAATTCGTTGATAAGAAAACTTCTGATTACAACTTCACTACCTAAAATCACCAATATTTGGGAAATACGTTATTTCGTCGAATTTTTCGACGCATATCATATCAGAGATCAAAACAAGAATAGTTTGGCACAAAAGTTAATTGTTCACCGGCGAAAAATACGACCCCGCGGAGAAATAGGGATTCCCATTTGAAAAAATCACTAGCACGCTTAAATAACCTTGGTAATTAGCGTCAAGGTCAAATTCAAGGTCACCGTTATTCGACCTCGTCGGCATCGTACGAGTTTGCAGAGGTCAATTTTCGATGTGATACGTTTCTGGGAAGTTATTGACGAGCCTCGATTAAAATGAGGCGCTGTATAGTGGCAAAATTTCTCACAACCAGTGATAACAGCCGCGATATCGAAGTTCGACGAGAATTGTACGAGTACCTCGTTTATGTTTTCCTTTTCCATCTCATAAATAACTCGCAAATTGCCGTCTCGTGGTATCGATTAAGTATTCACGAGGGCTGCTCGGTTTTTTTTCCTTTTACTTTTTTCTCAATAAATCCGGTAGCTACTAGCAATAAGGGCGCAACCGTCGGCGTCGAGTGCCCTGGGCAGATCAATTTCATCGCTCCTCGCTGAATACAAATTACTGACGCGAGAAATTGTCGAAAATCGAGGGAATCTCGGAGACGAGAAATAGCAAGTACGATAACAAACGAAACGGAAGAGCATAACGTCGCAGTGATCTAAGAATAGAATACCGGTTACTCCGGGACCGTCTCCGTCCCTTCTAAGGACTATTAAGAACGGGCTCGTTGTTTTTTTTACCGCTCGCCGCCGCAGAATGTCCCCCAAATGAAACGAAAGTAGCACGTCAAAGCAGATCACAGTACTTATGCCGCCGCTGGCGGTATAGTAGAAAGGTGTGGATAACGCTTCTCCGTCTGTACGCCGCGAATGGTCGACCGGAGCAAATTCATCCCGTGTGAAAACTGTTTTTTAGCGATTTTTTTGCCATTTTTTTTGCCCAACTAAATAAAGAGATACACCTGCGAAATTTTTACCACGTATTTAATACGAACCCGCTTCACAATTTTTTCGAAGCGATATTTCCAAAAAACGCTATTTTCCGCTACCACGATTGCGGGCGTTCTGATTATCGGAAACAAAAAAATCAAACTGCATTTTAATCCGCGAAGTTTGAACTATTTTCTGAATCTGGATCATCAAAACATATTGAACAGTTCATTTTTGCCAGCTTGTTTAACTCTTATCGTCAATTTTACTGTTTTTTGGACTCGGAATCTCGAAATTCAAAATGGCGGATCCAAAATGGCGCACGAAAAAATTAAAATGCCTTCAAAATGTATGAGCTTTTGTGTAGAGGAGTTTTTTGGGTCTGAGATCATGATTAAAGGACAGAAATTTGAAAATCAAAATGGCGGATGCAAAATGGCGCGCGAAAACATTAAAATGCCTTCAAAATGTATGAGCTCTTGTGTAGAGGAGTTTTTTGGGTCTGCGATCATGATTAGAGGACAGAATTTTGAAATTCAAAATGGCGGATCCAATATGGCGCACGAAAAAATTAAAATGCCTTCAAAATGAATGAGTTTTTATGCAGAGGAGTTTTTTGGGTCTGCGAACATGATTAAAGGACAGAAATTTGAAAATCAAAATGGCGGATGCAAAATGGCGCGCGAAAAAATTAAAATGCCTTCAAAATGTATGAGCTCTTGTGTAGAGGAGTTTTTTGGGTCTGCGATCATGATTAGAGGACAGAATTTTGAAATTCAAAATGGCGGATCCAATATGGCGCACGAAAAAATTAAAATGCCTTCAAAATGAATGAGTTTTTATGCAGAGGAGTTTTTTGGGTCTGCGAACATGATTAAAGGTCAGAATTTTGAAAATCAAAATGGCGAATGCAAAATGGCGCGCGAAAAAATTAAAATGCCTTCAAAATGTATGAGCTCTTGTGTAGAGGAGTTTTTTGGGTCTGCGATCATGATTAGAGGACAGAATTTTGAAATTCAAAATGGCGGATCCAATATGGCGCACGAAAAAATTAAAATGCCTTCAAAATGAATGAGTTTTTATGCAGAGGAGTTTTTTGGGTCTGCGAACATGATTAAAGGTCAGAATTTTGAAATTCAAAATGGCGGATGCAAAATGGCGCGCGAAAAAATTAAAATGCCTTCAAAATGTATGAGCTTTTGTGTAGAGGAGTTTTTTGGATTTGCGAACATGATTCAAGGACAGAATTTTGAAATTCAAAATGGCGGATGCAAAATGGCGCAAGAAAAAATTAAAATGCCTTCAAAATGAATGAGTTTTTATGCAGAGGAGTTTTTTGGGTCTGCGAACATGATTAAAGGTCAGAAATTTGAAAATCAAA
Organism: Arge pagana; assembly: GCA_963969455.1. Lineage (NCBI taxonomy): Eukaryota > Metazoa > Arthropoda > Insecta > Hymenoptera > Argidae > Arge > Arge pagana. The sequence goes on along the minus strand of OZ018311.1, from coordinate 20,091,197 downwards.
ATGGCGGATGCAAAATGGCGCGCGAAAAAATTAAAATGCCTTCAAAATGTATGAGCTTTTGTGTAGAGGAGTTTTTTGGGTCTGCGATCATGATTAAAAGTCCGAATTTTTTCAATTCAAAATGGCAGATGCAAAATGACGCACGAAAAATTAAAATGCCTTCGAAATGTTTCAGTTTTTGTCTAGATGTTTATCCATCCGCTGCACGTGTAAGTAATCGAAAAGTATTTGTCTTTTTTGTTTCAGATCGGTAAAAAAACTGTGGTAACTGCCGCAGTTTTCGCTGATGCACGAAACACACCGAAATGAATAATTCACCGCGCCGTCATTTTGTGCCGTGACAGAGGAAAAAAAATCATTTTCAGTAGTCAAAGGTTGAAACAAAAGAATGTGCAATCTTCAAAATGATGCAATGATTTTATGACCTTTGAAAAAATTCGTTAAAAAAGGATAAAATTAAAGAGTGGATTTTCTATACATACGCCAAATTTCGTTGTCACGTAGATTCGGCACACACATGACTCGTGTGGCTCGTTTCGTGAGAAAAAGAGATCGTCCGCGGTGGGAACCGCATACGACGAATATATTTTACTTTCTTCCGCCATATTTTCAAATTGCATTCGTGCAAAATCGTGGAAACAGTCGCTGCGAAATGGAAATAGGTTAAAAATGGATCAATTTGCGGAGAAAACATGCATCCAATTATTCTAAATAAAAGGAAATGGGTGTGAAGTGTCGGGGATGGGAGAAAAAAATCCAGGTTTTCTCAAATAAAAAAGGTGACGAGTTGCTCGATGGTGAGTGTGATATGACGTGGTCAGCGCGATGAGTCAGCCGAATCCGAGTCGCGAGCTTCGAGGTTCGTCCGACGTCATCTTCGAATTCTCTGTAAGCATCGTATCCGTTCAGCTAGCCGTGTGAATGATATGGCCTTTCGGTTGACATTCTCCCTTCGTCGTGATACCGTGAAACTAATCATCCCGGCGAGGTAAGTATTTTTCGCGAGGAGATTAAAATATAAAAACTACTTTGTATCAATTTATTCCGATAGACTAATTAGTTTATGAGACGAAAAATCGTTCGTAACGAGTTTAGTATCATAATAATAAATATCGTCGCGCAGTTGCTTTCAATAACTGTAATAAACGAGGTGGAACAAATGTCTTTTCTCACGAGTTGATTCTCTCGATACGAAAATGTTGTTCGCGGTCGACGAGGAGGAGAAAAAATGGGTCTTCGGCGTCGAATAGTTACGAAACAGATTCGAATCAATCTTTACGTCTGGAAAAATGGAGAGCGAGACGAATAGTCTCCTCGAGCAAGGTCAGACCTATTTGTTATTTCGTCGAGCGATTTACGTGTAGCGTATAGCGGGTAGCGTATAGCGGGTAGCGTACAGCGTGGAGCGCGTAGCGGGTAGCGGGTAGCGGGTAGCGGGTAGCGTATAGCGTGTAGCGTGCCGCGAGCGTGTAGCGTGTAGGGTGCCGCGAGCGTGTAGCGTGCAGCGAGCGCGTAGCGTGTAGCGTGCAGCGTGTAGCGAGCGCGTAGCGTGTAGCGCGTCGCCCGTAGCGTGTAGCGTATTGTACCTACGCTGCGCGGCTGGACGAATGACGCAATTCATACAAGGCTGTCGACTGCGCGGGCTCTATACTACGAGTGTTACGACCTATCATCGATCGATAGCGTTAACGTTAATAGCACAGATAACTGTCTACGCGCGCGTAGCTGGGAAGTCGAGGATGAAAAAATCATTGATAACGATGATTTGATACGTTCGGTGTCCGGTGTAACACCGCTGCGGATGCATATTAGCGATTCTCCGAAAACCACGGCCACCGAAAGCGATCTGGACATTCGAATAGAAGAGAAACGGATAAGGCGTCTCGAGATACGCGTCGTACCTGGAATTCAGCGTTCGTGACTTCATCCGGTGTTCTGGCCTGTGGCGATCGCATCAAGGCATACGTGCGCTATATTGATCATTGATAACTCGACTACGGGGTGTTCGAAATGCTTGTAAAAATTGGAATAATAGTACTTTCAAAAAATGCAAAATTAGATTGAATTTCCAACAGCCTGGTGGCCTCGATTCAACAGATGCAGAGCTGCTTCCGCAGCGTTAAATCTCTATTTATTTAGGCCTGTTTAGTACTGTTGCTTCACGGTTGTTGCGTCGAAGAACAACACTGCACTTACATATTTAGGTTTGATGATTTCTAAAAAACGATTCTTTCGAAACTTTTACGACACCATCATATTCGCTTCTTTGATACGAACAGCAAACGGAGAGCGTTCATAATTTCCGATTTTCCAATTTAGATTCGGGAATCTTCGCCAACGGTCTTCGAAATTGGGTTTATTGGAGGATAAACATGCACGTGTTTCGCTGCAACGGTTCGTAAACGTCGGTTAACATTGTGAAAAGACGGGATTTTTTTTTAAATTCTGGACAAAGAGTGGTGGCGAAAAAGGTTGTTTTTTAGCCTATTCTTTTGACCTCGCTGGTGACCCGTGGAAACGATATAAAATAAAACTACAAGCAGCAAATTGACCCTCATTAAAAACCAGAGTGAGCATCGCTTTTCATTTTTTAAAAATTGTAATCATTAACCCAAAAAAATAATATGGTACTTATATATACAGGGTGTTCCATTTCCATTTTTCCAGGCGATTATCGCGGAACCATTGCCAGCTAGAGGGAAAAAATTCTAACAAAAGTTGTAGGATCTGGAGAGAAACCATATTACGCAGTTTTGGTTCATCTTGATCGATGGTTTAAAGGTCAAATCCGGGTCAACTTTATTTTTTCAAATGGAAACTTATATTTGTACGACGGAATTTAATTCCTGAGAATACGAATATGTAATAAAAACAGTGATTTTCGTTTAAAAAAAATCAAAGTTGACCTTGAAGGTCGAGATCAAGGACAAATTTTAGGTCATCGTTAAATTGCCAGGAAAAAATGTTATAAATTTTGTATGAGTCATTTTCCCTGCAAACGTGTTCTTCCCAAGTTATTCGGCGGTTTCCATACTTTTTCTCACCCTGTATATAGCTGTGTATAATTATATACACGTATATAGTTATATACAATTGTAATAAAAATGTAAAAATATGTTACAAGTATCGAGGAATTGTTCGTAATTGTATATTTGTTCGCGTTGATTTTTGTTTTTGAGTTTGGTGAAACGTCGAAAGTAAAAGAGAACTTCGCTGCGCGTCACCGATCGTAGCAACGATCGTTCGGATGGTAACGGATAATCGATAAGAATGTCGGAGTACTGGCGCCGGGTGCGCTAGACACTCGTCAATAAAACATGGCCGCGTGACGCGACGAAGAAAGCAGCGCCGCGACTTCCCTGTCCGATGGTCACACGCGCCGTATAAGAGCGAACGGCTACCTACTTACATACCATACGAGTGCGTGCCGCCGATCGCGGATCGTTGCCGCCATATAAATGCCCGGGGTCGAGGAGGAGACTCGCTTTGCGAAAATGAGGAGAAAAACGGGCGAACGGAGATGAGAGGTGGTACGGATCGTTCCGTAGGTCGTGGGTACGCGCGGATGTCTGTCTACCTGCTAATTATCCTCGCTTCTCCGGCGAATTTCAAAGAATCGGAAATACTTCGCGGACGTATGGATGTATAAATACCGCGTTTACCGACACCCGCGATTACCTTCGATTCGAGATCTTGGAGCGACGTTAATTATCGCGATAATTTACTGCTAGCGACTATTACGGAATGTTACGAAAGAAATTGCTACCTGGCGATCGCGGTCGGTTCTCGTACAAAAATGTACAAACGGAAACCACGAACCATGGAAGTATCAAGTCCATCGAAGGCACGAAACGTGCGAGCATGGTGATATTAGGGTATCACTGTCGCTGGGTGTCACCACTCGTGTGCAAGGGTGGGGGTAGGAGAGGTTAGAGACAAATTGTTCCGGACGACCCAAAAGAGGTGGAAACTGTTTTATCTACAATGCTATGCAATCTTAATAGCTCTGACGCACGAAAGAAAACATAATAGGTTATAGTAAAGTGAAAACAACAATGATTACAAATTAGTTGAATATTTTTCGAGAAATCGGGCAGCAAAAGCTCTGATACGTTCCTAACTGCACACATTGATATCGGACACATCGATAAGGTACATATTGCACACGTTGATAAGGTATCACTGTCGCTCGTGTCACCACTAAAACTGGGGGCAAGAGAGGTTAGAGACAAATCGTCCCGGACAACCCAAAAGAGGTGGAAACTGTTTTATCTACAATGCCATGCAATCTTGATAGCTCTGACTCGCGAAAGAAAACATAATAGGTTACAGTAAAATGAAAACAACAGTGGTTACAAATTAGTTGAATATTTTTCGAGAAATCGGGCAGCAAAAGCTTTGATACGTTCCTAACTGCACACATCGATAAGGTACATATTGCACACGTTGATAAGGTATCACTGTCGCTCGTGTCACCACTAAAACTGGGGGCAAGAGAGGTTAGAGACAAATCGTCCCGTACAATCCAAAAGAGGTGGAAACTGTTTTATCTACAATGCCATGCAATCTTGATAGCTCTGACTCACGAGAGAAAACGTAATAGTTTACAGTAAAATGAAAAACAACAATCGTTACCAATTAGTTGAATATTTTTCGAAAAATCGGGCAGCACAAGCTTTGATACGTTCCTAACTGCGCACATTGATATCGGACGTACATGCAAGCTCGTATGCAAATGCCTGACACTCAGTGGCATAGACGTGGCAACATTATCAATGTGTATCGACAATTTATTTATTTTCTTAAAAACTAGACGTCAGAAATGTTTCATTCTGGTGTGAGAAAATCAAAAAAATTCCCGACTACGAGTCCAATTTTTTGGAAACAAATCCTAAATCCAGTTTTATTGTAGTTTATTGTACAAACAAGCATAATTGTGATTCGTCGAGCCGTTTTTTGTCGTTCATGCCGAAGAAGTCGTGAAAAAGCTGAAAAATTGACCGATAAGTAAAAAATTGATTGATAAGAGTTAAACAAGTTGGCAAACATAAACTTTTCAATATTTTTCGATAATCCTAGAACAAAAACTAGTTCAACTGTTGGATTTTGCTTTGTTGTTTCCTCTCGCATCGTGGGAGTAGAAAATATCGGTTTTTCGAAATGGTATTACATGCCGAAAAATAACGACGGTGGCCAGATGAACATGATTTCGCAAGAAAACATTCGAATCGACGAGTCTCTCGCTACTCTAGGAGAAAGTCGTACGTAATCGTTTCGCGTTATCGTCGTACGCATCTCGCCGTGGAAATTCTTTTAATAAGCGGACCGTGATCGAATATTCGTATGCGAGACGGTCGTTCGATCACCGATACGAGATGCGATCTAGCGATATATCGTCTCGAATTAAAAACAAACCGGCGCCGAATCTCCGCTACGACCGTACGAAGCAAAACAAACTTTACGACATGATTTTTCCTAACTTTGATCCGACAAGTCGATAATTCACGAAGCGCTTCGCGACCCGAGCTTCTCCAATACTCTCAACCACAAAATTATTTATAATCGTTGATTCGTACGGCGATTAGATTTCAAATAGAATTAACAATTTTGCAGTTAAAAAAAATAAATAAAAAAAAAACACCAACTGCAACATATGAGTAACATCTTCCCATAAAATGTAGCGAAGCGTCTACGTGGAACGGCGGTCTGAGTTCGTTCGGAAGGGAAAAAAATAGTTTAGATATGAGCGCTTCCCGGTACAGCGAACACGACGCGCACAATTATAAATGATCGTTGTGTCTATTTATCAATTGAATGCAGTAGCAGAGTCCATTTGTTTTTCTCGCATCGATGCGTAACGTACAGTCTCGTGTCTGCCGCAACTTGTACAAATAAATTGGTCGCGACCGGAGATTTGGCGCCGGAGAGGAGCTCTCCGCCTTGCCGAAGCTCCCCAATACCTGCCTACACAAGCTTGACGCTGTCGTTGTCTCGCGAGGAAATCAACCCATCGAGGCCCAGGCCAAAATTGGGCTGGATAGCATCAAAATAATTATGCCACTCGTAGACGAGTGGAAATTAAAACTCGTCGGATTTTTTGTAATTTGTAATTTGTATTTGTTTATAAAAAAATTATTTAAACAAATTGCGATAAAAGTTGTTATCTTGTAAAACTAATTGGACTAATCGATTCTACGAGCAAAATGCTGAAGCAATTCTAATGCTCAGTAATTTCCGTGGCTCAGAAACGTAATTGTTTATAATGGTTTTACAGTAACAAATTGAACTTGTTACACGGGTTTTCGTCGCAAATTTTCCTATAGAATCTACCGGTCTAGACAGTTTTGCAAAATAAGAGCAAATTATGATAATTTGTTTATACAAATTTTTTTTATAAACAATTGAAAATGACAAGAAAAAAACTGGAGTGTATTTTCATTTGCCTGTGAATGGCATAGTTAGTTAGGTGCTATACAGCCCGGTTTTCCCCTGGGCCTCGACGAGTTCAGTTTTAATAAAGTCGAGCGGGATTAATCGTACGAAAAGGCAATCGGGCGAGCAGAGCTCACGCTGATAGTCCTAGATAATTATATACCAACGCGCACAGTCACAAATATTCGACAAGGACGACGACGCAGGAGTGACGAGAGGTAGACCGGGCGAGCTGGGACACGGTAGGGGGGTTCCACGCGTTGCTTACAAGATTATTGACGCCAGACTGGCGGACGAGTGTCGCGACCTTGCCACGAGCAATTTATTCACCAACCGGTATTCGACGTCACTTCGTCGATATCTTCCCGGTCACGTATTTCACGCCGATCATCTTGATTCCACGCAACAACTCGGTCTCCGTTGCCGTTGCCTTTGTGCTGTCAGACGCAAGCCATGCGACAATCGTGACTTTGAACAACTACGTCACGATGACCCTATCGACGAACGCAACGGTATAATCTTTCGACGATTGCATTGTCTCGTTGTCTACGATCAGACGATATTTTCGCGTCCCGATCGTTTATTGCCACAGCACGTTGGCTGCCAACATGTTTCATCTCCGTCTATCAATTGCAAACTGCATCTCTCCAGGCGAATCAATGTTCACACTTCTGATTCTGATTGTTGCATCAAACTGCGTTTTAATGCTACTCGTCGATTTATGATTTGTGAACATTATAATCACATTCTGACAAGTCGCATAGGAGCATATTTCATGGAAATTGTAGAATTTTCCATTGCGTCGAGGATTTGGGAATCCTCTTAGAACATGGTCTGTTTTTATGCTTCCACGACTGCTTCATAATTTCATGGTGCGAGCGCTGAGACAGAGCTTGTAGCTATAATTTGCAACGGATTTCGACAAAATTTTGCGTTAAATCGTTACTACGCATCCGTGCTCGTCCTAATGCCAGGACAAACGAGCTGAAGCCACAAAGAGACTATTTAAACGAGATTAATTGACACTGTCTTATGAAATAAATATTAAATATGATAACATCACTATTCTTGGACATACAAATCGTTTACTGGTTCTTTTCTGTTTGCCAGTCGACTTCGAACAAGAAGACGACAAAATCTGCGGTCGTCGTCTATCGCAGGAGACGATGCTTTAATGGCATTTCACAACTAATTCCATTATTTACAGGCATTGCAGCTAGTCCAACAGCTACATGGCCAAAATATGACTTCGAAAATAGTCCCCATTACGGTGTGCTTTTTCTTCGCTCTGTCAAATTTTTTAACCGGACGTGATCCGTCGCAGACGCTGGGAAAATTTAAACCCTTGCAGCAGCTCTCATTCGGCCAGTCCAGATAGCACGATCTCTGTGCACAATAACAAAACGGATTAGTCATAAATTTTCATTAAAACTGTGAGAAGTTCAAAACGAAATCAACGATGAATCTGACCACGAATCGTTACCTTATTCGTCAACCTTGCTGCTTCTGTCGATACCTAGAACAAGATCAAGTAGTAGTTCATCTCATTCATCGTACATATTTTTTCATCATAAATGATTAGTCAGATGTTTCCAATCAGGACTCATAGAACTTAGAAGCTTGCGTGAATCACGTTTCTAAAACTATAGCGACGAAGTGAGATTGAAACGGAAACAAAAATGACGTTAGTTCGGAAATCCAGAACATTGGAAACATTTTTTTAAAGATGAATACTTTGTTAATGTTACAAAGTGTCCACCACATTTACAAAACATTTTTAGAGGGCTGTCGATGTTAAGGAACCGAATATTGAACTAAATACGGTATAAATCATGACTGTGTCTCAGATTCGCTGAATGAATCATTTATGACATTTCAGTTTGCGCTTGAAATATGTGTGATGAGAAACAATTTGTTGTCTACGTATCGGTAGGTCTTTTTTAAGATCCACAACGCTTTGCTTGGAATTTTTTCGAATAAATCTAGCTGCGCCGACAATAAGATATGCAAAAACCTGAATACTAACGTTACAGCAGCAGACCTCTCCCGAAGGTTTGTCTGTCGCTTGAGAAACTAGAAGGACTTGATTGGAAGTATGACGATCGACGCATTTCTGGGATCGTTTTTTCTTCTCTAGTGTTCGATCCTTCGACTTTCTGCCGAACATACAAACAATGCAATAGCGATAATTGGATTTCTGAATTGACAAATATAGTTTTCGACAAATTCAAACGAATTTTGAAGCATATCCAACCTACGTTACGCCGTGTCTAGTTTTTTTCGACGACTGGACATTGGCGTTTGCTCTGGATTTTCTCTTCAGCTTACACTTCTTGTCACCACACTTGGAGTGTCTCCTTTTCTTTTCACGATCGTGGCTCGACTTTTTTTTCTTGGCACAAGGTTCAGTCTTTTTGGGGACCAATGGAATAGTTTCAAATGATACCTGTGCAATTGTAATTTTTTCGTCAGAAATTAGTCTAATGAATTTGTAAGTTCAGACTGAGTAATTGATCGTAGTACTTTTGAGTACGAACCGTACGGACGATATTTTCATTGCCTCGACGATCCTCATTTCCATCACGTTTAGCAACGTTCTCGTTGGAAACACGATCAGTAGCACGAAACTTGCATCGTGGCTCGTACGTGGTCGAGGTTGGAGAGCGATGACATTTATTGGAAGGTTCGTAGATGTTACTTTGTCTAGTCTCATTGCTGCTTCGCTTTTTTTTCAAACAGGTACAAAACAAGACTGAACAACGAGACCATCGTCTCGGTTTTGGTTTAGGCCGTCGCTTAATATTTGATTTTCTAACAGGTTGTGAAGATACATTGTTGCTACATAGTGTGCTCACGGGCTTTTGGGATATATCACGTGTTTTCGAAGGTGACCGAGCTTTAGACTTTTCTTGGGATTTCGATGGCTTTGATATTTTGTTAGGATACTTGTGTACATCATGGTTTTTACACACACAACCAGGGCAGCAACAACGACAAGAACAGCACGAGTTGTTATTTCTGATGAAGAGAAAGCGAGGATGGTGATAAAAAGCAATGCGAACAACTTGGATAATATATATTTTTTGTCACCGGTTTCATGATTTCATTATTTCAGCTACTCGTGAAAACTGAAATACTAATGTTTCATAAGCAGATTTTGTTTTGTACAATAACACTTTTTCCTTCGTGGTTCGGTTGAAAATGTTGTCGAAGATATTATTCTTCTGCTTAAATTTCTTTCGGATCATCGCATCGACATAATACTCGGATGCAAGACTTGAAACTTACACAAATTGGCTCCGTCTCGTTGAAAGTTTGTCCGAATCCATGCAAGAGTGAGTTTTCTTAGGTTACATCGATCGCTGATGCTCGTGAAAACGTATGCATGGTATTGTTTGAATCATTGTGCGAGTGTATCAGCGAATGATGCAACTTCACATGTATTCACAATCCTTCAAATGATTTATTTAAAATTTACAATTTTGAATAGAGCGTCTTTAACCTCGGATTAGCTGCCCAGCAGACATAGTTCAATTTTTCAGTCTCAACGACTACATTTTGTTTTCACAGAAAGAGAAGGAATACTTTTACGACATGATTCGAGATTTGCGTTGAACAGCGCAATAATATTTCGGTGCACAATTCCTCATGGATTTTAATACATGACCAGAAAAGATACTCAAAAAAATATAGTCTGGATAAAGTGTATCAAATGTTCGATTCGTAAAGTTTACCCAGAGGCGTGAGTTTGGCTGTTTCCACTCTCTCTAACGCAGCGGATAACAATTTCTCATGGACATTCTCTATGCTGGCGTTTCCATTGATCGTGATCCAACTATCATCGCTTAACTTCCGCAAATTAGAGGCAACTTTTCTTTGCAGGTCGATCTTCTCAAAACGTTCGCTGCCCCAATTCTGTCTAGAAATCCGTGTAACCTCGTCAACTTCTATGAGAGCAACCAAATCTGGTTTTGGAAGTCCATTGTCTGGTCCCTTGCACCACTGTAAATCTTTTCCAGTGGTAGCTGATGTGTAAGCAGCCCCGGAAGCAGCATACCTTCATATCACCACAAGAATTATAGTTTCATTCGCTTCGAGTTCGCTACGAAAAATTGAATTGCAATAATCGCATACCTATCCACGACTAGTGTCGTGCCGGATGTTAAAGCGTTGATCATTTCAGCGGCACACTCCCATCGATTCGCAGAGAACAACAAATGCGCGGTTTTAGCAGGAAGCTCAATCGTTTTCGACAAAAACTTGTCGATTATCTGACCAACGATAGTTTTTCTGTCTGCAAAAATTACACAATGTAATTGTTATTGGTCAGACACGTCGGTTTGGCTATCGTTGAGTATGTACACGGCAACGAATAAGTTGTCAAGTCTCAATAGTTCGTAAATATTTGAAAAATGATGAAAAAAAGAAACAAACGAAACCCGTACTAGGAAAAGCGCGGGATTCTGCTACGATTCCACGTGCGTTCAGTGAGTCGACTAGTTTTCTAACTTGCGTTGATTTTCCAGACCTGTCACATCCTTCCAAAACCAACAAGGCACCCCGCTTTCCAGTCATATCTGACAACTTATTCGAACAGTTTGAAAATCGCAGAAACGTAAGAATACGTAAAGTTATGCCGCATCTAGCACGCGATTTCAATAACAATGGCAGCCAGGGGTCGGAAACCAGGGGTCGGAAACTCCATACGGGAATCGTGTTCCGTTAAATTTAGTTAAAAAACTTGGGACCCATTCTAGGTGGCAGCACGTAATACCCCCACCTTACTACTGTAATGGACGACACAGACACCGCCATATTTTCAATGTCCGACAAAAACCCAACAACTGGTGGCGTGCATCAAGGAAATTATCCATCATGTGAGTGAAATTGGTCTCCACGTAATTGCATCAGTATGTGATCAAGGGAACGTAGCAGCCATAAATTTTATGATGAACGAGACAACCAAGATCCGTCATGAACATTACATTGAACAGGGTTTGTATTGAATTATTCAGTATGTTTTCGATACAATGTATTTGGAAATTGGTTAAAAATGCTTTCTTTATCGCTTCTAGCTGATACATTCCTTGTAAATGGACGACCAGTTGTTCCAATTTACGATCCTCCTCATTTGATAAAAGGCATCCGCAATAATCTACTTACAAAAGATTTGGAGGTGGACTACAAACATGTGGACGTCAACGCGAATCGAAAATTTGCTTCATGGACGATAATTGAAAAAGCGTATGAGAAAGACTTAGTATACAACGGACTAGGAAAATTTTCGAATAAAAATGGGATCCTAAGTCAAAACCAATATGGTTTCGTGAAAGCTAAAGGTACCAAAGATGTTCCGAGTTGTATATCCAGGAAAACTGTATGATAAACTTGAAGGAAGCAAACCGATAGCAATCACCTTTCTAGATCTGGCAAGTCTTTGACTTGGTAAATCATAGTTTAATATATATTAAACCATATAATTATGAAATTAGAGAAAAACACATGAACTTATTGAGATCTACCTGACAATAATTGAAAGAAAGTAGTAGCAGATTTGAATTGAGGAAACTACGAGTGATTTTAAAAACATCAATACTGCAGTACTACAAGGAACAATCTTGGAACTATTACTTTTCATAATTTACGTTAATGAAATACTAATTGAAATGAATGAAAATACTATATCTTATGCAGATGATACTGCTATTATATCAAACAAAAATACGTGGGATTAAGTTGAGTGTAATTTGAATAAGTACCTGAATAATATGTTACTTTAAAAGTCTGAACAATGGTAAATCCTAAGATTTTACAGTAAAATCTAAGATTAATCAATGTACGGGCCGTTAAAGTAACATATATATTATCACCTCAGATTATGTTAACATGCGTTACGACTATTGTACTCACCTCAGATTATGTGAATATACGTACAATTTCTTTGGTACAATAATATTTATAATAATAAAAATAGTCTTTTCTTTTTTAATCAGTCGATCCATAACTGGCCACCAGTAGAATACTAAAACCAGCGACAATAATTCAAATGTACCGCTATCCGCCATCTTAATTTTTAGTTCCCTCGACACGGCCCATTTCAGAGGGCTCAATTTAAGGAACATTATTATTATACGGGAGTTTCCCTCCCCTGATGGCAGCATGCCATTCCAATGTCAAGGCGCGCATCGTCATCTCGCGCATGCGCATAGTCACGGACACGCGTACATTACACGTAGCGGCAGCATCCCACTGCTATATATTCATTGGATAAACTGTGGTTGCTTTTCATCAAAGTATTACATCAAATAAGTATATCATCAAAGTATTATTAAAAAGAAATGTTTACAAATTTACGGTCTTGATGATAAGTAACTACACATCCACAGTTTGAGGGTAATGATTAAATAATCAATGACAATGCCGCGTCTGAATGTCCCGCATTCGTATCTTAGTTCGCGAACTAAACATAAGCGTCGCGGCAGTCGCTTCTAATGGAAGCTGAAAATGGCGACCATTGTGTATGTAGTTATATGTCATGTAATGTTTATGTAAAAAATGGAACCTCAAATAATAAATACCAGACGAAAAGTATTAAATCAGGTAGTATGCAGTATTTTGGTCGAAAATGGTTTCGAAAGCACGGATCGCCAAGCGTTGGAAACTCTGACGGAGATGCTTCAATCTTGTAAGTTATCTACCTTGTTTAGTCTTTCATAACCTCATTTCAAATCAACAACAGTATCGATCTTACTTATTTTCATACTAGTCGACCATCAATTATATCCATACAGATCAATAATAAATTTGAATTTAAACGTTTAGTAGCTATAATCACCGTTCAAATTTTCACGAGTCTCGAATACGAATATTTCGGAACATTCTCAAGTGCATATTGCCTTAAAAGTGTATATTTCATTCCCAGTAATCCGTTTTCCAATTGAAATTGGAAATATGCTTACTTCCCTATATCTCACAATTCATTTTATATTGGTAGTTATCGTCGAAGTCGGTGAATCTGCTAGAAATTATTGCGAGCTATCCGGACGCACGGAACCGTTGATAGCCGATGTAATTTTGGCACTAATTGGCATGGGAATGAAATTGGAGGGGATTGAAACCCATGCAAAACGGTCGAATCGATCCGTACTACCTCTGCTTCAGCAGCAAACACAAGCAAAACAATTAAGCATTTTACAAGCGGGAGTTAAACAGAATCATCCGTCTCATATTCCCAATTATTTACCAGCATTTCCAGATCCTCACGCTTACATCAGAACACCGGTACGTAGAATTTTTTCTTGGTCCTGTTTTATATTGTACATGTTCGATCATTCAACGTGAATGAAAATAAATAATCAGTTCGCAATCCATAATTTTTGTTGATTCAACCGATTTGATGGAAATTCAACTATTGCTTTCATAATCTGATATTTTGAAGATAATCGCTTCGTATTTTTTTCAGACACATAAGCAACCTGTAACCGAATATGAAGCTATAAGAGAAAAGGCTGCCTCGCAGAAGAGAGATATTGAAAGAGCTTTAACGAGGTTTATTGCAAAGACTGGAGATACGCACAGTCTGTTTCTCACGGATGACAACTCTATGTTTCCTTGTCAGTTCATCTTCAAACTTACTTCAACTAATAACAAATCTCGTGTTCCGTACAATGCTCTTGAAACCCGATCACACTGATATAATGTCATTGGAAGACGATATAGGAGTAATTAATCATCGACAGCTCTCTGTAAAATTTCGTATTTTCAAAGATAATCAACTCACGAGTAACTTTCGAACATATGAATTTCGCTATCTGGAAACAACTTGCACCATCCATGAAACAGATAAGGGTTTTTCGAAAAGTACAAAATTCTCTGCATTCTCTATGATTCACCGCATTGGAACGTTATCTCACATTGGAAATTCTTTCGCACAGTTTGCTATTTTCAAAAGAACGACCAGTAAATTATAGCAAAGAGTGATATTCACGGAATTTGTATGATATAAAAGCGAAGAAAATGGCAGTGATTGTCATATCTGTTACAGTGGTGGCTTGCAAACCTCAATTCCCGAGTTATCTCTCAGCACTCTTGCCGCAGGATCAAGTGTTTGAACCTGATCCGGAATTTCAGTTTGAACCAAGTCCCGTTAAGAAAAAGAAGGAACCTGTGGTGGAAGACGGAGACGAAGGTCTGCCTGGTTTTTATAGTAGACTTGTTGAAACGATTATAATCATCGCAGACGATGCCTATGATTTGAATACAGCAGTACTATATATAGCCTTTTTTCATATAATTATAGCCAATAAAGCTCAAATCGAAGGAGCAGAACAAAATGAGGAGAACACAACGCAACAAGATGCGATAGATAATCCTTACCTGAGACCTGGTAAATTGCCAAAAAATAAATTAGCAGGCACAAATTCGACGATGGGTATGATAAAAAGAGAATCGATCGATGTTTGATAAAACATCAACGGTAAGAGGTGAGACTGAATAATCTCTTCGCTATACAATAATAAAAATAAGTGAAATAATATCAGTACGAAACGTGAACAGATACTCATACATGTATGTGAGTATATTGCGCAATAATTCGTAATAAAATTGAAAGAAGTGGAAGAAATAATACAGAAACAATTCGATTATAGTTAATAATAATTATTGAACGCAGTATAAATTATTATGGACACAAAACGTAAATTGTAAATATACCGTAATATAATATTGTAATAAAAAATTTAATCTTGGGAAGTCTGTTTTTTTTATCATCCACAGAAATTTTTTCCCATCTTTACAATCGGTGTGGTTACAATTTTACAATCACGAATCATTTTTATCGTACATTCTATTGCACGGTGATAGCACCGGTAACGATCGAGCTGTTTTCGTCAACTCAATAGCACATCTATAAAAATTGCACAAAACTTTATAAAAATAGAACTACAAGGTTATTCTATATTATCATAGTAGTGACCATCTCTAGGTTCTACGTATAGGGCTATTGATTGACGATGGAAGCCTAAAAACCTGCTTTGATTTCACGAAAACAACTGCATGGAAAAAATTATCTATTAAATTATCGAACAAAAAACTTGTCAAAGATTACATTTTTCAGAATATATAAGGAAAAGCTCAATTTTTTTTTTTTTAAAAAGAAAATACGATTTTCAAAACAATAATAAATACACGGGGTAACAAATAATTACTCGACTGAAAATAATTGTAAAGCTTCGCATTTTTTCTACCCTGTACTTAATCTCTCTATATTTGATATTATTACATCGTGAAAAATATTGCAGTTGTAAGATAATATGTCGCGTCTTGAAAATATTCTGATGCATACTTTCATTATATTGACTATTCACATTAAATTTCTTCTAAGCACGTTTTAGCAACAGTAAAATATTTCTATAAATAAAAAGACAAAGCAAGAATCGGGCTTTTCGCAATAAAAACAAAAACTAAGCTCGTATATACCGACGTGTTAATTATAATAAACATATATATTACTTATTAACCAAAGATTAAAACCCGACAGTGATATAAATTAAAATAACAAAGATTGCTTGCAAAAAACAATGCGCTACAAATTAACGATGTATGGCATCTCACAAGGATCGCACATTCTCCTGTCAATTTTTTTTTCTTCCTGTATAGTTCATAAATAACAACCGAGTTTGTAAGCAATAATTTGAAAGCTCGTGTTTCCTCGAAGCATTTTTTTTCCTCAAACTCATAAGTAATATCAAATTTCAAAGTTCATTAAAACTTATATTTTTTATTCCAATTTCATGCTTTCGTTCCTGGAATATTTATGTTTCGTGGTAGATTACTTCTGTTGGATAGTTAAAAATCAACATGAATTCAAGAAATGGATACCTCATTTTAATTGACACAATTGTGATGCAATCTAAAACCTTTGCGAGTGGATAAATTCGCAAAGTTACTATTTTTGATTCAGGATTGACTTTCAGGCTTGATTTTCGTCGCTAAATCCTGTGGTCAACGTGGTTGCTTGAAGTTTATCGACGGGACGGGAAAATATTGCTCGGGAGTTATTTAATACTGGTACCATGGCTGACGTCGTACCCAGCGCAACTTCATGCCGGAAGCCGTACGAATCTTGATGCTGGCACATTCAGCAGCACGAACGGTTTCTTTTACGCTTTGCATGAGATTTTGGGCATTACCGACCAGCATGTCTGTAGCTTCTTGATCTTCCTCCGTACCTAGATCAAAAAGAAAATATCAGAATCTTTGTTCGTCAAGTTTCAAGAGCAATATAAACCGACGACAGGAATCGACCGATACGAAGGCTCGAATAGGAAGACATTCGATCCATACGCATCGTCGACGTACATAAAAAAGAACAGGATTAGCCAAACGTATTTCACTAGAGTTATGTTAATGGCAAAAATCTTCTGACAAATATCGACAGGCTACTCGAAAAACTTCAAAGCATGCACGCCAGGTAATGGTACGAGAGAACATTTTCCTTTCGAAATTAAAAACAAAGTTTGCTTCGCACAAGTAGAGTCCGGTTAACAGTATTGTTTTACTTCCAGATTATTGTTTCCAAAAATCTCACTCTTTGCTGAAAGTGTTCTTTCATTTTGCATTTCTGAAATAAAAACGTTCGTCACGTACGTATGGCCTGGAAAAATTCTCTCACTATAGTCGATCGACTAGTAAATGCTTGGTGACATTATAAAATCTATGCTACATAGATTTCAATAGATCAAACTTACTGCGCCCGATTAATTCGTCTGCGCCATTAGACCGGTATCACCGGAACACCGTGCATAATTCAAAGAAGAAATAACAGAGAAATCAGTTACTCAATCATCAGCGTACTATATCGAACTCTACGGATCTAAGATCCATCGTCGATTAGCCCCGATGTTCGATGACTGTACACGTCGAATGAAATAACGCTCGAAAGCAAGAGTTGGACAAGTAGCGAAGCATAATAATAGATAATCTGAACATATTTCTAAAAATTGCGTGGAATAATTTGAAAAGCTACCTAAAATAGCAACGATTATCGATCCTTGCTGATAGTTTTGCATAGCATTTCTAAAAACATGCTACAGTAGGGATCTAATTTTCAAATACATGTGACACGCAATTCTCTATTCGAACGATATAACTTAGTGCTCGTATACACTTGACTGTTGGCATGCCAGGAAAAATTTCACGTGGAAATAGAAATCGTGGGAAGCAGACACAACGTTGTTTGATATTATATACAGCTTTTTTACCATGTAGCATTAATTCCTCCCAGCTGGGAAGCATCTCTATACAGAAAAAAATGCAATATTCGATTGTTAATTTGATATGCCGTATTCACAGAAGCTGTTTCTGCAACGTTGCGAAATAAAATGCCGATGGAATTTCTAGGAATAATTTCTGGTTTAAACAATAACGATTACACAAACCCATGAGCATCGAGCGATTAAGAAAGCTTGGCTCTTCTAAATGGAAGAAATCTTTTTTGAGTGTTTAGCGAAGCCAAAATAGGAGAACAAAAATGACAAAATATGACTTCTCGAGTTTGTTTGATTCATCTCTGGAATTTTAGCGATCAGGCAAAGCATTTTTCAATTTTTAATTTCAATTCAAAACACGAAAGCAGCCTCATTTTTACGTTACTATATTCCAGTTAGCTTTACTTTTCAATTTGGAAACAAAAAAATAATTTCAGTTTCTTATCGCTGTTTTTGATTAAGCGCTAAATACTTTTAGTGGGACATCAGTATTTTACTTAATGTCGATGAAACTGTCGTTGAATTTTTTCATGAGATATTAGCAACTGAAAACAGCGAATGATATGTACAAAAACTGGTGTTTTTGCAATTTTCAGTGAAAAGCAAACAAAAAAAGCACTTTTTCATTGTTTTACAAATACTAGTAGAAAAAGGTTTTATATTGTATTCTCAATTGAACTTGAATATAAGAAAGCAACATTTATTCAATTGGTAATGAAACCAAAGTAGAAACTTGTACCCGCGTGAAATTTAATATAATGTGGCGAGTCAAACCAGAATTAAATAGGAATAACGAAAAGAAATAGATTCTCCGCAAGAGTCGCTTGCTGCAATTAATTTAACAAGATTTTTAAAATACTGATAGAAAATTCGCTAACGTACCTTGTGCTCCAAGCATCGTAGCTTTGACCGTTGACAAAATCTTCAGCTGGGTGCCGATAGTAGGTATGCGTTCGCATACTTGTAACAAATTCTGAAACAAGAGATCAAATCGAATGTAGCCACAAAGCAGGTATGCACCGCTGAAAAACTGATCGGCAGATGCAGAATGAAGTGACTCAGTTGGAATCAAATATCAGAAGATATAATACTAGGTTTCAGTTACGTCGGCATTCGTTTCATGCAAACATATTTTTCATTAACTCACCGTACGAATACGTTTGTCTGTACATTCTCTGGCAAGTTCTTTAGCGAGGCGAGTAACTTCTTGCGATGCCTCGGCAATGGCCTTAGCACAAGCGATCAGATCACGTTTGTTACCTCCTTCGCCTCTGACCAGACCGGACAATCTAGCCATTAGAATAGCCATTTTCTTCGCAGCAGCTATGATGTTATTGTCCTTGCTCGACCATTGTCGCACTTCTTGATGCAGACCATGAGCAGCCATCTAAAACATCAAATATACAATTTGCCGATACGTATAAAATTGAACTTAAACTTACCAAAGTTGATTATTGTCATACATAGTTTTTCGATCTTTACATCAACATAATTGGGATTATTCTAATATGTGAAAACTGGCAAAGCGTTATTCGTTTTTGTAATTTTCAACTGACAAGTAATCGTTACGAATTCTCCGATACAGAAATGCTTGCTCGTGGAACGAGGTTTTCTAAAGGCAAATTATGTCGGGCTATCGATCGAATCGCACGTACCATGATCGGTTGATTGGGCTGTGGCGCGTGCAAAAACATCTCATCTTCGTCATCCGTCTCTGGAGGTGGTGGTCTCGGTGGTGGTAAATCACCGCCAGGCAGTGGCGGACGTGGAGGTGCAGCATCTGCATCGAATAATATTTCATCGATTCGCTACAAGAGTAAGTTTTGCCACGAGAACAGTCATAAGTCCGAGGACATTAACGAAAGCCTTACCCTCGTTATCCTCGTATAGACAATATCCCGGGATTTCTGACAGCGTAAAACAATCAAGCAATGGTATTCGTTTTTATAAAGCAAGCACATTTAGGATTATACATAAGTATGCATGTGTGTACGTATATGAATGTCATGCAATACCAATTTCCAAAATGCAGAACAACGATTCGTTGCCATTCGTGTGGCCCGACACACGCATCTGAAGTTAAATGAACACAGTATGTGACACTGATGTGATGTGTGAATATCAATACAAGGTTTTTTTTTTTCTTTTAAACAATCTCAAATAAATATTATCATTTCTCATCTGGTTGAGTTAGACGAACATTATATTTAGGATTGCTCGACATTGTTCTATCAAATTTTAGAATATCTCGACCGGTCGTTGCAGGCCTGAAAACAAGAAGCTTAAGTTGTAGGATACAAATGCCAGTCGTTCCATTGTTACGGTACTTAGTGATAAATGGTAATTCCTATCTCCAGTTTTTAAGGACGTTGTACGTGCAGATTCAGACTCGGGCAAAGGGTCGTGTACTTGCAAAGGTATCTCTCTCAGCGATCATCCATGCCGCACGATGTCTATTTGCTATGTGTGATATCAAGTTCAGGACTCAGAGCGATTATTTTTTTTTCTACGCAAACATTTGAGTCTGTAGCTTCTTTTAATTTATGGTAAAATATAAAGTGCAACATTCTTCATTCGTCTCTTGACAATTGGCTGCTTTCAGTCCTGAAATTTGACCAAGCGATCGGGGACCTCGAATTCTTCTATTCTGGGTGACGTTACGTGCCGCTTACACATATAATGTTCACGATGCAATTAGGATTTTTATGACTGTTAGTTATTCAACGATACACTAAAACTGACAGGCATTAAAAACACGATGCTATGCTTTTTCTTTAACATTACTTCAATTACCTCTCGAACGCGTCGACTGTTCTAACTCATCTTCGGAAGCCAGTTCTTGATATAGAAGGTCAGGATTATCTCCTGACAATACAACGATATGAACAGAATTTTTTTTTCAGTATCGAATCAAATTAAGTTTTCCTCGACTATTGTTAATTCAATCTTTTGCAAAAGTAGTGACAATTTTTTAAGTTTTTTTCAAGTACCTCCACGTGCCCATTTAGGCAATGGGCTGACCGATCGACCCAGAGATTTATTGACAGTCAATGTTGGGCTGGTTACGCGTGCCCCGCTCGGTGACGGCTGATTTCTCAACGGCTCTCCAACTAAGTTTGTTCAATTTGTTATACAAACGGTAAAAATGTCGTGTTATTTGTCATGATTTTATGATTCACCAAAGAAATCGACTCTTTGAAAATATTAAGTAGAAGACTAAAAAGAAAAAAATCGAAAAATGATAATACATCATGCAGAATTTTGTTATCTCGTTGCCTTTTTGATATACCTTTATCTGTGAAGTAAGTGTATCGCTGATCTGGCATTTGTTCCTCTGTAAATAAAATTCAATGTAAAAAAAAACAAAATCACATACTAATTTTCTGTAAACGTGGAATATTCCCTATCTGATTTCACTTCTACAAATTTGGCATGTTCATAGTAGAAATTTTGCAATACTAATTGCAATCTTGGATGAATACAAGTTTTTGACGTTGTGTTGTGTAGAGAAAAAATAATTGGAAAAGCGAATATTATTATTGGCGATAGATCATAATAGTAGTATCTGTGTTGAGCAGCGTTAAGCGAATTATTTAAATAATGATTATGGATAAATTCCCATAGCTTAATATCGTAGAAATGTTGTATTTAAATTCTTTCGCCATTCTTTTCGGAGGAACTCATCGATGCAAAATGTACTGCGCGCACACTAGTTTTATATAGTCTACGTGAGGCAATCGTTTACTCGAGGGTAAAAACTCTATCGATTTCCAATTGAAACATCAGCTTTGGTCGCTGAAAACGGGAACAAATTTTATACCAGGCGTCTAGTTTGAAATTTCTTCGCGAGAGTCGCATCGCCGAAGTGTAAATTTTCAAAAGAGAAAAACTCGTATCGTGTAAGCGGAATAAAAATTTGAGCCTTTGAAGCTGCAGGCTGAAAAATGTCATGGTTTCAAAGTAGCTACCTTCGTCGCTTCTATAAATGTAAGGAAGTTGACCTGTGACGAACATTGTAGGGTGAGGTGTTTTCTCACCCACATCCTCGTTCCTTACGTACTCGACTTCCCCATCTAAGTTGTTAATCGTGGTTGATTACGCATTAGTTTACAGTTATCATCAGTCAGTTGCCAAACTACTATTCTACGCTGTTAAAACTTCATTAGACACCTATATACAATTTGTGGGAATTTTCAAGAAAAACGTTTCAATAATCCAATTTCACGTGATGTTTCAGTAATTCCGTCGTTATTTTCTGGAACACTTATCGTCATTTTTTAGTCCAAACTATGAAAGTTGTGGGTACAAATCGAAATAAGGTTCGATGAATAACAATTTAGTGTGGTTGCAAAAAAGGAGGAAAAGCTAACGTACCAATTTTTATACTGATTTTCAATATCTTTGTTGATTGTATTACATCTGCATTAAAAACTGTAAGTTTCAAGATCAATTATCGACTCGTAGAATTAAGAAAGCGAGGTTCGATGAATGAGTATTGGATCAAATTTGTCAGAAATGGAAAAGAATAATTCTACTGATAGAATTTCAGCAAACACAAGTGCCGAATAATCAAATCTGTGGTGGCAATAAAAAATTAGAAATAATATTCGAACGATCAATGATGAACTGATATTATGAAATATAGTAATATATCTGATAGTCTTACCATCGTTGATGCGAAGCTGAGACATATCGGGTGGTGGTGGTAAATCTGGATTGACAGTGATAGCCTTTCGTACTTGTCCGACGCTTGTTAATAGCTTGAAATCAAAATTCAATAATTAATACTACAAAATATTTGCTATTCGTATTTGTTCAAGTAATATTTCAAATTAATTTGCCCCGCGCTACCGGTATTTTTTTTCCAAAATTTATCGGTTCAATGGTCATGATTATAGAAGATGAATATTTTTTAACGTTATAAATTAGGAATATTCTACGCCTTTCCTTACATTTTTGTTACTTTCTCGCCAACGAGAAACGGCAGGTGCGTCTTTGGTATCGATAGCGACAGCCTTGGCGTCTTGGACCATTGGTGCTACGCCTATGACAACGAAGCGAAGAAATTGGAGTGTAATATTTAATTAGGAATTGAAAAAAAATTCAGAATCACACCTGACTTGCACCGAGGAAATAATTGTCTATTAATTCTATCGCTAAGGGTGTCTCCGCGACACTTGGTCTTACTCTGTCCCATGCTCTCGCGATACTGTAGAGAATAAAACATGAATTTTTCTTCCCACGTTGAACAGAGAGAGAATTATCCAATGGAACAAACTTCAGCTTGCTTTAATAGCTATTAATTACTCGTTCAATTACACAACAATTGACCACAAATTCAATCGATTCTTTTTCACGCAATTTTTTTCTACTCTTCGTCAACGTTCAATTTCGACGAAGGTTACTTACAATTCTGGAGGTTGTCGGCAGCTCGGTTAAGCTGTTGAATAAAAGCAGGGTCTTCGCTGTTGTCGCTTTCCTGTTTAGCAACCAAAATTACACGATTAGCCAATCGTGCGATCGATGCTGTGTTGTCCACCATTTTCTGAGGCTGATTCTTAGCGATCGAATCGTCGCATAAAAACGAATGCTTCTGTATTTGTTCTTCAGATGTTCGAACGAAGTCTCCGCTGTCGGTCGCTTCGTCGCAGAGGGCTCGAGCTCGCTGAATAGTCTCCGCGTACTGCTGACGTAAGTTCTCGAAGTGTTCGTCCGCAGCTTTGCTCTCCGGATAAGTCATACGGATTCGACCAGCGTTAACTAACTGAGGAGTTAGCGATTCCACCTGAGACGCCGTCGCAGTCAATGCTTCGGCCAACTTTTTGTTACCACCGCTACCTGCAGAATTATATCAGTTGTAACACAATTTTAATGCTGTTTGGACAAAAAATGTACTCTAATACAATTGAAAAATGAAGGAAAAGATTTCATCCAATCAAATGACAAAGATAAAGTTAGATTCGACAAATTTACCTCCCGCAGCGACCATTCGTGCTGTTCGAGCAGCTCGATTCGAAAACGATTGAAGCGCTAAAGCTTTGTCGTTGAAATTCTGTTCTCGCCCCGGTGTTCCTTGAGGCAATTGTACAGCGTCGGTGAACTGCTTGATCGGGGTGGTAATATCGATGAAATCTTCCACGACACGAGAAACAACAGCTTGCTGAATACGATTTTTCAGTTCGTAAAGCTTTTGAGACAACTGGCGAGCAATATCTTGAGCTCGAGGGCTATTTCCTTGACCGTGAGCGCAGAGGTCCGCGAGCTGTCGCGACAAGTTATCCACTTCGTCGCAAAGGTTCAATATCTCCGCTTTATGAATACCTGGCAACCCTTCAGCGACCTGCGAACCAAAATATTCTCTATTCGAAATGATTCCCCAGCATTATCACACTCGTCATCGCACCAAGAAACAAGGATCGCTGTAAAATGGGGAATTGAATTGAGAATCCACAGATTTGAATAATCAACTTACGTCAGCCCGATGTTGATTCTATCCGTACGCAGCATTTACAATAAAAGTCCAATGTGATTTCATTACTTTTATAATAATAGATGTCGATCGTGTACCTTTTTTCCTTCGTGCACGATCAAAGCAATGGCTCGTTGTCCCAATCCTTTGTCGTCGTTTTGTGGATTCAGAAGCCATTTATTCGCCTGCTCCAGACGTCCAGTTACCGTGTGGGCAGTCTGCGCGATGCCAGACTTGTCAACAGCGACGATCGTCGAGTAAACCGTTGCACGTAAATCACTCAACTTGTCTTTAATAGCACGAGCTAAAGATTCCGCCTGCGGTGTGTTACCTGAATATATAAAATTTTGATTAAGTATGGTCATTTGTCCATGATTCCATCGTCAAGAATCTTGATTGCTATAAAAATTAGCTACGATTAACTTATGAATGCAAAAATTTGGATGAATGAAAAATTAATAAAACTGTTACGTGTAATGATAATTGAGTGGAGAACTATCGTGGTATAAATTGTTCCAAAAATTACCTTTTCCGTCCTGACGTAACTCACACAAAGCATCTGTCATGGTCGTAATTTGGGAAGCTAATTTCGTGATTGGCTCCGCTTGAGTCGGCGTTAGACATCGATCTGCCAAACGTTCCGCTTGCTCCACGATCTGTCGTAAGCTTTTTTCTCCTAAGCCTCCTCTCAGCGCGTTGCCATCCTCGAGCCAATCTTGCGCTGCTCTAGCTCTCGCTTCGATGGCGCTTTGTGCTTTTTTCAAAACCTGGAAAAATAGGAATCGCACAACATGTATGTTCAGAAATTCAATCAAGTGTTTACGCTACTCTTCACATTTTTGTACAAATTATTTATAATGAACGGAATATGTTCGAAATCTTTAATTGACGAATGAAACAAAGTAGTATACCGTCAATTGATCAGCATCCCATTCCTCTTCGTCGTAAGTCGTCAACTGCAAGACACGGATGATTTCATTCAATTCGTCGGACATCCGACTGGACAAGTAATTTCGGTTCTCGGCAGCTTCTTCGGCACCTTTGCCCCCTTGTCCAATAATGTGAATGAAAATTTTCATGGAGCAGATCAATATCGGTGCTAGAGTCTTGACCTGCACGATAAATTTGACAAAAATTACCAAGGCATCGGAATTTATGTGTTCAAAAATCGATGCTTCACTTGAAAATTTGATTCCTCGATCATTCGATGAGAACGATGGAGAAATCATACTCCAAGAAGGAATCGACACGCACCTGATCCAGACATCGCACTAAAATCTCACGGTGAACTTGGTGAGTTAATTCTTTCTCGCGAGCGCTAACTTCTCGTGATACTTTGCTGAGACAGGGACTGAGATTCTTCAAGAAATGGACGAGATCTTCCATAGTCTCTATGACTTCCGCTACTGCCAAGTAATCCAGGACGCGTTTACATTCTCGGATGATCTTGCGAACTTCACTTTCGTCGAAACATAGCAGGAGAGAGCTGGTCCCTTGTAAAATACCACGCGATCCTTCGATCAGTTTTTTCCTATCGCGAACAAGAATAAAATTAGCACGAGTCATGAAATATCAATGTCGATGAGATGATTAAACGAGTACCGAGCTGGTCCAGAGTAAGGATCTTGCTTCAGCATGCAGGAAGCTTCTTCCAACAGTCTGGAGGCACCCTCAACTCTGTACAACGCTGCTGGCATATCTTGCTTGAGCAAAGCATCGTCAGAGGAATTGATCGTTTCTTTGCCGACCTATAAAATACAAACGAAAAGCTGTTAGTAAATATGCGCGAAACATGTACAGGAAATGACAAGGGTATAGATGAATAAAAAAACGTACTTTGACGAGATTTGTGACGGCTCTGCTAACTGCCTGGACAGGCCGTTCCAAGTCTGGCATAGCGTTTCCATCTTCGGCTTCTTCGTGTAAGATTACGAGTCTGGAAACCTGTAATGAAGATTATACACCAATATACAACTGAATAAGGGCATTCGACCAAGGTTTCCATTGTAACATACAATTCTGGTTTAAAAAAAATGAAAAACTCAAAAGAAGAAAAATTAAATGGTGAAGATCGAATAATCAAATTTTCAATTTTAAGGAAATGAACTTTCAGATATTGAGAATTGAAGGTAATAGAAACTATTGCAAACATATTTTCACATTTTGGAGATAAAAAATGTTCAATTGGAGAAATAAAAATTTCCTTTTTTCAAAATAAAATCTTTATGTTTAGTTATTTGAAAATTTAGAAACCAATTTGTTCAATCATTGCTATTCAATTAACTCATTTGCCTCAAGGTCATTTTTACATTTTTTACGGTAATCATTTTTATTAGGAATATTAAAGTCAATAGTCGCATACTATTCAAAGTTTGTTCAAACCACGCAGAATTGCAATTGAAAATAATTCTTCTCAGAAAATTAATTATAGCTTACAGTATTAAGGAAAAACGATTAGGAAAGTAACGAGTGAGCAAATTTCCGGTATGAAGGATAAGGAAGGCTATTAAACTCGTGATTCTACTTCAATAATACTCGAATGGAATATACAAATAATCTCATGACGTCCGTGCTATTAATCATGGCAATCAAAAATATATTGAAAAATTGATATTAGGCAGAGCTTGAGGCAGATCGAAGGAAAATGGAGTTTTGTTTCAATATTGTACAAAAAGTTTTAAATTGAAAATACAATTACAAATGTTTAGAGCCAAGTTCGTTGTAAAAACATACGAATTGAGGAAAAATTTAACATGCACCGAACGCGAGTCAACTGTACATGAGAAAAGTGAGTCACGCTTAGCTCTGTTATAATTAGAGCTGAAATAGCGTTTTTTTCGTTTTGTTTATTTCAACCAAACATTGTTTTCCAAGCAAACTTTTGCTGCGATTCAAATCTCACAGGCAGCAAAGCGTTACCAACAAACTTCAAATATTATCTCAACAGGATGAGATTACCGTTCATGGATTGGCGGAAAAAACAAACGATGGAAGTGGAATGCTTGTCGGTTCAGAGACGGGAAAATTATTTCGTCAGGTCTGTGGTAATTCCAAGAAAATCCAAAGTATTCGAGACTTCAACTATAATATGAAATTAAATATACTCCTTTGATGGAGAAAAAAACAACAACAGTTGTTTTCAGATCAGAGATCAGAATGTTTATTGTAACTAGTGTAGGTATAATATAAGCGTGACCATATATGGTCGCGAGCTAAAATACATCATTTCCATAAATTGAGTGGGCACGTAGTACGCGACGATCCAAAGAAGGGCTGATTACTTAAACAGATGTGATCATTACAATAAATATGAGGCGGGCGGCGATGAAAAATTGGTGATAACTGGAACAGAGCCAATAATAACCTCTGCTGTTGTAATAGTTTCTCTTTTATTTTCTAACACAATATATTTATAGAATAGCATGTAAACAGTTATAGAATGGATACGTTGAGAATAGGTGTGGCTGTGGTCTCTGAATATAATGAGAATATACGGAATTTGTCGAATTTAAAACGAACAAAAAAACGATCGCCAATTGTTTTTAGATTGTGCCATGTGTACCGCAGTGACAGTTGAACGTAGCTGTCGTGAATTTCATTACGATACGATTGTACGATCGTGACGTTTCCAGACTTTCGACTGTCCGTGCGTTTGTCGTGTAATTCATAAATTTAGATCTTACTCAATTCCAAGCTTAAGTCATACGCGCATACAGCGGCAGTTCGAGTGTGTGACGCTCATTGGAAGCATTTTGATGTGTGTCGCAGGTTCGAATCGATGAAATTAATTGGAAGGGATGGGATTCGCGAAAGTGGACGGCAGGCTAAATGAATTTTAAAATTCCGCTGGAAGTGATTTTTTCTCCTCACAAATCGATGTTACTGACCTGCTGAGCTACGGGCTCGAGAATACTTTCGATAGTTTTCGTGTGAAAGACCGGCATTTTTGATGATCGTGTGGAAAAAAAACACCACCAATTAAATCACAACGAAATCTTAGTCGGATGCGCGATGCGTCGAAATTGTTACGGAAAATAATAAATAAAACAAATCATCAAACGATCCGTGGCGACGCACGACGTTTACCCCGTTAAAGTCAACGACAAACTAATGAACTGACGAAACATACGGGATGATCTATAGTCTGCCCGTCAAACTATTGCCCAGCCCCGTTTGGTTGCTTCAAACCGACTTTGCATCGCGGCGACGAGCCGCGACCAATCACGCGCAGCCATTTTGCCAAACGCCAATCAACTGTCAGGGTAGCGTAAATAACATACCACCATATTGAAGCGCGGACTCTGATTGGCTGCTGCATTCTCCTGGTCAAGTAGTTAATGTAAAAAAAATGAAAGCTTGAGATAGATTTTGCTTATTTTTTGTTCAAGATAAACGGTGTTCTCACTGAGACTGATTATGTCATTCTGGTTGACAACAGGTCCGGTAAAACAGTGATCTTCTCTGAATCGCGTACCCACGAAGGAGAATAGCGAAGTTTGATCAAACGTAACTAAGAAAATGTATTTCTACGCGGTAGGTGATTCGAAGTACTGTGGTTTACGGTTTCTTATGACATTAGTATATAAACAGAAAATAGGGATAGGAGTCATTGCTAATTGAACTGTATTCATTTTAAATTATGAATATATTTTTCTGGAAATGACTGATTTTGTGTGAAAAATGTATATTTTAGTTTTTCGTTGTACCTTGATGTATGAACCCGTAGGAACTGAGACTCGAAACATGTGAAGTTTATCCTGTTGTTGAACTTTCGCTATTCAAACGTGTGAATAGCCTTAGAATAAACTTCGTTGCTGCTGCAGTGAAATTATTGGTCGTTACTTTGATCGAAACGAACGTTTAAAGGAAACTATCGATGATTATCATCTTCCATGAAAAGAATGAGGAACGAAATTGTATTTCGTGAAAATTTGAATTAAAGCATGAGGCCTTGGATTGTTCTGGAATCCATTCAGATTGAACGAACTAATACTTTTACTTGCGGAAATCACGAATAAGTTTCAAAAAATGTCCAATTTTTTGATGCCCGTTGACAAATGTCCAACATTTGCCTAATTGGCTTGTATAACGAGGAGATCCTTGCAAATACGTAGAAAAAATAGCTCCACCGTCTGAAAATAGGCTTAGTGCAATGCGCTATTCAAGACATATTTACAAAACAGGAGCATATTCAGTTTATTTCGGTATTCTTAAACTAAAAAAAAAAAAATGTGTGTCTATTTATCGAAATTAGAAACCGAACGGCGACGACACCACGTTTGGGTTTACTTTTTGGCGAACGATATTTTCATAGCATGCGACGGTGTTATTTTAAATCCTTGCAGAGCGTCTTTCGCTGCTCCAGATTGCACCTCGTTCTCAAATTCCACGAAAGCAATGTCGTGTCTGTTCGGTACTAATCTGACCTCCTTGAAGCCAGGGAATTGATTGAACAACATAGACAACATCATTTCGCTCGTCTCGTCCGGTAGATTTGTCAAGAACAATATTTGATTCGGTGGTTGTTCCGGCACCGCCGTATTCGGCATTCCAGCATGCTGAGGCATTCCCGTATGGTAGCCGCCCACTTGTTGAGAATGCTTCGCTTGTTCCTTGGCACGTTTTTTTGCTCGTTTTGCTTCCTCTTCGGCTGCTGGTACGACGCGCTTTGGTTTTTTCGGACGTTCGGAGAAGGTTCCTTTTCTTTTCGCGATAATGTCGCTGTCCGTCTTCGCGTATTGTATCCTCTGGTATTTGAACATTCAAAATAACAATGTAACTTCAGCATTAATATACAGAATAATACAAGACGCAATACTTTCGAATCAAAATGATTTTTTTCCTTCGAAACAACGTACGCTTTTCAAACGTAATCTTCAAAACTCAAGAACGAACACGTACAATGAAGGTAGAAGTGAAATAGTCACAGGGGTTCCATATGCTCACCATAGGTTTATCGTAAAATGGAAATCCTTGCATGGAGCGTAAAGCGTTAGTGGCGCTGGCAATTTCTTTGAAGATCACGAAAGCTTGACCTCGCATTTTCAAAGTTTTGAGCGCAACGATATCCAAGATTTGTCCGAATTGTGAGAAAATAGCGTAGAGCGATTTGTGTAGTTCATCCTTGTTTATTTTCTCGTTCAGGTTGTTTATATATATGGTGTTGTTGGGTCTTATATCCATTGTGACTGAAAAGTGAACGTAGGTTATGATACACAGTCGTCGCGAATCGGTGTTTTACGGATTTCGATCAATCATTTCTACAAAATCTCCCATTTCACACATCGTTCACGTTCGCACGTGATGTAAATTATTCGAATCGAGTAAAGCATTCAATTGGCGCGGTAACACCGCGACCGAAATGACGGTGAGAATAAGATATCGGCAATGTAAGTTCGGTAATTTCACTGAAATATTTATTTGGAAATAGAAATATTATCGGACCCACCTCGATGGTTATGCTAATATCGAATTGTACGAAAAAAGTCTAATCTTAACACACGCTTGGCAAGCGTCACGTTCTAGGTTAGAATACAACGCACACAGCCGCTAAGCAACGAGTTCGTCGCGTCGTTAGCATGATCAGTGTCGCCAGCGTGACGCTGTAAAACAAACTCGCATCGCTGGCGCCACCTACATTATTATCCAACAACTAAGCGGCATGTGACACGATTCGAATCTCTACCAGGCATTAACGATAGCCATTGTACGTACCGTACTTACATACACAGTCTAAAGTCTGAAAACTATTGCAAATTGAAATCCACGCGCGAAACGCGATGCAGATATGACGCAACAAATGGCAAACGCAATGTACTTACAACAATCGAATGAAGATTAAAAACAAGCGAATACGGTGTATCAAATATGACAAACTATAATACTCTTCTGTTCGGAGATATAATCAAGTACTGTACGTTGAAAGAAAAAACACGTGTATTTGTTTCCATTCTCCTATGAATAGCATAGTTCGATGCTATCCAGCCCAGTTTTTCCTGGGCTTTAATGGACCAACACGCGCGTATCAGAGGCTGTAACGTAATTCTTATCAATCGCAACGAATCGTTGCTGCAAGAGATTGTTCGCCTGGGTATCGCAAATGCGAATCAAACCATTTCTTTTAATTACAACGATAATTAAAACGTGAATTAATATAATAAGATGTTATCTCGCGAGGTTCTTGTGGTCGCCGAAGGCGCGCAGATAAACACTGAAAAATTGCATCGTACTTTCTTTGGCCGCAAACGGATTCAGATAACAATACCATACATCGGAATAACACTGCTCAACTGAACGTTATTTACGGAATTTTCGATATAACCTCCAGCTATCTGCGTGGATTCCAAAAAAAAACGGTCGACATAGAAGATTAACGTCGGTACTGAATTATCTCAACGTTATTTTTCTTTTTGTATCGATCATCACGTTGTATATTTATGTATATGATTTACGTAATAAACATAATGAAAAAGAATCATTGAAATTTTTGATGTTTTCACTGTTTAATTATGAAAAAAATTCTAAAATGCGGGCGCAAAAATTATCAGCTATTATTTCACAAGCGCACTTTTGGGCCCTTTAATTTTCTTTGTATTAGTTTGAACGTAAAAAACGATTTTTCCATTTTAGGCCCGCAAGATGTAAAATCGAATTTTATCCGCGACGCTGCAAAAAAATAACTGACGTGCTGGCAGAAAATGTAGTTAGAATATTCGATGATATAATAGAGTGAGAGACAGAGAGATGACTGGCGACGAAGCGCATGGAAATTAAAACAGGAAGGAGATTTCGTGAAACCGGTTTCATCTTCTCTGCGCAACGCGATACAATTTTCAAGACTTTACTCGAACATTTCGAAATAATTGGAACGAAACAAAGTCTATGGATGTAAAGGATGAAGAGTATTGTACTACATGTCATAAGTATCCATGTTCAGAAGCACTTTGCATTCGTTCGAATTACCGCATGTTGATGCGCGGTTTTCATACTGGAGTAAATTCCTGAGAGCCGAGTCATCGCGATGGCGTGTATACGATTGAAGTATCTAGTCAAGCGTGTATCGTCGCAGTTTCAGTGCGCTACTCGCCGCGACATATCCTGCATCTCGGCTTACGGAATTCGGCGACGACAAGGAAATCATGTCGGCCGCGAACGAGGCGAGTGACAAATCGAATTTGGTTACGGACAAAAATCAGCCAAAAAGTGAGCCGGAGTCCGTCGTTCGTTTCGTCAACGACGACAACACGAAGGTCGTCATAGAAGATGCAGAGAACCGACCGGAAGATGAGGCTGGCGACGCGACGAATTTGCCCGAAAAGCGAACTTACGCGGCGAAAAAACGATTGGCTCAAGGTATGATAGATCTTGCCTTGTTGGCCTCGAATGCCTGTCAACTCCAAAACCTCGTCGAAAATCAGGCCACAACCAAACTCTACCCGATGCTATTGACGCTCATTCTCTCCAGCATAATTCTGCAGGTGAGTGATACTGATTCGCCGATCATCTTGAGAATTGTCTAATTAAGCATTAAAAAAACAAAAAAAATCAACACTTTTTTCAAATTATTCGACTCGCACTCAAATTTCCACTCGGAAATCGTAATATATAATAGGTAACAGTTGAAGTAAATTGATTGGTCTTTCGAAATTGTTCGAGGCATTTTATTGTTTAATCAGTTCTTGAAGAGTTATCGACCGAAGTAAGGAAACCGGTTCTGTAAATGACCCGTAAATCCCAAACGACAGGTTTTACGAAAAACATTATTGAAAATAAAAGACGGGGAATTGATTTTTCTACACTTATCGTCATTATAATTTTTGGCCTAAAGTGCATAGTTACCGAGATATCGGCCGAAGTAAAGAAACCGGTTCTGTAAATGAGCCGTAAATTGCAAACGACAGGTTTTACGAAAAACATTATCAGAAATAAAAAACGGGAAATTGTTTTTTCTACAATTATGGTTATGATGATTTTTGGCCCAAAGTGCATAGTTACCGAGATATCGGCCGATAACGTATTTTCAAGATGGCGCGTCACGCACCATGAATGCAGCAAACGTCTCAACCACGGCATGCGCACGTGTTCTCCATGTTGCGTCACATGACAATGTCTCATCGCAGCACGTGCTACGAAATCATACATCGAACCTCTTTTGTTATTTATTCGCTTATTTATTAAATCTAAACATATAATTATTTTTTAAAAAATCGGCTCCATATAGTTGAATATAATTTATATATGGGTCATTCCATGTCA
Source organism: Arge pagana (assembly GCA_963969455.1). Classification (NCBI taxonomy): domain Eukaryota; kingdom Metazoa; phylum Arthropoda; class Insecta; order Hymenoptera; family Argidae; genus Arge; species Arge pagana. The sequence goes on along the minus strand of OZ018311.1, from coordinate 20,057,774 downwards.
ATTCAAGGACGTTGCGACGGTGACCGTCTTCAATTTTTCTGACTTTTTAATATGTTTCTAAACAATTTTAAAAATATGCAAATAAATCAAAATTACAGAAAAAAATGGTTCTTAATGTTTTTTACCAGAACTTATTTCAAACCCATCTTGGGCTATGGCTAAAAAATTGTTTTTTAGCTTAAAAAAAATCAAATGTGTCCCATTGATCGAAAAACTAATTTTTGACTAAAAATTGCCGAAAAAGCATTAAAAAAAAATCGAAGCTGTCATTACCCCAAAATCGTTAAATTATACATACTAATTATCATCATAGAACAATTTTTTATAATTATCTAGAATTATAAATATTTTTTTACAATTTTATACAAGATTTTGTATAATAATATAGAATTATATGGGTCATTCCATGTCAATTCTTTTTCTGCTGGAAATTCCAAAACGTTCGGGTTTTCCAGCACAGGACAACGGTAGCGATCGAAGGTGACTGAAACTAATAGGAATTGGTAAATGAATCGATGTTCGTATTACCGCTGAGTTTTCCCGTGGGGTAATAAGCTAACCATTCGTCATTTTGGTACCGCGCGTTTCCGGTTCGGATTATCGGTACGGAAAACCAATTCCTGTTCTGTCTTGTCACTCTCGTGAAAACGTCATCGCCAGCCCACGTTTCTGTATCCATGAATCACGCGACTCCCGAGATTTCCGCGAACGTACGCAAGCCTACGTCACAGCATCATTCCCAATTACGAATCGCCGCGCGATCATTGTCCCTCGATCGTTCGGTCGTGCTGTTTGCCGTGGTGTTTAAAAAAATTGGATAATCCCATCGCGATCGGGATGATTATTGGAGATTTGAATGTCCCAAGCATTTCCATCGCCCACGGTCCTGTCGTTATTATTCGTACCTGTTTCCAGATCGCGCTCGGCCTTGGAATGATCTTCTACGGTTACTACAGCCCGAAGTCGAAGCTCAGGACCCAAAAGATACAGGAGATCGACAACGTAGTTTTGGCTGGCGTATTCCTCATCACCATACTCAATATCTTCATCGCATCGTTCAGTCCATCGTCGGCGCAACCGATTAATCCGCCTCCAGTCGTGAGCTCGACCAGCTGAGGAGGAAGCTGAAGAGCCCCGACTGATCGAGGTCGACTTAACGTATCACCATCGCAAAATGCGTTGATCCAGGACTTCCTCAAAATTTTGTTACAAGCTACAAGCTAACTGGCCTCAGGGTTTTTTTCCCAAAAAACTGGACTCGTAGTCGGAAGTTTTTTTTCATTGATTTTTTCACACCAGAAAGAAATATTTCTGACGTCTGGTTTTTTGGAAAATAAATGGATTATTAATTCAGATTTGTAATCTTGCCACGTCAGTGCCACTGAGCGTCAGAAATTTGCATACCAGCAGGCGTATACCTCCGATATAAATGTGCGCAGTTAGGAAGGTATCAAACTTTTGTGCCGGATTTTTCAAAAAATATTCAACTAATTTGCAACCATGGTGGTTTTCATTTTACTGTAAACTATTATGTTTTCGTTCGAGTGTCAGAGCTATCAAGATTGCACGGCATTGTAGGTAAATTTTTAGATGGTAGATAATTTTGCTCTCACCTGTCGTGCCCCCAGTCTTGTGGTGAAACGAGCGATAGTGATACCTTAAGTACATTGCTGTGATTTTTCTCGCCTGGAGAACCATTTCTCCTCCTGTTTCCTTCAAAATCATGAAATTTGTAAATACTCGTACCGTTGATTTTGTTAAGCCGGAACAGGAGATTTCCAGTGAAAAAGAATGAAACGAATGCAGGTAGACTGCTCATTGTTTATTTAAAAACTCGGTGCTTTCTGTCATTTCCTTAAAAAGTTCGAATCTCTATATCTACGATACCATACAAAATCAAACTTATATCCCGATTCTGCCAGATTTTTCTAATTTTTCAACTTACTCGACGTTTAGATTTACGGGGATATAGAGAATATAGTGCAAGCCTATGCGCCTGAAAATGAGCATTTGGGGATGTTTTTTTAGAGGAGCTCGCCTTTTTTTTAATAGGTAGCAAAAAATACGCGAATTTTCCATTTTTCGTAGCTATCCGGTCAGATTTCGACTTGACGCGAAAAAAGTTAAATACTTTTTTGTTGGTCTCTGCAAAATCTACAAAACTAGACTATCAGCGTCAAAAAATATTAATTAGGTCAAGAGTTATCAGCAGGAGAGCATCAAATTAGCATGATAAAACAAACAACAAAAGGGGCAGTTTGTATGATTATTACGTCTCGCCACTATGCCTTTTGATTCTTCACTATTGACAAATTACGCGTGCGAAACCTGGAGTTGGTAAGTTGAATTGTTTACGAGTTATCGCCCATAAGAGAATTAATTAACAATTAGTTTTTACGGACTTGCGTATTAGGCTAGGCAACGCCGATTTTTGTATAGGCTCATTTAAGCTTTATATACCCAAAACCACGATCATGTTGCATCGAGGTATAATTTTGCGAGTAGGGGAATTTTTTTTAAAAATTAGCCTTAGTTGTAAATTGAAATCTCCCGTCCAATCGACCATCGTTTCTACCATACCTCAACGTCTCTTGAAAGAACGCTGGAAGAGCTTTCTTTTGGAAAAAAAATATTCAAGATTCGTTGGAAATCAACGGAGATACGGACCGATGAAGTTGGCAGTCGATTATGCAACAATTTAAGCGAATAGCGAGAATCCAAAAATATGACGATGATTGGTAGATAAAGTACTTTTATTACTCTAAATATAGCTTGGCTGGGTTTAAGATTAGTTTGTGGAAAAAAGTTACGAAAAGGCCGCGCGGCGGCTGGATTTCGCAGAATTTCGGGTCCCGTATCTCCGTTGGTATTCAACGAATTTCCAATTTCTTTTTTCACCCAAAACAAAGCTCTTCCAACGATCTTTCAATGTACGTAAGCAAACGGTAGCAAAAGTGGTCGATTTCCCAGTAGATCCCGATTTACAACTGAGGGTAATTTTTTTAAAATTCCCCTACTTGTAAAATTATACTTACATAACAAATGACGATGGTTTTCGGTCGACTCGGCTAATAGATACAAGTAGAAGGACGAAAATTAACCGTTCTCTTAGTCTGATATTTCTAGACACCTAATTGCTCAATCGCAACAGAATTTTGTGGAACATTGATTGTTACAACGATGCACAAATTTATTTATTTTTTTCAGTTTTTTAAAATGCAATACAGCGGATTTATAAATTATCCAAGAAAGCACGAGTCGTAGAAGTACGACAACTTTGGAGGTGGCAACTTTGATCGGAAACAATCCAACTAAAAATATATACGTTTATCAATGTTGCATCATCCATGTGCACAAAAAAAATTAAAAAAAATTAATTTTTGATACTTTTGCCATACTACACATTTTTTGTAAAGCTGTATTTTGGATTTTCACTCGAGAATCGTTAGTTTGTCTATGTTATCATCCAGCTATTACGTGGATGACTCGCGAAACTGTACAACGCGGTTTTAGTCGACAATGTAATCTGCGTTTTTTGAAATATTTCGACTGCAATGTATCGCGACGACCATTTGTATAAAAATGTACCTCGTTTGAATAGAATTCTAGCGTTGTAAATGCAACACCGTTTTTTTTGTCGTTGGTCTTATCCACTCCTGCGGTTTTTTTCCATTCTTTTCTCCACGAATAGTTTCAAGGTCATCGTCTACTTTAATTCGCAGTAGAGAGACGAGTCCGTAGATTTTGATCTTTCTCTGGAATTCGCGTTCGCCAAAGTTATCGACTCGCTTGATAAAAGGTTATCTCTCTCGCACGCTGATTCGTTAGGTGAAGAACCCGATCGAGCGTCATTGCGCGTTTCATGGAAGGACGAAGAGCTTTTTTTTATTGCGATCTCCCGAGCACCAGCGAGATCCGGGTAATAGTACCATGCATTCCACGTTATCCGGTGGTCGGTTTCCGTTGCTAGTATTTCGCCCTAAACCGCGTAAAGCGATAATATTACGATACAGAGCGTGCCGCGGCTACTAAAGCCTCGTGGTCAAGCAGCTTTTCGTATTAGTACTCGCGTGACAGGCGAGAAGGCAACGCGCCGCGTCCAGATCATCAGCGAGTTGCCAGTAACGCGTCATCGCGATGTCCGAACCGAAATCCACCACCGACGCGAACGGGAATAACAATTCGGATGGATTTCTCCAAAGTTCGCATTCGAATTTCGCGCCGCGCGACGCGGATCGCGGTTCAACTGTTAGCCCGCTACTTTCAAACTCGAGCGCGCACGCGACTAACAACAACGACGTTGGTTTGACGAGCGTCGTTTCGCGGGTCCAAGATCTCGACTCAGGGCCACGAAAACCCAAAGCTTTCGAGCTGGATATCATGGAGGCGAAAGCTCCGTCCAGCTTCTTCGACATGGCCGATGTGGAGGTTCTCCAGGAACGAAAAGACGACGCCAATATCGTCGGCCGCGACGCGACGGATCGCGCAAAGAGCAAAGCGGCTGTAACTTACGCCGCGAAAAAGAGGGTGGCACAAGGAATGATCGACATCGCGTTGCTCACATCTAACGCGAGTCAACTTCGAAATCTCGTCGAATCGCAAGCTCGACCTTGGACTTACGTCATCACCTTGGGACTCATCATCATGAGCATCCTGCTTCAGGTGAGAATTTTTCGCCTCGACGTTCCTTTTTCTCTCACTTTCACGCGAAAATCAGGCTTTTCAAGCACAGCTTTTTAAGCACAGCTTTTCTACTTTTCACTAATCGCAAAATGAGAAACAGAGTTTCGCGCACGTGACACTTCCAATGTTATGTCAAATGTGGACTATATTGTATTTCTGTGTTATCGTTAACGACGCGACTGTGAGCCAGACTGTTATTTTCCTCAACGATACACCTTGCACCTTGTTTACCATCTTTTTGACCGTTTCTAGGAATTTTCTGCGCGATACTCTTTTCGTACGGAAAATTCCCAAAATTCGTATCGAGACGTGAATCGCTATTCAATATTGCTCACACGAGACATTTGGAATTCGAGACGATCAGGACGCGAAATTTATTCGTACCGTAAACTTGTTTCCGGTAAAAAAAAATGCGGCACTAATTTGTCGCGACGATTCTTGTAACTCTTGTTTTTTGAAATGACGATTGCGCAACGCGATTTATTTATATCGCAAATGCTATCTCGATCGTTCCGCGAGAAAGATTATTCTTGACCTGTTTTCTCGTAAATTTTCAACCCAATTTCACTGTTTTGCCCATAATTTTTTCGTTTTTTTATTCACTTTTCAAAGAATTTTTTAGCCATTTTTATTCCTGATTTTTGAGTTTTCGTTTTCAATTTTTTTTTGTTTGGAAATGAGTGCATATATATATTTTTTTTAAAGTCTTCTATCCTAAACTACTACTAATATCCATTTATCAACTTTTTAGCCCAGTCTGATCCTGGGATCTTCATAGTTGCTATTTTTTTAATCACTATGCATACCAATCCTTGTCACTCTGCATCCTTGTTTTTAGTTATGTGGATTAATTTTTAGACATTCTCATTGTTTACACGCATTTCAAATTAATAATTCAACTAACTAATTAGTAAACTGTATTTAATTAAATATATACGGGGCATTCCACGCCAAATCGGACAGTTTGAATAATTAAAAATTTTTGATTCCCTTCATTCCCTAGTATTTTCAACTACCTCTCTAGTGATTTTTGACATTCTTCCGATCACCGGTCCAAAAGACTCCTTTTCCGGTTTTTCGCTCCTAACTTCTTCAAAAAACGTCCAAATTCAATTTTTTATACATCAAAATGTTTGTTTTCTCACATCCTCTTTAGAAAAAAGTACCAAAAAATGATTCAACGCATTTTATTTCGAACTGTGGTTCATTCCACAAATTTTAAAGCGATTTTTGTCTATTTTAAAAATAGTTTTCGTAATGCTCGATGGCCGATTTTTTTTTGTGGATTTTTTAAAAAAGGGAAAAAAAATTGAAAAGTTACAATGTCGCGATTTTAATAATAATTAGAATAAGAATAATAATATCTATTCTCATGATTTGCAGATCGCCGTAGGTGTTATGCTCATTTTCAAGGGTCACTTCGACGCGAAAGCGAAGCGGCGTCCGGGCTATGTGAAAAACGTGAACAATTCCATCATGGCTGCTGTATTTTTGATCACGATCATCAACATTTTCATAGCATCGTTCAGTCCGGTGCGAGATCCGATGCCTGCGTCTCCGTCGCCAAGTTGACCGAACGTCGCATTTATTTATCAACAAAATCCCATCTGCTGTATCCACGAATGAAACTCGGCTCATTACGATATCAACGAACTCGAATTCGTTTATTCATCGTCACCTCGATTTTCCTATCTTATTGTTACCCTCGCGCGCGTCAACGCATCTGCGGCATTGTGGTTTCCCGCATATTTCTAATCCAGCGTATTTCCTTCGACTCAGAACGAAAACACGACGCACACCTAGTTGTCACAACCGTCGCCGAGCAACTTCTCCGGGAAATAAATAATAATCGTAGTAAATATTTTCCCAGCCAGTAAAGTTCAGGTGTCAAAAAACCGCGAGCAACGGCGATAAACTCGTTGGAAAAACAACGTTTTCCGCAGAACGTTTCGATATTGTTATTCTCGGTGCATCATAAAATTATTGCGCTGATCTGCAATTGGAAAAAAATAACATGGCGGATAAAAACGTTTCGCTTCCATTACTATCGCGATATAAAATACTCCCTGTTTTTTAAGTCTCCTCTCTCACACTCTCAAGGTCACGTGCTGTGATCGAGTGTATGGAAGTAGGCGGATTTTTCGGAAACATAAAAACTGGATTTTTGGCAGCACGCGCAATTTTTCTTCGTCTTTCCCGAAAAATTCCCACGCAAAAACATTATTTAAAAAAAAACGGCTGGCAATATCAAAAAAATCCTACGTAGCGCCGCGGATCGTAGTCTGAGAAACGTGTGATATAAATTTCAAGACGATCAAAGTAAACGCTGTTGAGTTATCGGTCCCACAAACTCGAGAAATGTAGTTTCGAGAAAAACGCGTTTTAAGCTTCGACGCGGTTTCGGCAATAGAAAACGTTGAATATCCGTGGCTTACCTTGCGATATCGCCATCGGCGAGTCCTGCTCCATATTGGGGCCCTGTAACCCCTTAAGGATTATTTTTTAATAATCACGAAGATATTGTTAAAAAATTCGTTGAACACTTCTTCTACTGTAGTTCCCAAAAATCAAAATACAACCGATTTCTATTAAATTGCTTTTATTCTTTCTTGTTTGCTCAATTTACACCACAATCTTACGCGTAATACCTCCTTAAGGTTATCTATTAATTCCACATTTCACCTCGAACATAAATGATGCGTCGTCAATATTTTTTATATATTTTTTTACATATTACGAATGTCGAGAAACTATCGTATAATTACAATAACATCGAATGAACCGTAGTCCACGATTTATTTATTCTTTTTACAGTCCTTTGCTTTTTCTTCGTAACACTTCGATCTCGCAAATTACAACTCACGTGTCGAATATTTAAATCAGAACCGTTGTCAAAAATTTGTAATTACAACTTAAGATGAAAGCTACGTCGTGAAACGTTCCAACGATTTTTGAATTTGTTTTTTGCTAGAATTTCCGACGAAATATTTAAAAAAATTCTCGAGACGGTGAAAATTATGCCGAAATATTATTATTTTAAAACAGTAATCAGAATAACGATAAAATAATTATTATACGATGGAATAATAATAATTATATTATTATTTTATAAATTGTGTAGCGCAATTTTTGAAAAACAAGGCTACAGGTTTTTAAAAACGTTAGAAGAATATTCGTACAAAATTCGTGGGAACGTGACGACACTTTGGAAAAATATTTTCGAATGTTCAGCGTTATACTTGAGGCAATAGATTACTTCGCTGTTTATCAAATATATTTCCTGCCGCGCGACAAGGAACACTTCTGTTATAAGTAATGTGGTTAGGGATGCATGGCGCGTGCAATCGCGATAGCAAATAAATTTTTATCAGTTTTTACACAATATCAAGTAAAAGCGTTAAAAACAGCTACAATCTTTTTTCTTTTCAATTTAACAACGTTCGAAATTTATCACCAATCTGTGTCCACTATTTACAAACAATCAATGTTCAGATAACAATTTCAAGGCTGTTTTTATTATTACGATTATTACTAGTATTTCAATGAATATATTTCCAAAATAGTACATGTATTCGTTGTAATTCGTAGTTGTAGAGGCTTTACGATTTTCTTCGGTATTTTGTAAGTATGTGTCGCAATTTTTTGTCAACAGCCCGAGAAAGAAGAGAATTTATAATTAAACAGACTTTTATGAAAAATTGCAAAAAGATTGTTTATGATTATACGGATCTGTGTATACTTTTGTGCAGGGTGTTAGAAAAGTCTGAAAACGGTCAAATATCTCGAAAAAGAAACGTTTCTGAGAAAAATGTTTCAAACCAATGTTGCAGGGGTTTAAAAGGTCTATTTAATAACCGTATCTGTTTGACCTTGAGTAGAAGCGTCAAGGCGAGATCGAGACCAACATGATTTTTTAAAATAAAATACCCCATTTTTTATGACACAGCATTAAAGATGGCAGCAAGACGTTTCCAAAACACTACTTGAAGACCTATTTTTGTTGAGAAGTGGCCGAACTATGAGGTTTAGAGCTTACGGTGCCGCGACATGCCACCCGCATTAGTGCCGAACATGTAACCTCCACGCGGCGCATGTTGGATAACACTAGTGCTAGCGCCACCGTAAATTCCAAAGGTCATAACTCAGACAATTCTAAACAAAGATAGGTCTTCAAGTAGTGTTTTGAAAACGTCTTGCTGCCGTCTGTAATACTGTGCCGTTAAAAATGGTATGTCTTATATAAAAAAATCATATCGATTTCTATCTCACCGTGACGTTCCTATTCAAGGTCAAACGGATATGATCATTAAATAGGACTTTCAAAACCCTACAACATTGGTCCGAAACATTTTTCCGAGAAACGTTTCGTTTTCGGGATATTTGACCGTTTCCAGACTTTTCTAAGACCCTGTATAGTTATATATATTTATAAATCATTTATAATTCTATCCATCCAAATTTTTTATTTATAATTATATGAAAACCTCTCTTTCTTGGGATGTGACGTACATCTTTAAAAATTAAATAGTCGAAGTGAATACGAAGAAACGGTTTCTAATAAATTCCCGCGGGAAGAAAAGATTATACATAACTATATGTACCGAAATTGACCGTATATAATTATATAAAATTTATATACAATTCCACAGAATTATATAGATGTTTTTGCAATTTTCTGTATAATTATACGCATCAATTATGTATAACTATATCGGTCCATTTTTTTTTCGATATAATTTTATATAATCTCCTTCTCAGTCACATTCGTCAGTCGCGTTAGGAATGGTAGAATTGTGCGGAAAAAAGTGCGATGAAAGAGAAAAAAAAATGGACGAACGGATATATATTCGTGTGATTGTAATTGCAATGACGAAGCTTGGAGAAATTCCGATCGGGTGATCATCGTTAAACGATATTGGCGTCGATTTTTTATCGATCGTTGCATCGAAAAATGATTAATAATTCTATACCCGACGACGAAGTGGCTTTCACCGCAGCTTCGCATCCCGGTGAAAAGTCAGTGTTACGTTTCGTCGAGTAAAAAATGATTTCAGGTCGAGAGGACGATCGATTATCGTACACCGGAAGCTCTCGAGATCGCGTTCGCTCCGTTCGTCGAGTTGACGATACCTGTCGGATTATCTCTCATGTCGAAGGCCGAAATTACCGCGTTAACAGCAACCGTTAGCATCATCAATACGAGACACAAGTTGTTCCATATGTTAGCCTTTCTTTGGTCCTGTTGTTTGTTAATGTTCAAACTCGAGCCAAGAAGTATGCAGACGATTCCGTGTATCACCTGTATTCCGCGGGACGTTCGTTCGTGGAGGTGAGCGGGAGAGGCGGAGGACAGGGAAGGAGAAAAATAAAAATGATAAATAATAAAACAGTGAAAGTGCTGAAAAAAGTGCGAAAAATCAAAATTCAAACGTAATCAAATCGAACGAGGTAAACAAAATTTGGAGCGAATAATTAAATAAAGAGGAAACGAGCATAAAAAATAATTCCTGTCCGACGAAATCGCCAGTGTTGACGCCGAGAAAAAAGATTGTACACGATTATACGGATTTTTATGGCAACTTTACGTACAATTCTATACAATTATACGAGAATTATAACTATATTTAAATTATACGTAAATTATGTAGAATTATGCTGGGCCATTTTTTTTTTTTTTTTTTTTTAATATAATCGCGTATAATTACGTGTGCTCCTTTTTCTCTCAATTTTATTGTTACTGAAGTTCGTTGAAAATTACATTCCCTACAGTTTTTCCGTTCCTTCGGCATTTTGCATGAGATTTTGTCTGCTAGAATATTCTAATGCACCGTGATTACTGTGCTCCATGCCAAAACCTGATATAACAACGTTGATCAAGCTGATCAAAAACACACAGATTAAGATTAAATCGTTTATGATTACAGCTGCTTTGTGATCTTTCGATTTGTTGATGTTTAGGCCTCCAATAATCACGTACAAAATACCCACGACTGCCTTGAATTTGAAACGAATGTTTCCCTTTAACACGATCATCTCATTGCCACCATTTATTGTTAATTTTCATTATTTGTCCGCATTCCAATTCTCTCCAAACAAATATTTTGTACCAATTTTCTCATTGCAGGAAAAACCTGAACTACTCGCCCGTTAATTTTTCATTTTTTCCATCGTAGAAAAAACTTTTCAAGTTGACGAGTAGATTCTATGCAATTATTACCAAAACTTATTATTATTATCATTAGAGTATGGAAAAATGTAAAAAGGAAATAAATATGAAACGAAGAAACTTTTACTGCTAATTTTTGGGAGTATTGGATGTTTTTGTACTGGATGCGGAGAAATTTGGTCAGCTACCACCCATATGATTACCACGAGTTGGTGGAAAGCTGAGAAAATGTTTGGTGGTTTTTTTAAGTACTTTTTTCTATCGTGTCGATTACCGTGCCAGCGGCATCGGAGGTGAGCAAAGCTCTGATGGCGGTGGGATCGAAGGTAGCGATAAACAAATTGTCTAGAAATACAACGAAGCTGAGGGTAACCCTCGCCCTGCCAACCCACTCGACGGAGCGAGCGTAAGTGTTGTCTTCCATCTTGCAATCGTTCATTAAATTCAACGACAACGAAAGTAATCCGGACAAAATCTGATTAAAGTTAAATATTTAATGTTTCCTCGGCATTCTCGTCGTCGTTGTTCGATTAATTAGGATGAAATTGGAAAAGGAAAGAAGCAACGAAACAAAACAAGCGCTCGATTCGTTTGGTTTTGTCTAATAGCTGATTTTTAATAAGGCAACGAATTCTTCGCAACTATCAGTGTAGTCAAGGTCATTCGCGAAGTTGTAGTTTATCTTAGTTTTTTCGTACTTTTTTTTTTATAATTACCTGAAGTCCGATGGACACGCAGATCAGTGACAGCATGAGAATGTAAAACTCGTGTTGTTTTCCAATCTGAAAATTGACGGGAAAAATTAAGTTTCGATGTCTGTAAGCAGCGAATAGGCTTCATCTTCGGCTCGCTACCCACCTGCAGGATGTACTTCAATTGCGATGCGTTGGCCGTCAACAATGCGATGTCCAGCATCCCTTGAGCAATCGTCTTTTTTGTCGCATAGCGATTCGCGTCCAACGATTTTATCTGAAAAGTGCCGATAAAAAAACACATTAGCATTATATCAAACGTTGCTTAGAAAAGCCGAGTCAAATTTTCTCACATTCGCGGCTAAAAATAGTGCAAACTGGGATTTTTTTCCAAACAACTACAATTATTCATTTCATATGCACAGCTACCAAAAGTCGTTTTTTTTTTGAGAAACTAATTTTTCTGGTAATTTTTGCAATACAAAATATAGTAAGAAATAACATTTTTGTATGATCTTAGTCGCAGTTATATTTTTTCCACTTTTATTTAGTATTCCAGAAAATTGTACCGTGCACCAAAACCGACAAGTAATACCTACGTCGTCAAAGAGCTTGCGAGTACGTAGGTCCGGCCAATACATTGATAACAAAAAAGAAATACGAAGATTACACACAATAATGAGAAAAAGCGGAAAAAAGTATACGTGTTTCCTAGATTATTGGTTCAGACCGACTGAGCTCGCAGCACTGATATTAGCAGCACCTCATTTTTTAAATTTAATTTTTATTGCGTTATTTTTGCAGCTTAAAACTTTTAGCTCTTGAGGCGGCCTAATAAAAAGATTTATAGCGATATAATATCTGGTTTTTTTTGCGCTTAATTTTTTTTATAGGCAGCTGAATGCTTTCGTCTTGGTGGTTATATTGGAAGTGCTTTTGTTAGCTATTGCAATTAATTTGTTTTGTAATCATTGAAGCATTATTATTATTTCACAATTAATTGTACTATTAAATAACGCATAGTAGAGCATTGCGAGCAGGTCATCATTCGTGATAGTGAGTAAAATATGAAATTGAGGTATTTGGTCCTGTTACTGAGTGATTCTATGTAATGACAATGTAAATCACTCGGGTATTTTTTTTAGTCACTGGAAAAAAAAAAGATTTTGTACATATTTATCAATAATATGTAATATATATGAATTTTTTAATTTTTTATCAATCATATGTAATCTTCTGTTCTGAAGTGTCTTTTTTGTAAATATTGAGTGAACCGAAATTTGAACAATATGTTTAAATATATGGTAAGAGCGTGTTTATTGTGCCTCGTAACTTTATTTTAATATTTAGCAGAGCAAGGTCCACAATAATTTGTGAAAAACGCCTTTGTTCGCATATCTGAAGTAGACTAATCTCTTAATACGGAGCATTTCTTTAAGGTGGCCTCGTCACTTTGGGAATAAGCGACAGAAATTTGTGAAATTTAGACACGATGTCGATAAAGTATGTCAGATTCATTTGCAACCGAGAAATACCATAGTAAGCGAATTAATTTTTGAGAAAATCAACAAAATTACGAGAAAAGTGTGGGATACGAAGATTGTTTCTTTCTGCTACTGCAAGCAAGCTTGTAAATTTCTACGAACGCCGAAGTCAACTTGAGCTCGAAGTTTGTTTGAAAACCTGACGATATTTGATATGACCTTGAGAATTAAGACGATACCACGCGCGGGAATAGGTGTCGCGCGACTTGAGAAACTTGATTGAAAATCAACTTACGATGGATTCGGCAGTTTGTAAAATGGAGGCCATTTATTATTGAGTCGCGACACGCGATACGAAATGTTTACTATTACGCGTCCGCGAAATATCGATAAGCCTCGTTGACTTTGCATCGCGAGTGGCAAGGAAACGCGCTCTTTTATAATTCGCAAAACTGGATTCCTACAATGCACGCGCGACAGGAATGCTGTGCTCCTTTTTTCCCGGCGAATTAGGAAAGACAAGGTAAACAACTTTGGACCTTCACTGCGAGCGCGACATTGCAGTGGAACCCGCCGCGCTCCGTTCGCGCAACACACACACGTCGTAACGCGAATTGGCTCGATTACGCGCAGAATCGCCCAAGAATTTGCTGTAGCAATTCCGAAGGTGTCTGCAGCAATTTCCGGTAGCGTCACACGGAAAAAATCGGCCTACTTCACGCGGGGAGAACCTACTGGAGAACGCGCCGCGCCTGGCGGCAGGCAACCCGCGAGCGCGCGCGCGTATGTTGGGTTGCCCGCTCCGCGGCGCGAACTCGCTGCTCAATGCTCATTTCTGTGACAACGAAATTCGGCTATACTCGAAGTTTTCGGGTAAAAAAAAATGTTTCTCATTTCTACTCTGATTCCTCGTGCTTTGGAGTCAAATTTCCCTGGGAAAAAATTCTGCTTAGCGGCATAACTTTTTTATTAATGGGGAAAAATGTAGTTTTGGCGGCTTTCAGCAGTGATTAAAGTATGATAAAAATTATACATAATGAAAAATAAAAAGTGCTGCAGCGCAAATTATCATTGGTATCGGCACGAGACTGGAATAGTTCCGGAGAAGCTCTTGAAATTTAGATAACAAACTTGTTGGACTGGTTCGAGACCTTTTTTTCATAATTTAAATTACCACAACGAGTGATATGAAAATTCCGAGGTTCGAAAGAATACAGAACTCGAACGAGCGAAGAAACCATTAAATTCTTTCGTCACTTCGTTTATCTAATTTCAACAAATTTTTGCCCATGAATACTCTCGCACGCGACAGCAGACCACGAAAAAATGTGTCACCGCAAAATATCCAATCCGATGGAAAAAACAAAAAACTATTTGCACGCAAAAAAAGCTGGACAATTTTTCAAAATACGCGTCGACCGACTATTTTCGAAAATAATCCGCCAACACGACGGAATCGCGCGTCCAGCTGGGAAAATCTGCTCTCCGATTTCGCAACCAACGAAACTGATTAATCAGAGTGACATAATAACAGGAAAGAGATTGAAAAAACGGCGCGCAAGATCAGCTATTTTCACAATCTCATTGCAACGGCATGAATCATTGCGATTGCAATTTCGTCGGACAGAATTTCCCGCAGTTTCTTTTTATTGCGTTTCCCCGAGTTTTTTTTTCCTACAGGTGTTTTTTGGCCATCACACTGCAAAATAACGTCTCAAGAGTGTTAAAAATTTGATATTTTTTCTTGCCCCCCAAAATCTGGTCTCCTTTTTTTGGGGGATTTTTTTGGGGGATGTTTTTCTTACGTAGCCGATGCACAATTAAATACCCACGTTTCTTACTACGGTTGCTATAGTACGAAAACTAACATCCATGTGATCGCCGTTCCGTTCGCCTTTGTTCGTCAGATCCTCGCGGATGTTCGCCGCCTTGTTGTTGTTATTATTATTCTTCGTTTCATCGATAAACTCGACTTGCGTCTTTTCGTTGTGCTCGTAACCGTTGTTCGTGATTCCCTGCATGCTCCTCCTCTCGCGGCATCCGGCCGCGGATTTATTCGACAAGATCGACGTACGCTCGTCCTTGTTGTTGGTACCAGGCGCAAAACCGGAATCCGGTCTCGGTCTGTCTTCCGATAAATTCGTCAACGGCGGACTCTCGATCAATTGCGGTGGCAAAGGCTTCGATTTCTCCAACGGATTTTCGTAGATCTCCTCGAAATCCTCATCCCCGCTCGCCGACGAAATTTTCCCGAATTGCGACGGTTTCACGTTGCTCTCCGACACCACCTTCGACCGCGGCGACGTCATCGCGCACAAAATCCAAAACTCCACCGATTTACAAATCGGCGCGCGAGAATTGCGAGTCACCAAAAAAATCCTCGATCCTTAGCGAATTTTCTCGCACGTTGCAATTCAGAAAAAAAAAAATTCGACCTCTCTTCCCCGATCGTTTCGCGTTCGTGCTCAACTCGACCACATTTCACGGGCTGAAAAATTAAACTGAATTTCGTTTCA
Organism: Arge pagana; assembly: GCA_963969455.1. Classification (NCBI taxonomy): domain Eukaryota; kingdom Metazoa; phylum Arthropoda; class Insecta; order Hymenoptera; family Argidae; genus Arge; species Arge pagana. Next base: position 20,042,233 of record OZ018311.1, on the reverse strand, counting down.
TCGCGTCACAATTTTTTTCAACACCCGATTATATTTTCCAATGGTTCTCCACCAATGGGCAACAGTTTCTCTGCGATCAAAAAAAAATTAACCAAGAATCCTAAAAATTCGAAATAAATTTATTTATCAAATCAATTTATCAATTTTTTTTTAAACCCATCAAATTATTGTTATTGTTGTTATTATATTTAGTTTTTGAGCCGGAAAATGGTGGTAGCTGTTGCCTATTGGTAGAATTTCAAGGGCTTGCGGCTTGCATGAAACGATATTTAATCCGACGAGACTTTTTGTGTTTATCGCGAGGTGCGAAGTTTTTCGAATAAAATGAAAAATCAGATTCAGCTAATTCGCGATTATTTGGCAGCCGTGAACAAAAGGAAACGTTCGCGCGACACTTTTTATTAGATTGTTTGCTCGGATCGGTTGGGAGCAACGGATCCGTGAAATGTTGCTTCTTCAAGCGTCTCGGCAAGACTGAGTGCCATTTAGCAACACGTTTTACCGTCTATGCTGCATTTTTACTTCTCGCAGTGTCAATCCAGCGTTGTTTTTCCTTCCATTCGGCACGCACACTTTCTACGATACGATTACGAGTGATTGCAGCTACACGGAAACAACAATTTCACAACTACAATCAAGGATAGATCCGAATCGCTGAAAACTTATTCGCAATCCGATTGTTATTTTTATCATCGTATTGCTTAATTCGTCGCGACGACCTCGCGGAAGGTCGCCTTTGTCTGGACTTGGAGGAAAAAATCCCACCGACTCTTTACGTTTTTCGCTAATGGTACAACGTGCTCCCAAATTTTCCAGTCGATCGGATTAAAAGTGTCGCAGAGGGAAAGAGAGAGTATTCGGGATTTTCCGGGGTTATTCCGCGATTACACGATGATTAGCTGTTTTGTTAGCCGAGTGTTGGATTTATTTGTAGAAAGATCGTATTGCTAATTACGCAGGTTTTGGGGAGAAACAACTATTCGAACAGTGGCAAGAGGGGTATTTAGAAAAACAAATGAATGCGGTGCCAATCGCCCGGGACCAGCTGGTAATATGGAAGAAATGTGGCGTTTTCCTGGAAACGTGATTCTTGAAATCGGTGGACACGATTTCTCCCAAAATAATGAACCGATCTTATTGAAATTTTGCACACTTCTTTGCAATCACATTGACTAGCGCTTGACGTAGGGATTTCCCTATTTTCTCATTACAGCTACTTTTACAAGACTACACGTTAGTGTTCCAAAAAAAAACAATTATCTTTTTTCTCGACGAACATTAAAAAATGCCAGAGTATCGCTAGACAAGAACTCTGTGGTGAGACGAGCTCTCGTTATTGATATTTAGAGCTGGCGATTTGCAAATTTCGATTTCGTATTTAATTAACATGGGAACATTTTTTTCTTGGTAACTTTGGAATTTTTTAACTCGACAACGAGGCACCTTTTGAGGGTGACCAAGAGGTGTTTTGGGAGGGAATTGTACGCTCTACAAAAAAGGTCTGAATAAAGATTTGCGTAAATCGAGATTTGCGTATATTGACCCAAAAAATGCACTATTTTGCACACAACTCTGCGAATAATTCAAATTACAATTTTCTCAAATTTTTTCAAATCCCTACGTCACACGCTAGACATTCGGATCTGCTAACAGAAAGTATTCGGTTTTTTCATTTCGTATAAGCCCCTCACGAGTTATCGTGTTCACCGCGAGGACACTTTGTTAGGCGTGAATTTCCAATTCGAAAAGCCGGTTATTCGTGATATCTGGGCAGAAACTCGCGTGTTACCTACAATAGATATTACAACAATATTCACGACTATAAAAAACGATTTTCATACCGAATATCAGATATTCCTCTATCAAACGAAATATCGATGCTTGGTGTTTTATTTCCAGTAAGAGAGATCCGTTCTATATTCTATATGCGGCCTAATTACACGGATATTTTCGCTTTGAGATTCATATTTTTTCACCATTTGTCTCGTAACTCCGTTGGGTAGATTTTCCTCGTCCACATATTACGACTCGTATATTAGTTTTATACTCATATTATCATTCGGGGGTGTAACTCAGTGGTAGAGTGTCTGCTTCGCATGCTGAAAGTCCTGGGTTCAAATCCCAGCTCCTCCATCCAAGTTTTTTTTTTCATTCCAGCATCATTTTTTCGTCACGTATAACAGAATCTCCTTCTTCTTTATTTTTCAACACTCCTTTCCATTTTTTTACTCGACTGGTACGTTCGGCTCGCGTATTTTTTCTAAGGAGAGCGCGAGCCAGAGAAACTCACTTTTGCACGTATTTTCATTAAATCTACGTGAACTTTTCATCGTATCAACGCGAAATGAAACTGCGGCGAAACGACCGAAGTCAAGGCGTGAAATGTCTTTTCAATTTAATGGGAATAAGATCGATTCGGCTCGTCGACTCCGCGACGATAAGGAAAAAATGGATTTCCCGCGATTATAGAACGCGACAAGTCGTTATTTTTCACGGTTGTCAGAGATCGTCGCAACACGGCTGCGAAAAAGTTTCACCGGAGCGACTTCGATCGAAGGCAACCAATTAATACTTTCATCCTTGCGACAGAGAAACGACCAAGTTTCGCGAGTTTCAGTTAGCAAAGAGATCTTTTTATCCTTGTTAAACAATTAAACAACCATTGTTTCGAACACTTGTTCAATTATTTATCATATTATACACACACAATACGTATATATATATATATATATATATATATATATATATATATATACAATTTATATTATATATATATATATATATATAGATGTATACGTAGATATTTATTTCTTTTTACAAAACCGCCGATTTCGAAATGAGAAACTAAAGCGCATGCGCGTTTGCCAACGGAAGCAGAAAAAAATCAAGGTATATAACAAAGACGGCTGCATATAATTATACCATTAAGGACGTCACCGTTGCAATGTTACCGATGCCCGCGCGTGAGTATCTATTCAACTATGATTCTCCCTCGTTTCTCTCCTTTGTCTTTATCGATGCGCCTTGAGATAACAGATGACCCATAAATTTGCATTAAACTCGGGAAATATAATATCCAGAATAAATTTCTCGACAAATTAAAAAATTTGGCACCAAAATTTTCAAAATCTACGGCATGCCTGTACATGCAAATCGTCTGCCAGTTGTAATTTTGGTCAATTTTCCGGTAATTTTTCCGATTAAACGTTCAATTTAATTTTTGTTAATGGAAAATTTTTTCATGAGAATTGAATTTATTTTTCTAATGGGAATAATTTTAATTATTTTATTGTATTATTTGTGCGTTGAAAATTTTATGTTACGTGCGAATTTATGGATTTATGGAAAGTTTTTTGGTAGCCCTATTTGGGATTTTATTCGAACTCCGGAGATATCATTTTGATTGCGGTGCGTTATCATTGCTGGACTCGTTAAAATGCAATTTTGGCAGTAATCCTGTTTCTTTTTTCCGCGTGGCTCAGAATAATGACCCGTAAAATATACATGACGTAAGTGCTTTTTAATGCGGTTCAAATTGGTAAACTCGGACCAGGAAAATATTTTTAATACATTGATCCGGATATAATTTTGTTGGAATGCAAAAAATCTCTGGGAATTGAAAGTGCTGAACGAAGAGCGAAATCTTCGAAAATTACCGTTGGCAGGAAGGCGTCGAATATAATATTAGAAGCATAATTACGGAATATTACACGTACAGTTTCAAGGAGAGACCAGAATATGACGCAGAATGTTTCCAATACGTGTCACCCGTACAAGGTACAGGTGAATATTGATTCGGAGATAATAACGATACTCGGGGCTGCTACAATTCCACAATTCTCAAATTACATCATTTTCCAAAATTCACGAGATTCACAATCAGAAATCCAATATTAAATCGCTGATCAATCGAGTCGTGAAAAAAAAGTATCAACATTCTACCCGAGAAAAAAAATGATACATAATTTATACATAGTTCTATATAATTACACACAATTTTTGTGCATTTTGACACATAATTTACGTATAATCGTATACATCGATGTATAAGTAATAAATGAATTATGTATAATTATATGGGGCCAATTTTTTAAAATATAATTATACAGGGTAATTTAAAATTCCCACATAATTTACATATTATTACATACACCAATGTGTAAATAATACATAAATTACGTATGTGTGTATTATACGGAGCCATTTTTTTTAAATATAATTATACTGGGTCATTTAAAATTCCCACATAATTTACATATTATTGTATACACCAATGTATAAATAATACATAAATTACGTATGTATGTATTACATGGGGCCAATTTTTTTTTAAATATATTTATACAGTGTGATTTAAAATTCCCACATAATTTATATATTATTATATACATCAATGTATAAATAGTACATAAATTATGTATAATTATATGGGGCCAATTCTTTTTAAATATATTTATACAGGGTGATTTAAAATTCCCACATAATTTACATATTATTGTATACACCAATGTATAAATAATACATAAATTACGTATGTATGTATTACATGAGGCCAATTTTATTTTAAATATATTTATACAGTGTGATTTAAAATTCCCACATAATTTATATATTATTATATACATCAATGTATAAATAATACATAAATTACGTATGTGTGTATTACATGGAGCCAATTTTTTAAATATATTTATACAGGGTGATTTAAAATTCCCACATTACAATTATAATTTACATATAATTGTATACATCGATGTATAAGTAATAAATGAATTACGTATAATTATACGGGACAATTTTTTTTTATATCTTTATATATCATTTTTTTTACCGGGTTGGTGAATCTGAACAAAAAAGTCTCACTGAAAAAGCGTTTCGCGAATTATTGGCAAATCAGAATCAGAAACGGAAGAGATATCGGAGAGAGCGCGAGTGGAAACGCGGAATCTATCGCAGACGCGGGTACACGTGGATAATAGCGAGATAGGTCAAGTGCAAAGTCGCGCACAGCAGGTGGATACTCTCCGACTTCGGATCAATTTTCCCTGCCTCGCAGCGACGCCGAGGATCGATTTTTCCTGATCGCGAGAATTTCCCACGACTTGAAATTTGGTTTGAACAATAATGCACTTTTTTGCGGCGATAAGATAACTTGATATGTATTCGCATTATCGGCTCCCAATTTTTGTATTTGAATGATCGAGCATCGTTGTAAGACTTACCCCTCCCATCCCACCGTCAGGATTCATCGGTGACACCGTGGTCATGGCCATCGTATAGATCTTTGCGAAAAGTGTGAATTTCTTTGCAATACAATTGTATTTAAAGACGCGTTCGCATCGGGGTGACAATGAGACGTGGCACTTTGAAAATGATAAGAAAACGGCGCAGGGATCGCAAATGTCGCGAGGCTACACCATCGAGATGCGAAATCTACTTTGTCCGGATAACAAATGTTGCTTTCCTCGGCGCAAGAGTTTCGTACAGCTTGTAACAGTGAAATTTCAATTGATCCGAGCAGGTATTGGACGTTGTGTTGTACGAAGAAATACGACCAATCGGAAGTAACCATTTCTCAACGGTTTGCACAGGTTGTTGTGCGTTAATACATCCATGGCAACTGACTCTCCCGTGACTCGTCGAACATTTATTCTCACGAATTGATCGTCGTCGTAGTTCCGCGCCACAGGCTTCAAAGTGTTGGTCTCTCATTATTACGTAAAATCTAGAAACAACTATAAATGACTTTCTAATCGACCTCTCACAATCGATCTTTTTTTTCCCGCATCTTCGCCCCGAGTTTACATTCGTTTCCTCTCTTACTTTGCCTTTTTACAATCGCCGAGACTTATAGTTAGCGCGAAAGTGTGAAATGCATTCAATTACCTATCAAATGAGAAATTTACATTTAGCAATTTTCAATTTTCACGCATATTTTTCCTTGACACAACTTATTTCATACTCGTCTACCGTGTCGACTGAAATTCGTGGTAGGTATTTTTCCTTTTTTCTTTTTTTTTTCTAATTCAACGACATCAGAGAAAAGAAGAAAACTTGCAACATGCTCGGCATGTTCGTTTGTTGGCTGCAAAGTTGTTCGTACTATTATTATTAGGTCAGCGCACGTCTAAAGGCGTTGACGTTCTTTAAAATAGCTTTATTGTATCTAATAATGTTACAAAGACATTCTCCAATAATCATTTTTACACGTTTCCTGCGGATTTATCGTTTCGTGTCGCTTTTGTTTTCCAGCTGCGTCTTAACAATTAGTCTTATGATCTACGCTTGTTTTTCATCTGGTTTCTATGTTTAATCATTTTTTTCTTTTTTTTTTTGCTTGTCAATCGTTAACTATAAGCCTTACCCCTACAGCGCCCGAGACCATTTTTCCCACAGGACTGGCTCGTCTTATGTATATAAAACCTTTGTAAACCGGTAGACAACGATTTACACTTGTCATTCGAATTATTAAAAACTATTTTCGCTCCACTCCATTTTTATACTAATTTTTGTTGTTGTTTCCCAACGCTTCGTGGACTCTAATTTATTTTTTTTCCAAATGGCCTCGAGCGCCTCTCGTACACAGATCATGAAAACGAAGATGATTCACCGCGTCGGCGGAAAGATTGACGTCGTCGTTAACGTAAAGAAAAATAAAAGATCGTTTTATACGCGAGGGAATAAAATACAAAGCAAAACAACTTTCGTCGGTCGCTGATGGGCCCGGCACGCGGTGCGATCTGCTGCACGAATACCACGATAAAATCATGAGAATATATATCATTTCAACAGGTTTATATGCTTCTGCTTTCATTTTTCTGTCGCTTTTTACAACCGCGACACTGATTTCGGCATTGGACGAGTGACATCTCTTTGCAGCAAAGATTTCTCAAATTCATGTAATTCATCAGTCTTCTTTGTCCAAAGGTTTATCCTTCTCGATCCACTCCTCGACGTTCCCTCTCCAATAATCATTGTCGGCTGGTTCGTTTATTTTTCTTCCCAACTCATCCTTCTCGACGTACAACGTGTAATAAATTATTATATTGTTTCCAGAGGGCTTTGCCAGTTGTGGGATTGCATCGACAATCGTTTGTTGTTACTCGGCTTCAGCGGCGTCGTACAACGCGCCGCGTCCGGGAATCTTGCGTGATAACGTTCCAACCGCAAATATTTCACGGTGACGAGTTTACCTTTGAACAAATGAAAGCAATTGATTACTGAATAGTAATGAAAAGTTGCAATAATCGTGCTAACAAGAATTAAAAAATATGCGAAGGCCTAAAATTGCCATCTTTCTTCCGAACACTCCGGAAACAGGAGTCATAGATGAGAGTCCTTTGTAACAAAATGGGAAATGGACTATTGTTTCTCTTACATTCGATCTTCGCGAACGATACCACTGTAAACTTAAATATTTACTTACTGTCGAACCACCAGCCATGCAAAGCTCGGTATGCTTTTCCAGCATCTTCCTGCGACATACACCTCATATAAACGCAACCCTCTCCGCTCTTTCGATCCACGCGGATATGAAGAATTTTCACATCCTCGCCACATTTTTCAAGGATCGCGTCCTGTACTTTGATCTCCCAGTCATCCTCGAATTCACTAGAGCGATGGGAACGACGAAAAATAATTAGTCGAAATGATGAATACAATAGTGGAAATAGAAAGAAAACCGAAGGAACAAAAATCCTCCCGGGCTAACTTCCAACTTGATGCTATTCTACTCTTGTCATCTCTTTATCTCGTTAGCTCCATCGCGAAAGCTGTAAATGCAATCGGCTATTACGATGGAAACCGGATGAGTAGGGTGAGAAAAACTATTTTACGCTTAGCATCGAGAATAAAAAGATTCGAATGCCAGAAAAATGTGCAAAGATGCGGGGTGATGAGATATCAACGAATGCAATTTTACTCACACGTCGGGATCAAACATGTGTCGAATCTTGAGGCAAGGTGTCGGCGAGCAAGGTAAGCTGTTAACGGAGCCTTCCATCGTCTCAAAAGCTTGACCTTGCCACACTTTCGTTTTTTTACTGCCGGCATTCGCGGTCTGGGTGTTGGGCGAATTCAAATTATTGCTCGGCAACCAACGCCAAACGTGAAACTCTTCGCCGGCAACTTGTTGAACCTCGCGGCGAACTCTGAAATAACTCTACCATCAATCAACGCTCAGCAAATTTTAAGTCGAGAAATGGAATGTCGAGTGATACGAAGAATAATATGCGAATATCTGCACCGATCATACCTCGATTCATTCTCGTCCAGAAATTTAACAGCTTTCTCCCAAATACTAGCCATCTGTTTACGTTTTATAGGTGGTATCAAATTGTCGCGGACGTGATTTATGGCCAAGTAACTTTCCTGCGTACCACCGGGACTTGCTACCGCAGAGTTTTGATGATGAAGCTCCAGCATGCTTATTATTTCGCTGACCAAGCGAAACACCTCGTTTTCCGCCTCTTTTTTTTGCTTTAAGTACCACACAAATAATTTTTGCATGCCGATAATAATCAGAGCACCTAGAATGCATTTTTCAGATTCAGTAATGACCAAGTATAATTACTGCCATACAATTACGATGATAGTTATATTTCAAAATAAAAAATTATAGTTGTATTTCAACTATAAGCTAGCTAAAAATTCAATGAAACACCGCTCGACGGTCTTTTTACGAATTTACTAACGAAACACGTTACAAAGACCAGCTTGAAAAAAATCTCCGCATTCGTTAAAGAAATGTTTAGAGACAGTCGATTATAATAAATAAAGCGAAGCTTATTTAAATTCGTCGATTAACGAATCGGTGAGCAATTTACCGATAGCTATTATCAATATAGTTGACAGTAATGGATACAATTTGTTCCTTATCAGACACTCCATCGGGACACTAGGATTTAAAATAACCATTCCCACTTTGCCATTTCGTCGAGTAAGATAAACTTCTTCCTGGAACACAAGAAGAAAAACCATCGTATTACACTCGACTTCCAATTCTGTCGTCGTGGTGGAAAATTATTTCTCAAGTGTCTGTTCAATTGCTCACCATAGTCTTCAAGACTTTGCTGTCTGTGAAAACTTCGTTTGATTCTTCTATTTTAATCAGAGAAATTTCAGATTTTGGATTTGCCAAAATCAACGACTCGGCATTTGACAAATCTTCTTCGACGATCGATTCATTCTGTAATACAATAAGGATAAAAAGAAAAAGAAAATGTTAATCCATTAGAAAATGTGGGGGAACTTATTTTCGAATACGTGTCATCGCTCACCAAATCTTTCTTGATGAACATGAGAATTATATCTTTTTCCGAGATGTACGGGGCGTCCGTCGCGTCGTCGCAGTTGTAACTTATCGCCTTGTCGGTCAACAGCGGTTGCAAGCGTGTAAGCAATTGGGTCGCGGTATTTAGCGTCTCTTGCTGCCAGCAATTCGGGCTGGATTTACTGGCGTCATTCAAGCATAATGGATAAGTTCTATCTATAATAATAAATAATAACAATTAAATGTGCATAAAATAAATGCAGAAAATAAACACAAAATAAAATGCAGAAATAAATTTTACAAGAAAAATCATATTTTTGAGGAACCGAAGAATTCATGTAACAAAACCCAAATTCAAATGGGGAGAAGTACACGAAGAGAGAATGAAACGAAGATAAAACTCGTGGGAAAAGGACAAATGAAAATACATAAACTATTAAAATCTTCAAGATACAATTTTTATTGATTATAATTTGAAAAAAAATACATGTCAAAACGATAGTATATTATAATTAGGCACTCGATATTAATAGTTTACTGACAAATACTCGCTTTACGCCCAAATAACTTTGTTTTTTCTTTTCAAATTTTTTCAGCGAGCTTACAAAACAGCGAGTTAACATTTTTTCCTCGAATTATTCTTTCTTTCGGTTAGTGAATTTTTTTTTCAAATTTTCCATTTTTCTTAATTACTTTTTATATAGATTTCTTGCTTTTTTTATCGATAGTCTCAACGGTCAAACAATTTCTGGTCGGAATTATGTCTGACAATTGGACGAAAAAAAGACTTGTATAAAAACTTTTTGTTAGACTACAAGAGCCGATGCAATTTAGAGAAAAAATTGATACGGCTTCTCGATCAAATAAATTTATCATATAAGTTAGTGAACCTATTCTTGAAAAACACCTAGCAGTTAAACGATTAAATTTCACCTTACAGAAATATCAGTGTTAAGCAGATCTGATGAATTCTTCCACTTAATTACAACTCAATTCGAATTCGGAGGTAAAATGTACCTCGCATGAAAAATATCTTGGAATTTTCAACTGATTTTGATTCCTTCGATTCAATCAAAATCAGTTTTTCATGAGATTGATGAATACCTACCATCATTTGACGAAGTGCTTTCCATCTTTCCACCACCGAGCCCCAGATAAACGATGGCGAGGACGACAAAAAACAGAAGCAACACGCACAGTAAAACGATGGAAATTAAATTATGATGATTCTTAATTTCCTTTCCATCGGACTGAAATGATCTTGTTATTATGGGTCGCTCTGGAGCCAGAGTGCTGTACCTGTAAACAAGGTTGATAGTTCATCATGAAAATATACCGCGATCGGCCACGATCGAAATATTTGATAAATTTACTAACGCCGATGAAAACCTTGTAGTCGACGGCAAGTACTTTGCTCGTAGAGATGAAAAATGTCCATTGGTATCGGATTCTTTAACTTCTGGGTCCGCAGATGTCCGTGTGTGACGAAGAATCGGAGCTGCAACGAAAAAGAAGATGAATACTCATGCAGATCAACAAGATTGAACAAATCAAATATTTCAGAATACCTAGGTTGAGTAAAAAATAAAAACAAAGTTTCCTCTAAGCTTAGATTTTAATTTTTTTCCTCAATATTGTTCAGATATTCCCATTCGACAAAAAAAATAGTTCACATCTTTGCTTCGAATTGGTAGTAACGCATTGGAGGGGAATGACGAGGCTTAGTGAAAACTGCTTGTACTGCATCAATTGAATCTGATCTGAATAACATAGAGATTTATAAATTATACAACTATCCAAACAAGTACCTCGCGTTCATTCTTGGATTCAGTCGTGTTTAAAAATACCATCAGTTCGGAGATCTTGCCAAGAGTTCTAGAATTTATTGGTATCGTGGGAAAAAATTGTTAGCGTGAGACCATCGTTAAATACTTACTACCCATGGGTTGCCTCGATGGAAGTGGTCCGGTGGATAATCGGCTTAATCTTCTCGTAAAATCGGATAAATAAGGAGTGTCTAAATTAGCGAGCGGATCATTGTTGTCTCTGTACACATCTTCTTTCGGAATAGGTGACACGTTAGGTTTAAAAGCCGGCGGCGCATAGGGCTCGTCACGAGCGGTGAATATAGATTTCTGCTTGTTTTCGTAAGGTTTTGCGAACGCTTGATAATCAGAAACGTTAATCGGTATATTTCTCTCGTTCCGAGCATCGTAAGTTTTATTCTCGTAAATTTTTGCTTCGGGAGCGTTCGAGGGTTCCGTTGATACTTTATACTTGGACGTGGCATATATTCTTTCCGGCTCGTCGGTAATATCGGAGTCGGATCCAGTTTCCATGCCGTCATTGGACGAGGCAACGATTTTCGTCAACTTTTTAGTCTGTACAGTTTTCACCGTCGATTTGCTTGCGATTGTTTCCGACGGTACGAAATTGAGGTGAGAATCCGACGACTCGTTGTTGGTGCGGGCAGCCGATCGACGTTTCGACGGACTTCGTGGTACTACCAATGCTGGTGGTGGCATCGGATTTGCCAACGTTTGCCGCCGGTTACTGTTCGATTTCTTTTTCCTACCAATCGCAACGGAGTCATCATCTGTGTCATCGCTACTGTATTTTGCGGCTAAAGAATGTCGGCTGGTTCCTTTTGTACCTGATTCATGTGCCTCCATCAACGTTTTTAATTTCTTAACCAATATCTTACGTGTTGTTTGAGTCACTGGACCGACGGGATACCCGTATTCGGCGAGCTTCGTCCTCAGCTCCGAATCGCTTAAACTTTCCACGGACATCGCGTTGGATAGTAATGTCGACAATGATGATTACAAATTCGTTATTTCGACGATATCGGAGAGCAGGACGAGGAAAACTTGTATACACAACGGGACGGCACACGCGAACCTCCTGTAAACCTCAAAACAACAAATTCTTACGACTAGACCAGAGAAAAAATGGTGCGCGATGTATGATCATGCGCGGTATACATGATTACCGCGGAGATGTGCCTTCGAGTAACGGTAGAAATGACCGACACGCGGGTTTGAATGATGCCGAAGCGTCATCGATACTCAACCAATCAAATCACTCTCATCCAAGATCCGACCAATCGCGCACCTTGACGCGAGGGACCTAGCCTATACGAATGATCTGATTGGTGCGTAGTAAAATATGATCATGGAAGATGACAGCGTCGTTAAGCGGGAACATTTCCAAGGGTAATATTTCGTGTGAAAACCTTAAGAACACGGTGGGCGATGTCACCTCGTGTTGGTTGTGTCTTATATACGTTTTTCTTTCTCCATGCCAATTACATACTAGGGCATCCTTACGTTTCCGCGCGGGAAGGTTAGATATTCGACCCAGGCTACTCGACACGTGGACAAAAACCGGAATAGCTCGTGTGGTATATCGCATAGGTATATATGTACATACACGTGCGGCTAACGTAATTAATTAATCAATTAAATTTACGTTTATAGACGAGAATATCTGGTCACTTCGTGTACCCGCATCATGAGATGACTATTTCATTCGACTAACGATAAGCAACCAAACAGCTCTATTCTTATGCCAACTCTTGAAATTCTTTGCCCCTAGGGTCTATTGCTAGATATTGGATATTGCTCGAGCGGAATGTGGTTTTAATGTTACTATCATTATTATTCGAATAATTATAGTTCGTACCGGTTGGTACTGGTCATCGTACCAGATTGTACATATCGTAGCGTAGCATCACGCAGCATGGCGCCGCGTAAGGATCGTTCTAACCTCAACTTTGTGAAGAGATATCAAAAAATATTGACAACATGGTCATCGAAAAATCTGAAATGGAGCAAAGTGTCATCATTATTAACTGATCCTCGCCAACTGCCTCTAATATCGATATTCCTGTTGATCCTGGAGATATTTGTGAATATCTTAGTAATACAGCGAGTGCGTTACACAGAAATAGACTGGATAGCGTATATGCAAGAAGTGGAAGGATTTTTGAATGGAACCCTGGATTATTCTGAATTAAAAGGAGACACGGGACCTCTCGTATATCCAGCCGGCTTCGTCTACATATTTTCCATACTTTACTACGTCACCTCTTATGGAAAGAATATTAAGCTTGCGCAATACATATTTGCAATATTATACATTGTCTTCCTAGCTCTAGTCTTTCGAATTTATGTAAAGACAAAAAAAGTGCCACCTTATCTGATAATCTTAACGTGCACCACCTCGTATCGTATACATTCGATATTTATTTTAAGATTATTCAATGATCCCGTAGCTATGGTGCTATTATTTGCCAGCATCAATTTATTTTTAGACGATCGATGGTCCCTGGGCAGCATTTTTTATAGTTTAGCTGTTTCCGTCAAAATGAACGTCCTCTTGTTTGCCCCAGCTTTGTTGATTGCCTATCTTACGAACTTAGGGTTACAACGTACTATTCTACAGCTGGCAATATGTGCTGTGTTACAACTGATCTTGGGTTTTCCATTTCTTTACACAAATCCCATAGCTTATCTGAAAGGTGCGTTCAACTTAGGTAGAGTTTTCGAATTCAAATGGACGGTGAACTGGAGATTTCTACCAGAACACGTATTCCTGCATCCTTACTTTCATGTAGCTTTGTTGATCCTGCATCTCGCGACGTTAGCCTACCTCTCTCGTTCGTGGATAACTTATCTGAAATCTTACGCGAGGTTGAAATCCGTCAACAAAGATATATCAAGCCAATTGAAGAGTCACGAAAAGATTGATACGTCCACTTGTTCTCAACTATTTGTACTACCATTGTTCGCTGCAAATTTCATTGGGATTGTTTTCAGTCGATCGTTACATTACCAGTTTTATGTATGGTACTTTCATACTTTACCATACATCGTCTGGTGCACTAATTATAAGACTGCAACCAAAATTGTTATTTTAGGAATCATAGAACTATGTTGGAACACTTACCCCAGCACCGTACTTAGCAGCACGGCTTTACACGTTTGTCATATTCTTTTACTATTCTCCTTATGCACAAGGGATGCCAAATATTCAAAAACCGAATAAACCAAAGAACTAATTTTTATCCTGACTAGAATTTCATGTCACTTTTAACAATGTTACCGTGACTCGCGATCGTGACGCTCAATTTATGTAAAATAGCACCTTCTTCCAATCAACTTTTATAATATGAAATGATAATTGTGAACAATTGTCGATAATATTATATTATCAATGAGTGAAAAAATTGCGGAAAGTTATTCAGAAAGAGTACCATCGTTGATATTGTATGAACTTTTGTAAAAATATATTTATTTGGTATATTTTTGTGTATTTATTTATTCCAGGAAATACGAGATATACCCAATATTAAAATTTAAAGCAAAAATAAACTGATGAATAATTTTATTACGTTCTTATGTAGACATAACGTAGGGATACCACATCTTATATTAATAGGATCGTAATCATGATCAGTATTAGACTCATTCTACTAGCTAGAAATCTTGGAAATCTGTTTTGCACTTTTTCTAATTTATAGTTAAGTTTAGGGAGTTTTGGTAATATTTACATTTGAGAATCTGTCGCATGTATTTTTTAGAAAATAGAAGGATCTGTAAGCCCGTCTAATAATTTCATCGATGCGCCAGTCAAATTTTACAGTAGGTAAAAAGGTAACACCTATATCCTCAACTAGTGAGATCTCGTTTAAACTAACATCGTCAAGTTAAAGTGGGTTTGCCATTTTGATATTGGTTTTAGAGTAAGCATTGCTGCACACTTATTAATGCTGAAAGATCAACCATTTCTTTCAGCCCATTTGCTGAATGCAGCCCACAGCTGCATTTTTTGGTGATTGACATTATAATTGTGACTACGATCTGATTCTATACATAATTTGAGGTCACCAATATACAGCAGAAAATGACAATGTTTAATCACATTTTTCAAGTCGTTGATATATAGAATACAAAAAAGGGGGGCCAGGGTTGACCCTTGTGGATTACCTTTGATTGCTATGAAGAGAGAGGATTTATAATTGTTACACAATATAGTTTGAGTCCGATTTCTCAGATAATTATCTAAAAGTTTCAACAGTTTACCTCTAATTCCAAAATGTTTCAATTTATGGATGAGTAAAAAAAGGTTTAGCTTGTCTAATGCTTCAGAGATATCAAAATATGCAACAAGTACATTTTGGTTCCCATTAAAAGCTGCAGTGACAAATTCGTGGAATTCTGGTACGTTAGAAACAGCAGATTTGCCAGGAACTCCAACGTGCTGCTCTGGTATGATATATTTGCGAACATGGTCACTTATTTTTGAGAAGAGAATTGTTTCAAAAACTTTCAACAGTGAATTTATGATGGGAATAGGTCTGTAGATAGTTACGTTAGATTTACATCCCCACTTTCATGAAACGGTATAATATGACTGTATTTCCATATGTGTGGCAACCATCTACGAGGGTTGGAAGGAAAATAATATTCAATGGTTTTCCAATTTGACTGGAGCATTGTAATAATTATAGTCTTTGTCATACATCTACCTGCTCTTACTTCGCAGTTCGGAGAAAATTATGTAATACTTTCAATTAAAAGATTCAGCTGATTGATGAAATTAAAAAATAGATCCAGCTGTGTCCTTTTCTATTCGAAGGATTGCACCAGCAATAAGCTCTTGGCATTTTCAATGGCATGTCAATTAACAAAATCATTTTTTGGGTATAAAAAAATTAGAGATATTTAAATTGACAACGAAGCATTTTTAACACTGCACTTTGCTGTTTGCTATTCCGAATGCTAGTGATTGAATGGATATCTACGATAGAAACAAGAAAGGGTGGCGTGTCGAACGATAAATAACGATAACTTGCGACTCCGTG
This sequence comes from Arge pagana, assembly GCA_963969455.1. NCBI lineage: Eukaryota > Metazoa > Arthropoda > Insecta > Hymenoptera > Argidae > Arge > Arge pagana. The sequence continues at coordinate 20,026,094 of OZ018311.1, read as the reverse complement.
CAAGTTTGCAAGTTTTTTTTCTCTATGTTATGTACAATGAAAGAGATTGATAATTGATAGAAAAGAAGATAAACTATAATACCAAGCATTGCAGATAATCATTTTTTTCGAATGAACCACCAATATTTTTCATTCGGCAATACACACCAAAAAAATAATTTTTGATATTGTACTGTTCGTGATCATACGTCAACGGCCATACCACGTTGAAAATACCGGTTCTCGTCTGATCACCGAAGTCAAGCAACGTCGGGCGCGGCTAGTACTTGAATGGGTGACCGTCTGGGAATCCCGCGTGCTGTTGACATTTTTTATTTTATGGGAGCCTTTTTTTGAAAATGTCTTCTCATTATTGTCTTAACCAATTTGATGCAGAGATCTTCAGAGCGAGTATTTGCGGCATCACTTTCGAATACGCCTATGTCGATCTTTTACCATAATCTCATCGCAACATTGTGAATAATGTAAACGTTTGTAAGCTTCTGAGTAAGCATTGTTGCTAAATCGTTGTCAACGGCCATACCACGTTGAAAGTACCGGTTCTCGTCCGATCACCGAAGTCAAGCAACGTCGGGCGCGGCTAGTACTTGAATGGGTGACCGTCTGGGAATCCCGCGTGCTGTTGACATTTTTTATTTTATGGGAGCCTTTTTTTGAAAATGTCTTCTCATTATTGTCTTAACCAATTTGATGCAGAGATCTTCAGAGCGAGTATTTGCGGCATCACTTTCGAATACGCCTATGTCGATCTTTTACCATAATCTCATCGCAACATTGTGAATAATGTAAACGTTTGTAAGCTTCTGAGTAAGCATTGTTGCTAAATCGTTGTCAACGGCCATACCACGTTGAAAGTACCGGTTCTCGTCCGATCACCGAAGTCAAGCAACGTCGGGCGCGGCTAGTACTTGAATGGGTGACCGTCTGGGAATCCCGCGTGCTGTTGGCATTTTTTTTTCAAAACCATTTTGTCAGGTTCGAATCGATGTATTATCGTTGTGACGTGACATATGACCGATGACAATATTTTTCAACTAGTACTTGGTTATACTCGTTGCTCAGCTCTCAAATCGTTCCGACATCATCTTTCTAGCAAATGTTGTGGGAAACAAAATATAAAGTATGTTTTCTCGCGACTTTTGATTTCGCCCGACCCTGCCGTTTCAAGCTTACGTAAGCTGCCAGCAAAGGCAGATACATAAATAAGATCCGATGAATTTTAGATTTTATCTCATCAAAGGCATCACTTGATACGTTTCCATTACGCTGTTTTTCTAAATCGCTGTTGGAAAAATGTCTCGAGCGAGGTTCACTGATTTTCGTACATTTCGTGGTCTCTTTGCTCGTGGCTCGCAACATCTTTTATTCTGGTGTACATAAATTTATGACGACGAGTGGTTTGTTTGGTTCCCTCCGAGTTGGCAACTTGAATTCCAGATTCCAAGAGACTGCCAATCACTCCGTTAAATAATTCAGCCATTTCTAACTAGTATAAACAATCCTCTTTTTATTGTGCGCACTCGGTTCGTAGATTAAATTCTTAGTATGAGAATTGAACACGCAAATGAGACAGTGAGAGCCATCGAACATCGGAGTTCTGAAGTATATGTGAAATGTGTGCCCGTCAAACACGTGGTGCCAGATATTATCTTTCATATAAACTTTAAACAAGATTACCGACTTCACTTAATATCCGTTTCCTTAGGAGAAGCATTTTCAACTTGCTCTCGTAAAGTTCTTATTCTTGAATATATTTCATCCCAATCCAAATAACACCCAATAATTTGTCGTTCCATTCCAATTTTATCGACGTAACCAGTTCGCCCGTGTACACATCGTAGATTGTCAAAAGTTAAAATTTCTCCTGAAAAAAACCCAAACATTAACACATTATTCAGTACTGTAATTGAATTTCCCAAAAAATAATAATAGGCACATAAAAATGAATTTACCATTTGTTCAAAATTTATGTATACGCGTTGTTCACTTCTGAACAACAAGTCTTTTGTACTTATTTGTAGGAAATATGGCTTTGTATTTACCTTCATTCATTTTAAACGTGACGATGTTATCCGGACTGTACAAGAGTTTAGTAAGCTTTGCCATGGCATGATACCACGGTGTAACTTGTGCCAGTGGAATATTGAGATGACTATCTCGTTGTGGTTGACTAAAATTCACACGAACTATGTCTTCAAATTCATCCTCGCTGCAATCATGACAGTTTAATACAATTTGTCCATGTTAATGTACGTCCCAATATATCATATGCAATTGAATAATCATTATCAGCATCAAACTACCATAAAACTGGTGCTTGGTGCAGACTGTGAAAAGGATGACCGTTCTCTTCGCCAATGTCGCTCCAATCCACAGGTGTTTGAGTCAAGATTCTGTAAGATTCAGGATCTATTTTTTTCAATATGTTGGCTACATGGAAAACGTCTGTCAGTTGACTTTCGCCACCTTGCCCAGACGATTGCACGAGACAGTGCAAGAAGTTTGCCTAAAATTGGTAGTGATGTTACTTTTATCGTAAGGAAATCAATTACTTTTCAGTGATCGTTTTTACCAAAGGTTCTTACACCAGGCTTATAATGGTAGTATGGTAAATCTGTGTGCAACTGCAACGGTGCAGATAAATATGCAACGTTTGTCGTACCTTCTTTGGCTGTGACTGTAAACTCCTCTCTGAAACCAACGGTCATTTTTAAATTCACGTGCCATCAAAAATGGCTAACGTTCCGGTTATTCCTACCCATAATGAGTTTTCCTGATAAACGCCACTCGTTCAGTTAACAATCTACAACTGTCACGTCTAGTGGGTGTTCCCTGCACGAGAGCGACTCCAAATTCTGTTAGCGATTCTAACCATTTAAGTAACTGCAGGTCTCTGGAAATGAGAAATGTGAGAGTACGTAAACAAATAGGAATTTATAGTGACATTCAAAGATATAGCTATATCATGAAGTTTTATGAGATTGCAACTCACGATTTAATAATACTCTCGTAATCAAATTTTTTTAAACATTTGTCAAAGTTGCTGGCTCCCCAAGCAATTCTTGTGAATCTGTACACGTTATCTCGATATGATTTCCGTTTCTCAGCTGTAAATGAACGCTCGTTCAACCATTTCAGATCAAAAGTACTCGTATGCGCATCAGACCAATCGATTGTCAGCTGTGATCCTTCTCCTCTAGCTTTCAAAGGCCTAACACCAAAATCAAAGCGACTCCAATCAATTGTCCTTGATTGAGACACGCCGTGGAAACACTCTGGACACTGACAATTGTCGCGAAGCCATATACTTGGTAACTCTAGAAGTTCTCCATCCTCGATATGCAGCGATATGATATCACCAAGCTTAGAAATTGTTACCGAAACAATCTGGAAATGTGAAATGAATTGAACTTAAAATCGGACAGGTAATAAAATAATATTGAAAATAATAGGATCCGCGGTACGAGAATATAACAAAAACTCCTATCAACTACCTTCGCAGTGTCCAACAATGGTCGTGTGCGTTTCCACGCAGAGGTATTTGTTTCTCTGAAAATTTGGGTGGTAACTGCCATCGTCGTTGATGGGAGAGATTTTAATTTCATGAAGCATTGAAAAGAGGTGATTTTGCATATATTTCTTAACGCGTACATTGCAATGTGTGACTTAACGATATTTGATAATATCATGAGCCACGATATACGCAGATAATACAGCTGTTTGATGAAGCAACAACAATAAACAATATTAAGGTAAGCAACAAAAAATAAAAATAAAGCCTAGTATTATAACGACGCATTAACTACAGTCAACTACGGATATAGCCGCGCGGGGATACCATTGGACTAGCCGTAATACGGAAGGGATAAGCCCAACTCTGATTGGGTACGCCATCTTGGTTCCCTCAGTTGTCCTGCCATCTATCGCCAATCGAGGACATCAATGCATATAGACCACTGATCGCCGAGATCGGTGATATAAATCGTCGTAAACGCATCCAAAACGAACGTGATATACGTATAAAGCAATAAGCATTTACAGTGAATTTCAAACTTTCGTTATATGCTCCTTGCACTCAGATCTTAACCACGTTTTGAAAAATCTATTGAGTCGCGTATTCACGCGTTACCGATTTAAAATCACGCGTTACTAATTTAAAACTGCCTCCATGTGACATGATCGCTACTACGACTTTCTAGGTACAACCTTCTCAGTTCGTGCCGAATGTTCAGTGGTCTTGACTGTGAAAATGGCGACCCGTCTGCTGAGAATCAGTTCTGCACTGCGAACTTATTCGAATAAAACGAGTCACGTCAAGGTATAGCTTTTGAAAATTTCCAACAGTATCATATGCTTCGAATTTCATCTTTTATGTGTCGGCAATGACCTTGAATAATCAACCCAAAGCTTCTTTGAAGCTTTATTCATTTGTCAAAGTGAAGATTTCTGTCTGCTGTATAGATACCTCCTTACGTAATATTTTACGATTATTTTATCGTATGCGGCGATACTGGTACAATCAATAAATTCAAAAAAGCATTTCTCGATTGTTTGTCTAGTGATAATTGCATTGAATCTACATATCTCACCAAATATACTTTCATTCTTAGACTACGCCTCACGGTGTTAGGTATCTAACCCAACCTCACACTTCTAAAGACAATCTTTTTCCTCTGACAACCCTTCAATACGGGCGATTAAGCATTATCAACAATAAATAGAACATCCTCGCCGGAATTTGTCACCTGGTCCTCAATTTAATAATTCAGTTTCGATATAATATAAGTATCTGATGTTTTTTCCTACAAAAAGGCTTGGCATGATGTAAATGAATTGTTCCTTTCGCGTCACTTCATTTGTATTTTTCACTGTCATTTTTAGTTGAATAACACGACTACAAATCGATACACGGCATAGATCACTTAACCGGCATTAAGTATTGTTGGATTTCGTATAAACGTATATAATATCTTCATTTACCTTTGTTAATATTTAAATACGAGAAAAAAATATTCTTCGATGTTTTTGAAGGAAAAAGATATCACGGTTCTCTTACAAATACCCTCATAATGTCTAATTTTGTAATATCAGCGGGATCGTAGCAGGAATGAAAACATAAAGGGATATAACAAGAATGTATGATTTATATATTGAAAATAAATTATCAACTTAGACTTCCAGACAATGGAGGTCTACTGCTGCTGCAACGCTTCAGCAGACGCTCATCAATCAACCGCCAACACGAACTACGAATTTAGATAATGGAATGCGAGTAGCGAGCGAAGACAGCGGTGCTGCAACGGCAACTGTTGGATTATGGATCGATGCAGGTAGCCGTTATGAAAATGACAAGAACAATGGAGTTGCTCACTTTATGGAGCATATGGCATTCAAGGTATGAACTATTAATGCATTGCTCCAGGATATTTATCGACCGGTTGTAGTTAATACACGAATAAACTTGTAGGGAACTTCCAAAAGATCGCAGACAGATTTGGAATTGGAGATCGAGAACATGGGTGCTCACTTGAACGCGTATACTAGTCGCGAGCAAACCGTATTCTACGCGAAATGTATGTCTCAAGATGTCCCGAAAGCCATCGAGATTCTGAGTGATATTATCCAAAACTCGAAGCTCGGCGAGAACGAAATCGAAAGGGAACGCGGTGTGATCTTGCGAGAGATGCAAGAAGTTGAAACTAACTTGCAAGAAGTTGTTTTCGATCATCTGCACTCGATGGCTTACCAAGGAACTCCATTGGGTCGTACGATTCTTGGACCAACTGAAAATATCCAGAGCATTACTAGAAAAGATCTAGTCGAATATGTCAGTGATCACTACAAACCAGCACGGTAAGGGATGAATTGGTAGTAAATGAAAAACAACTTTCATCCATGAAATATTTGTAAAACGTGCGCCACCTTAGATGTATTCATAGACAAGATAAGATTGAATGTCATGACTTGAAGAAAAGAAAAGCTATTACTGTTAGAGCAATGAATAATTCCTTGTCTAGTAAAACCATCAAATAACGTAAGTGAAATTTCTCTGAAGACGAATTAAAATTTATCATGTTCTTCTACTTACAGATTTGTTTTGGCTGGTGCAGGTGGCGTCGACCACTCTCAGCTGGTTGATCTTGCTGGCAAACATTTTGGCAATCTAGATCCCATTATTCCCGGAGAGATTCCACTTATTACTCCTTGTCGTTATACTGGTTCGGATATTCGCGTGCGCGACGACACTATTCCTCTGGCGCATGTTGCCATCGCCGTCGAAGGTGAATATTAAAATGATGATACAATCTTGATAACTGAAAATTTAATGATGCAAGAATCCTCCTTTGTGGAAGAATGACAAATACGTATGATTTATGAATTTCCAAACATCTGGACTATTTGTTCGAAATTTCATCCAATAATACGTATAAAGCGATCGAAATTTTTGTAATTTTATTCTTGAACGTGTGTGATATATTTTTCAGGTGCCGGATGGGCTGACCCAGACAATATTCCCTTGATGGTTGCAAATACCTTAATTGGCGCATGGGACCGTAGTCAAGGTGGCGGTTCAAATAATGCCAGTCATTTGGCAAAGGCATCTGCTGAATCAGGACTTTGCCACAGTTTCCAAAGTTTCAACACATGCTACAAAGTATATCATTGATTCTTCTAAAATTAAGCAGATTTGTAATTAACGAGTCTTTCCATTTAGCTGTCATTGAACCTAATTTTCAAACAATACTTTTAAATGAAAATGTCGTTCTAGTAGCAAACTGCAAAAATGATAACAAGGTAACGTGTTTTATCGAAGGATACCGGTCTGTGGGGAATATATTGGGTCGGAGATCCAATGGAATGTGAGGTTATGGTGTACAATATCCAAAGCGAGTGGATGCGTCTTTGTACAATAGTAACAGAACGCGAAGTCGAGCGTGCGAAGAATATCTTGAAGACGAATATGCTCCTGCAACTGGATGGCACGACGGCTGTTTGCGAAGATATTGGCAGACAAATGCTCTGTTACAACCGCCGTATCCCTCTGCACGAACTCGAGAAGAGGATAGACGTGAGTTGATGAGCAATTCTTGTTTTTTATATTATTTATTTTACAAAAACGGTTACGATTCCCACGCAGTACGTTCTTTGAGTTTCATCTTCTCCAATTGTAGCTACATATATCGAGTCGATGAATTCTAATTTTATGTTCGATCCTAAAATCAGAGACCATATTTGATTTTCAGAGCGTTACTGCGAAAAACATTCACGATGTTGGAATGAAATACATCTACGATCGGTGTCCAGTTGTTGCTGCTGTCGGACCCGTAGAAAATCTACCAGATTACGTTCGCATTCGAAGCGGCATGTACTGGCTCCGTGTATAAGATAATTAATTAATCCAGTCACCATCGTAACTCAACTTTTAGCATCAAATACAGAGGTTACAGAAAGTTTGTAAAATTCAGTATTTAGACGTTAAATCCGGACAAAATGTGTGAGGACTGAAAAAATAGAACATGAATGATCGACAAATTGCAACACTCTGAGCTGAAATTTCATAGCGTATTAATTGTCGTGCACGCATCTGATTCTTCTGCGATACTGTTGGCATCGCATGTCCATCGAATTTTACACATTCACTGTAAAAAAAAACCAACTACTGAATAAACTAGTTCGAATGAATGACGTACATTGTCTGCGTATACATACAAGGTCGTTTTTGATTTGGTCAAAATTCGATACTGCTTTAAGCAAGGATTTTATTGGCGAAAGACAGTGTATGTTAATTAAATAGTTATTTATATAAATCTTCTGTAGTTATTTCTTATGACCTCAACATCAGTTTCTCTAATAAATTCCTTGTGTCTAATAATAATTGAAAATGTTCGTTTTTTATTTTTTCCTCATTGTCCGATTATTTTCAGACTAACAGTGACTCGTTTTTCTTGAAACTCCAGGAAAAATAATATTGACAATTCAATTGGATACACATTTAAATTTATTCATTCATTTGTGCGTGTATAATTGTTTAAATAAGAAACTGTTCAATTGCGATAATATCAGTTTCATATCGAAAACGATGATTGAAAAATGAGAGCGATTTAATTATGATTTCAATATGGTTTGATTCAATACTGACTAGACAGCCGTGCTAAAAATACTTTACTTAATACTTAAAACAATTAAATTATGCAAAGGTACCCATCTAATATCGTTAGCATTTCATACAAAATTCATCAGAATTTCAGTTTACTCCAATAATTGAAATCATCAACAAGCTATATACTTGATGCAGTTTATAATTTTCTTAAGATTTAGACAATTCATCAACTTTTCCTGCATTCGCCCGCAAGCACTTCCTATTCTGGAAATTATTCACAAACCCTAAGCAAAACCGAAAAATATATCTGACGATACAATAAATGATCAGAGATTAGGAATAAATACTCCCTGCACGCTCATCACTTTAAAATTTTTCGCAGCATCGCTACAGCGAGTACAAAAAATTGAGATTCCACCAGTTTTTACAGTCAATTTGCCCTCTTTGGAAGTTTTTTTATACAATCCACTAGACTGGATTTTTTTCAATGCTTTTTATTGCTGAAAAAAAACTATCTTGAGCTATTTGTTGCCGGAGAAGCTGCGTGCGTTGGCGAAGATAGCGGATCTTTGCAGACTTTGCAAGTCATCTCGGCTAGAGGTTCCAGTTCCTTAGAATTAATGAGGTCAAACTCCGTGACAAAATAATAAAAATGTTTGTAGCACGTGTTGACGTGAGCTTCCTGAAAGTAAATATGAAAAGTACTATAACAACATTGTTCTCGTGTTGGCATGGTACGATGTCGTGAATATTATGGTAAATTTTTTATCTTACTGCTCCGATTGCAACGATTCTGTCAAAATGGTGGATGTAAACATGAACGAAGACTCGAAATAAACGAGTCAGAATTTTTCGACAGAGAGGTACAAACGTCTTTGGAAATGGCACGTCTGTAAATAGAACAACGATGCTAGAAGATATGTTTTGTTCAATTTTGGGAAAATCTTGCAACATTTCTACCTGTAGACACAGGAAATATCGATTCACAATTTATTTGTGTCTCGATCCAATCCATTAGAAGACTAACGTACTGCGGTGCGGGCAAAACTGTTGGTTTTTTATACTTATCACCATCCGCCCACAAATACTCGAATCTAGCACCTCCGCTCATTGTTGGACACGAGGCTGAATCACAGTACTCCGATATTGTGCCGTAAATAAGATTAATTCTGTTGAAAAAGTCGACCACTAAAACAGAAAATCGAACTTCAATAAATCGCTACTTGAAAGTTGGATGTATGCTCTTAAAACTATTCCATTTCTCGATTTGCGAGTAAAGTAACTGATCAACGAAATGTGAAATGTCAAAAGTAAAAATGTCGAGTAACATAAATTCCTCTGAAATAGGGAATTTCTCTTTACCGTGGACAGCAATCCAATCATTCAAGTCTTCCCCCGGCGGCAACTTGACGACGGATCGTAAATTGATGCCCGAGTTCAACGACGCTTGAGCTTGTTTGTATAAAGAATATCGCAGAGTGCCATGAGCAAATTTTTTCTTTGGCCTGAATGTCTGAAAAAATAAAGGTAATCCTCGAGCAATGGAAAATTAGTATTTTAGGAAATGAGAAGTGGGAAGAAATGACAACCGTGAGTTGTGAAATGGAAAGATACGTCATGAATTATGGGACGAAATTGGGGTTGACATAATGGATATGCCTGGAAAATGTGCGGTAAAGGATTGATCTGTAATTAAATTCAATGACGAATGAAAAGTATGGGTTATGTTGTGAAACTGTCAAAATAGGAAATTAATCTTCACTACCTCCAACCGCGTTACCTTGCCTTTCTGGAAAAATTCAACAAAACCACTTAACGCAGCCATAATTTATGTACAATTTAACGAAACGCTAGTTTTTCTATTTGATACTGTGGGAATAAGTGGCAAATTGTAATGACCGGATCACCGAACTGTCCGGATATCCGGAGGATGGGCGATGCGCGATAATATACCGATAAGAACATAACTGATAAGAATGTGAACTTATGCGCACGCATCCATCGCTTTGATTGGTTATCACAAATGTCGCGCTGGCAATAACCAATCATATCACAGTTTTTCAAACTTGTCCAAAATCTGCTTGCTTATTGGATGAAACTTGTGATGCGCTTTGATAATAGCTCTGATTGGCTGTCTTCATGCCGCTCGTTCATCCGGCACACTTCTTCCTCTCTTCGCTCTGCCCCTTATTTGGTAGTTACTGATATGGGTAGATGGTCTGATTCCATTCTTCGCTCGACCCTGAATTCTTTTATTTCATCCCATGTCTCCTTGTTCACCATGCCGTAATCTATTGTCGTCGCCGCCCCGTTTTTGTAGTACATCGTTTCGCCTTCCTCGTCTCCTCTTTGATTCCCATTCAGTATCGTCCATCGCCTCCTTATTACCTTTAAAGTCCCCACCTATTATCATTCTTCTTTCCTCCCATTTTTCTTCTAGTTTGAAAATAGTAGATAGTAGATATTCTTTTTATTCTTAAATTTTTGTAACTTTGGAATGGTTCATAATAGAATAATTTTCAAAGATGGATCTTGACGGAAATTTGACGCTCTACAAAAAAGGTCCTTGGTGAAAAATTCTTCAGGAGAGCCGTTCTCAAGATATCAATGTCATTTTTAAACGCTGATATCTGAAGACGGCTCATCTGAAAAATTTGTTATTTTTCTGAGGACCTTTTATGTAGAGCGTCTAATTTCCAGCAGAATCCATATATTCAAAATGTTGATAAGGTAATGGCTATTTGAGAAAAAAGCCAGTTTTTTATTTCAGTTGGGTAACAAAGTGTTGAAAAATTGTGAACAAGTTTCAGCCGAATCAAAAGGGGTCGGGGTCGAGAGTGGTCGATTTGAGTTGGAATGGAATCCGCAGAAACATAATGGACGGATAATTTCTACCAGGAGTAATAGCATTCAGAAATTTGAAAAAATAACTGCTATCATTCACTACACTGTTCTCGACCTTATCTAAGTAAAATTTTTATTCCGAGGTGAAGTTGTTTACATCGAGATCGTTCGTTAGTAAATAAGGAATAGCAGTACGGGGATTTAAAATGCCTAAATAGTTTGTGGTACTGTGGTTTGCTTTTGACAGAAGAAATCAGCTCCCTGGAAAACCAAGCACGATAATTACTAGATTTAAGTAGGAACTTTGGCACAAACTCGTAAACTGAATCGTAAAGCAAATTATTCAATTTAGACAGCGCATCATCGACATCGAAATCCCCACACACGAAGTCAGCTATATCAAGTATTGATACTAACATCATCAGCCTTTCCATAATCGAAAGGATAATTAGCGAAGTCCAATCGGTTTTGGGAAAACTTATTTTACAAAATTCTGTATAAATGTTATTCTATGGGAGAAATTGATCCATGCTTTGGACGAAATGAAACGTTCTTTATTACGCGAAATGACTATCTTATCTTCGTTTAAATCCATACTTCTTCCTTTCGTAGAAAAGATCTGTCTTTGAACTACCTAGATTTACGATTTTCGGACAGCCATCCCTCTGGAAAAGAAAAGTAAAAGTTTAGTACAAAATATTTGACAAAAAATATCACGTACAGCACATTAGTACTTTCAATTTAGATCGCTATCCTTGAATATAATTAAAGAATAATCTAAATTACCAAGGATAATCGTGTTCCGGGACTTCTGTATAGTTGAGCTCTGATTCTTTACATGTTAACTAGACTGTTACGATATGCATCTAGAGTTGTCAGTAAATTTCCTTCTAAAATTCCATTATCACGAACATTTTTGGATGTTTTAAAATTTGAGAAAAAATTATAAATAAATATTACAACGGAGATATTTTTTATTCAAAAAACAGTGTTGAACAGTATAAGGAAAAAGCTGGCAAAACTTATCCATGAGTTTTTTGTGGATCAACTGTCAAGTGTTTTAAACAATGCGCAAAACTTGTTATCATTCGAAGAAATTCCATTTTTTTAAAACTTCAAATATTAACTTGAAAAAATGAATACTTACGTCTTTTTCTTGTATCGTGCATTCTTTACAATAATAAGCATCGGAAACACCAGGTCCTCCACAAATAACGCAACGCCCTTGATAGGAGCCGTAATTGCATTCATCGCATATGCGTACGAGTGTACATGGTCTCACATAAGAATCACAGATAACACATTTTCCATCACATTTTTCACACAGTCGACCAATGGCTAAAGGCGAGAACAAACAAACACATTTTTAGCTAATTGACTAATATAATTCTAACCTATGAAACGAATACGGAACAATACCGATAGCATCTAACAGCGCGGTCTATGAGTACTGATATGAACATTCGTTTTTCTTAATTTCTTATTCGTCAATTCTCTCCATCTTAATTTGAATTAAAAGAAAAAGGCTGGAATTAGATCGTGCCGAAGATGTACCGTAATTTATTGGAGGTTAGGTTTTGCAAACAAAGTCAGAATACGCATTCGAAATAATTGATACCACGAACTGAGGATGTAGATTATGAGCAATCAGAATGCGTGAGAAATAAATTGAATTGGTAAACTAATAAAATTGCCGAAATGCAATCCACCTACCAACTCCAGGCTGTTTTCGACAAAAAATCAAATCTGGATGATGTTTTGCCATGATGCTGTTTCAGAGCAGCGGAATCCCACTCTGTGTTGATGTTGTGCGTAATCGATTAATGAATTAATCGTTTTCCACGCCAATAATCGTTACAATCGACTACGGAGATTATTTAATCGATTGTTTTACTCCACACAAGCAAGACTGGTACTTTATAATTACTACTTTCTAAATTATAACTGATTTAAAAGTTGTTTTGTATGTAAATTCTTCCACATATATCATATCAATGCATTTCCAAATGTTTTAGAAAAATTATAAGTCCTAAGATTTTATAGAAAATTATCTCATTAATATTGATACAATAATTATTTATAAATATTGAACATTTCACGCACGTAAAAGGTTTTTACGTACGAAGAAAATAAATAAAATTGTTCGAGATAGGTAATCGAGATAGATTGTAGTAGTACACGGTCGGTCCACGTTCTGGCAGCATAGCTCATTTCCCTATTTCACGAGCAGCGGTGCTGCTGCGTCAAACCACTAGACCGATGCTAGCAATATCTAGTAAGTTACCAAACTGCTGCCGCTGCTCACTGCTCATGAAAGCAGACCCGAAATGATCATCTACCGAGTCAATGAAGGACACATTCCGTTTTTTCCCTAGTAATTCGATAACTGTGATTCAGATAATCGCTTCCCATTATTTTGGTGGCAATTAATGTGATGCGCACGTGCAATTTTCATTTACGGTGTGTACAGTGAGAACAGATTAGCGCACGAGATGCCCTCTCACTGACACACGGTGCTGTAAATGAGGGTGCAGCGGTTGCTCTTCTGTTGGCACGTATACTGCCCGCGTTTAGGTCAGCGTTTGCACGAAGGCAGAGCTGGTATGGTCCTGTGGAATGTTGGATAAGCGTTGCTATTCATTTTGAGACGCATACTGCCCAAAATTAGAGTAACGTTAACCCCAAATCTAAGCGTAGCTATTCCACCACCGGCGGCGCCCTAACCCTCTTTCAGTGTATATGGAGTACAACAGTGACTTGCAGATCTGCATTCGTTTTACGGAAATCGCGCATGGGCATCTTTACGATGATCATCAAAATAACAAAAATCGACGAACGTAGTCACGTAACAACGTGCGAATCTTCCCGTACAACTATTTCGCATATTTCTACCATTCCAAATAGCAGCTGTAAGCTGACGCGTTGTTATGAACATGGTGTACGAATATATGTATACTGTGTGCGAAAGCGTGTATTGATGATTTGAACAGTCCCGCTGCTGGTTTTGTGGTTACTATGTGAAATGATGCTATGACACTGGCCAATATGAATCCTCCATGGAAACGCGACTTGACGCGAGAATGCTATCTATGAAAGAGAAAAAGGAACGCATGCGTATTGCGATCTGTCATTCCTCCATCGTAAAAATTAGTTTCATTGTTATCAATTTAGCTATCATATTACCGATAAAATGTATTGATGTAAGTATACGAACATTATGATTGACGTAACTACGCGCGTGGTAATCATCTACCAAAATACCAGACAGCCTCCACGTATATCGCGGGAACGTAAATGTAGGTTATGTATACGACCGCTTTTTCGAAACTGTCTAGATTTTAAAGGCGAAAAAAAGTGTTATTCAATTAACATTATGACGTTTCACGCTTATGGCGTCGACGCTTGTTAAAGCCTTGGCTAAAAATTCTATATCCATCTTGTGATTAATGGCAAGTTTTCCTCGCATCTTGCTCAGTTCAGAATTGGGTCTAGACTGAGATAAAGATGGTTATTTTTGTTGCTATACATTGACATTCAACATAGAACAGCGTAGTATTTATCCATCCAATGACGTAGATTGGTTCTGTGGCAATTTTAAACTATATCTGCGTTTCTAAATAAACTTCCTCTACTCAATCATTTCCCAATTTGCAGTTTCTATAAATTTTGTAGCATTTCACTATACCCAGCAACAAAACATATACTAATAATTGAAAGAATGTATCCAAATGTAAAAAAAACAACAGAATTTCGATAATTATCTTATTAACCTGGCATCCGATCTCTGACCTTTCCCATCATTTTCAATCGAAAGTCATATATTTTGGATACGGTTGGGAAATATTAATCGTATATTTCAAATTGGAGATTGCTCTTAATATAGTTTGTTCGAAATCTCAGCCGAATTTGAAAATTTTGTAATGAATTTCTTATCAGATTTGATTAAATATTGAAAATCCGTTACTGATAATTTCTACGTGCAATATCTACTTGCCACTTTCTTTTTGCATCTATCCAGTAATGAATTATCCAGATAATGTTCTAGTCGCATGATAATTAACAGATAACGTGTTCTGCAGGTGTCTGGTGCCTTGGATGATAAATATCTTCAATCAATCCGCGAACTTTGGTGATTATCATTATATACATAATTATCTGTAAGAATGAGACAAAATATTTTTTTATCCTAAGATTTAGCGGTTATTAATAGATGATAAATCAGATTGTTATTCGGGCGATACGTTCCTATTATGTGGATTGAAATTACGTCATAATTTCTAATTTTCCAATGGAAATAATTTTTGGAGATGTATCAAGGCAGGCTATATGGAACATCGGTTTAAAGAGACAAAGGAGGATCTGAGTACAGAAATACAAGTGGGAAAGGATGAAGCTTTATACGTCGACTATATAACATTGCTGGATTTTAGCCAAAAACTATAGCTCGCGATCCACCAGTTCAAATTAACTTTTCGCAACAACATTTTTCCTTTAGTTTGAAATCTGACATTTCTCGTAGAACTCTCGTATCATTGTTGTTTAATTTTTGATAAGTGATACCAAAACGAACAGAAGTGAAACAATGTTTGAGAATAACAAGTGGGAATGGAAACAAAAACCTTTTGTACCCATTTGTTATGATTTGTATACATGTTCCGTGTAAATATATCCAAGTTTCCTTTGTTCTGTCATTGGGCAAAATCATTTAATTTTTAAGCATTTTGTGCAACTAAGAAAATTTTATTAAATTTTAGATATTGTTGGTACACAGTTTTCGTTACGCATTTTTTATCGACTAATTTCTTTCTCCTGCAGACATATATATCAAGGATTTAAAAATGATCGCGAACTAGTTGCACGCATAGAAATTCGATTTCCACTTTTAATTTTTCCCTTATTCGAGAAACTTACTTGTTATCAGGTGTCGACGCAAGATGAAAGTGAAACGTAGCAAGTCGCTGTCACCAGAACCATCGAGCAGCAATGATTGTAAAAGACCAAGGATCATTAACGCGGAGGAAGTTGACGATGAATCAATACGAGCCAATTTGTTACACCTATCCGACGACGTTTTGTTGAATATCATGAAATATCTTCTACCGCAGGACTTGATGGCGTTAAGTCTGTGAGTGTCAAGATTTTTTCAGTCTCGTCATACTGATTATTATTTATACAGATTTTATACTTCGCACCTTTGAACCAAATTTTACTGTAATTCTTCAACTTTACTTTTTCAGTTGTTCTCAGCGTCTGGAACAAGTTACGCGAGACAGAACGTTGTGGAGTTGCGTAGATTTTCGTGCCACTCCCATTCTTTTGGAAGATCTTGAAAAATACATCAAATTCTTGAGACCGTTGACCGTGAGACTGAGAATGCGTGGCAACTTGAGATCGGAGAAGTATCGAGGCCTGAGTCAGAGCTTTTTCAGCGCGATCAGTGAAATTTGTCATAAACTGAAAGAATTAACTATCGAAGAATTCGTTATTGATGGGAATAAGGTTAGTAAGCTGACAACAGCGTTCGAATTGCAATATTGCTGGATAAATTGTTAATGATTATTCAATTTTAGATTCAAATTACTGATTTTCCACCGATGATCGAAAAGCTATCGCTCGAAGGTTGTGAAATGTCTAGATTACAGGGCACCAAATCCTACTTTTTCAGAATGGATTTTCACATGCCGAACTTGACCGTAAGTTTCATTTTTCAGACAAGTTGTTATCGTTCTTTGCGTTGTATCCGGACAAATATTTTAAAACAATTTGTCTTTCGATGTCATGACGTTTCTATTTTCAATTATAATGCTGTTATTGTACTTTTTTTTACAGTGTTTGATACTCAGCAGATGTCAATGGTTCACACCCCACTCGTTGATGGTGATAAGCAAAATGCCAAAATTGAAAGAACTCCGATTGGATTCGTGTCATCGCCTTGGAGAGTGCGTTGCATATGCCAGTTTGGCAACGAGATTTGGTTTCAAGACTTTGGAGGTAACTTGGTATCGTATTAAACCTATAATTAACAAATGAGTAATGAATTTGCATCTACTATTTCAATTTCCTGATAGGTTTTAGATTTGAGAGACACAGCTCTGGGAGATAGTGAGATCTGTTGTTTCAGTAGCACAAAAACTTTGACGCATTTGTATTTGGAATGTCCTTCCATGCTGCGAGGTCCCATGTCACCGGATTCCATACAAGTACGAGAACCCCCCGTGTTTCGAACCGTTTACGAAGATCAAAATATATTACAAGTGAGGAATTTTTTCCCCAAACAATCATCGCGTCATTCCCAAATAGGAGTTAAATTACATTGTTTAAATATTGTTATAATCTCTTTCAGTGTTTAGCTGAAGAAGGTGATTTGTTATCGTGGGACAGTTTTGAACGCTGTCTGATTTCTGATCGTGCTATCTGTGCTCTAGGAAGTTACGCGGGTGACCGTAGAATTTTGAACAATTTAATACAAGGTATGATTCTGGTAGAAGAAGATGGAAGGATTGTTAATAATCCGAATCTGAAGGCTTTAGTCGTGCGGTGAGTAAAATCAAATGAACAAATTCTGTACAGAAAGAAATATCTATGCAGCATCGCGACATTATTCAATAGAAAAATATAACATTCCCATTGAGTCGATATTTGATATCAGTAGTCTACGCTTAATATTACTCTTATATCTTTTCAATTTTCAATATTGAATTTATATATTTATATACTTTATTATTCTTAAAGTGCTTCAATGATCCTTTGTATTTTTAGGTATTATTCTCGAGTAACAAATCAAAGTTTGCTGCATCTGGCTGCCAACGCATCGAGCCTAGAATATTTGGACGTCACTGGTACAGCCGTAACGTATGAAGGCGTTGAAATGTTCAAATCTCAAAAGCCTAACGTCAAAATATTATCATCGTTCGACCTCGAGCCATAATAGGCATGGAATTTTATATTTCCCCAAAAATCGGTTACGCGTACAAATTTACCAATATACCAATTGAAATTTGATATCTTAATGTAATGGTTAAAATTGAATGTCAATTCAGTAGAGTACGTGATTCCCTCGCATCACGTTCCTTTATCATGAAAATTGGAAGCATATTATGGAAGCGTTTTTGTTCCTGTTTTGCCTGTTGGCGTCGATATACAACAGCATTGAAATCATGGTAGTGCAAATATCATAAGATATTATTGGTACGAGTAGTGTATTATTATTGTTGTTTGATACTAATATTATTCTGTTGAGCAGCTTTTGTATTCGAATAATAAACGATTTTTTTTCTCAATTGTGAGAAACGCCACGAACTTCATGTAACAAGTCCAATACTGAAGAAACTGCTATCGAGCAAACCTTTTTGCCATGCATCGACTTCCAAATCATAGCTGGATACATGAAAAATGAATTTTTGGATTTTTATAATTCGGGTTTATATTGAATAGCTGAAGAAGGTGTAGCAAAAAACAACAAAGGAAACAACTTTCGTTATCTAGTCGTTCGCACATCGAGTCATGTAAATCTCTTTTCGTATTTCGAAAGACTGAGACCTCGAGTTCAAACGGACAAGGTACAAGTTCATCGAAAGTCCATCGAAGATAATGAAAGAACAACCCATTTATTCGACATCATACACTCGATCTATTTAGATTCATGCTAAATGAAAGACGTGTAGTTGTAAACGTTCAGAAAAGAATATATTTAAATGGTTGATGAGAATAGATCTTAGGATTAATAATTAATTGTTCACTGCATGTTATTTCTAACATAACTAATAATATAGCATTGGAATAGTATACGTTCCCCATTATAATATTATATTCATCATAAGTATTCGCTCACTTATTATCATTGTTATCAATTATATACCTTCGACTTGGAGTCACAACAGCCTCTATACTTTTGTTCAGTAACAAACCTTATTGGAAATAGTATTTTCAAATTGATTTCGTTTACTAAATATAATTTCGCAATTAAAAATTGGAAAGTTACATCTAAAGGATTACAAATAAGACATTTCCCTATCGAAAAATAAATAGGCTACGAATTTTCCTTCCATCTACTTTGTCGTGAAAACGAGGGATCACCAGGAAATTGACGAAACTTCGGCCATTTTTAGTAACAAGAAAACACAGCTTCAGATTAATTTCAGTAAATTATTTTCTCTGCAACGTGTCGAGTATGAAAGTAGTCATATTTCATACAGCTATTGCTGGTGATGATTAAGAGAAGCTGATAATTTCAAATATATATTTGGATTACTCGATATTCTGGTGAAACTGCTCTGCAGTTGGAGCATTCGCGTTTTTTCATTATTTGATACGTCAGCTTACACGAAGTCGTCTGTCGATACACTTGTATAACATAGTATGGCCAGATTTTCGGATGTATGTTGAGTGTAGTTTGAAATTGTATTCATTTATCTTATATATATCAACGAATTGTAATAACATCTTTTTCTTTTATCTATTTACATAATGTATATCTAGGCATAATATCGTTAATTATAAATTTCAATATTTTCTCATCTATGTACGATAACGATACAGAGGCACATCTTACAATTATTGACTAATTTGCAAAGTAACCCACCAATATCGAATCGAGGAGGTAAAAAAAGCAAAAAAATAATAATAAAGAACAGGAAAATTAATCTAGAAAAGGTCATATCGTTTCCAGCTCATTGTCAGTTCGATTAGGGCAACTATGGAGCTTATAAATTTGTTAATCGTTAATAATTGTTGTTATCGATAATTGAGTAATTAAATTAATCAATCTTACTGCAGGTCTTTTACTTCATTTTCTAATATTTAAAGGATGTTTTATTGAAAAATATTGTATATTTCAGCTTTGATTTCCACCGTGCTTTTGTTTTCAGTAGGTATTTTTTAAACTGTTCAATCTGTTGTAATCTAATGGTAAAATCGGAAATCGCTTTTATTTTCATATCAGATTTCTCACCATTCTTGACGTTATGTCAGGAGTTTTGATATTTCTTCGACGATTCCCGATAGCAGGGAGTGATTGTCACCTTTACCATCTATTGCTAAACTGCTCTTTGTGTCCTGTAGAAACAATGTATGTTAATACGATTTCAGAGGATAACATCTAGCAACAAGTTTACAATTACTTACGAGATACTTCAATAAAAGACAAACGTGATGTCCCTTTATCGAATGTCCGTACAACGATGCTGCGTTGTCATTTTGTTCGACTAGAGTTAGGTGACACTTGTGACAAACAGTGTTCAATAACAAGGAGAAATCTTCAATGCTTGTTTGATACTCATTTCGAGTTTTCTCGGTTAATTGACCACTGCCCAATAATTCAGTCAAAATATCTCGGTGGGATAAGTGACCGATCATGAAACTGCTGCAAGGCAATTTCAAAACAAAATCAATCTTCTTTTGTGACGTACCATCCGTATCTCCCATCATATAGGTCAACGTGCCTCGAAGCTTTTGTGCAAAAGTAACATCCGATGCTATGATTGCAAATTGTGCTTCATTTGTCGTGTTTGGCGGCAGTTGAAATGGCAGTTTCATACCAAATTCTTCACCGGTCTACAAATTATTAACGTCATCGTCTTACTTTATCATCTAATACAAAGAATAAATACTTCTGGCAACCGGTCATTTTTCACTTACATTTCTCAAAAGCTTGATCGTTGAAGTGTCCGAGACGTTGAAATCAAGTTCTTTCAATAGACTCGTTCCAACATTACTTAAAGCAAGATTGATAATTATTTTATCAGTCTCATGAGGCATTTGTTTCAGTTCGTATGACATCTTGATCATATTGTCCGATGCTAGGACAACGAGAGATCTAGAATCAACCGGATCAAATCGAGACTCTAGATTAACCAATTGATTGTCGGATTGATTCGAGCTAGTATTTAACGAGGGTAAAATTTCCTTGGACGGAGTGGATATACCAGCAGTCTCCTCGTACCCTGAAGATTTTTTATTATCCTTCGCCTTCGATTCGTCTTTGTGTTTTCGACTTTTCTTTTTATGCTTCATCTCGTGCTCGCTTGTTTTATTTTTGCTTTTCGAACTCTTCGGCCTACCCTCGCTCTTTTCTTGTTCTTTTCTTTTCGACAATTCCGGTTCGGCTTGACCACTCACGTCGTCCTGTTTTTTTTCCACAGGGCTTTCCACCTCTAGCCACAAATCGATGCCGCCTCCGTCGCCGTTTTCTTTTGACTTTTTGGCAGTCTTGACTTTACTCTCTTTGGAACTTTTGCTCTTCTTCTTAGTTTTCCTATGCTCCTTATTCTGCACAAAATGAATATGGGACGATCATATATTACACAAAATTTTCATCGAAGATTTGAATGCTATCTGTTATAATTGCTACATTTTTTTCCACTTCCATGAAAATACCCTATTTATTTCCATATTATTTTGGTTACCTTATCACGTTTATTCTTCTTGCTATCCGCTCCATCGATCAATAAATTATTTTCTACGATTCTATGTTCTAAAACTGGTAATCGCTCGTCTTCTCGCAACGGCATATCCAAGTCGATGTCCAAAGCGCGATGCGGATCGTTAACATCACCGACGTCGTAATCATCACCGTC
The DNA here is from genome assembly GCA_963969455.1 of Arge pagana. NCBI lineage: Eukaryota > Metazoa > Arthropoda > Insecta > Hymenoptera > Argidae > Arge > Arge pagana. The sequence goes on along the minus strand of OZ018311.1, from coordinate 20,004,575 downwards.
GCTCAGTTCAGCACCGGGTGGTAATTCGCCGACGCCTGTATTTACCAATTGATTTGGGAAAGTTGCATCGTTATCTTCATCCGAGCTGTTAGATTTCTTATCTGTAATGAAAAAACCTCTGAGTGAATTATTTTTTAAAAAGATTTCACTAGTTCTGTTAATCATCCCATAAAAGTGATCGATATTTTTTCATATTCATGCTGAAACTCAGCATTCAAGTAGTATTACAGAACGATCGTATTTACTTTTCTTGGATAATTTTTTCTTTCCTCGTCTCTTTCGACGGTTGTCATCTGATTCGGCGTTGTGACTGAGGTTCAAATATTTTTCGGAATTCATGAGACCAGGAATTTTGAGCGAAACGGGTATGTTGAGTTCTGCTACTGGTATGTCATCAAATTCGTCTTCACCGTTGTTGGTGGCGTTCGGAGCTGATGAATTTTTAAAAGAGTCGTTAGAACTCTTCAAGTAATGAGGATTATTCTGTTGCTCCAATTTCCTAGCTTCTCGACGTCTCTGTAATTCGTCCGGAGTCAACTCGATAGATTCTCGCTGAGTGTACGTTTCTGTAGTTTTGTCGCTCTTCACAAATATGTCGTTCATGTCAAGATCTTCCGAATCAGAACTTTCGGATGGTGGATCATTTATCCAGGCATCCAAGTCGAGACCTTCGGGTATTTGTACCTAAAAATAAATATATTCGCATAAAACCACGTTCCGTACGTTAATCATAACTTTGGCGACACGTGAACTCGCTTGAAAGAATTGATCGTCGCGTTTGGCGAATGGATTGTAGTAAGATCTTTGTTAATTATGTTAGAAAAAGCTACGCAGCGGGTCAGAACCTTTCGCTGAGCTTTTGGAGCAACTGGATTCAATTCTCCAACAAACATTTGGGCCAACTCTTTAGCGAGACCTGGCTCCTCTTTCAAACACTCTAACAGTACTAAAGCAGAACTGGCTCGTTCTTGCACCTCCAAATCGCCGCTGCATGCAAAACCTGATATTTTCTCGCTGAGATCAAAAATCTGTAAAAATTGAAACAGTAATTATATTTATGACTATAAAAAATGGTGCTCTTGGTTGTTATAATAATTGAGGAAAACAAACGATATTAATTTTAATAAAAATAATACCTGTTCAATAGTTTTAGTATCGTTGTCTTCCTCTGCTTTTTTTAGTGTATAGGCGATTAGTTTCAAAATATTGTGTACGTAAACTGCTTGTATGTGACCAGGTAAACTGGAAGCACGAGGTCTCAGCATTGATTGCAGCGTCGCTAAAGGATTCTCCAACTCGCTAAAATTACACGACAAAATAGAATGTTCATCGAACCAGTGACTAATTGTTATGCTAATGGTTTCACCAAAAGTCGAATTGCATACATTTCATTTCACACCGTTAATAACAGTTATCCCAAGATGATTGTAATCAACCGAGACACTCGCCCCAATTACCTGGCAAATTCACCGCAGATCCACGCAGCAGCATATAAAACTTCGGACATGGTAGCCCTGGGCTGTCCGATCAACAGGTGCGCATTCTCCAAAAGGAGAGCGCACTGTTGGACTGAGAAATGTCTTATTGCTTGAACACGAATGGTGACGTCGAGAAGTTGGGTAGCTACCAACTGACCATGCTTCGTACCTTCCATACGGGTGAGTTCGACCAAAACGGTGATGTACCTATTCGTATGTAAGGAGATAAGAATATAAACACGTGTGCAGTAAGACACATTTTAAAAATTGTTTCGCAAAGCCTGATTACAGCTCACAGCTGAAACAAGTAATTTTCAATTCAAAAAACGTGGTGAACTCACCATTCGAAGTACGTGATGAATTGATAATTGTTCTGGGAGCAAATTTGGATGATTTTCGATAACAATTCATCTCTGTACGTCGTGCCTTCCGCTTTGTCCATGTGAATCATTAATTTTCGAACAATTTCCATTAGATTCTTTTTCGAAACCATTCCATAAAGCAGGTCAAGGGCACGGAGTCTGATGCTCTCGTCTTTGTCGTCCAGACATTGCATTATAAGGTCTTTGTGAGCCTGTACGCTTTTCGGATGCGTTTTCAGGATCTTGGACATGGCCAACAGTCCGAGATATTTTAAATTCTGATCCGAATCCTCGATGAGTATCCGTAACTTTTGAACGCAGAGTTGGATGGAATCGGAATGGTTTGGCATCCCGGATGATATGGAAATCAAGACGGCGATTACCGTGTTTATGCATTCGTACAGCAACGACATCGCAGAGGTGCTACAAATTATTTCATATTACAGAAATCGCATGGTGAAAATCATAAAAAATTACAATTTCAACGACTCGCTTGGCCTCTGTTCTCGTTAAGCTACAACGAAGAGCTTAAGAATATATATCAAGCGTATAATTCTAAGGTTTCGCAAAGGAATGCGAGGCTAGCGCGACGTCATCTAGATATCAATCAATATCTTATACTAGTTTTACAGTTTCGATTCTTATTGCCACGTCGACGTGGGTAAAAGTGTTGATATTGTGATAGAATATAGATGTAAAATAATTTTATACAGATTGTACTGAAGGGAAAAAAAGAACATTTAAACGTCTTTGCTCACAAATTGAAGCTGTTTCGTCCCTTTTCAAACAACACTATGTTTCGATTGCTCAATGGTTTTTATATATCCGTTCGATCGATGTACCGCAAGAGCATATGTAAATTTATATGAGAAATGTTTTCGCAGATAGTTAGTTATATCGTCGAACAATCATTTTTCATATGTTTATTTATTGTTACGACGATATAGTTATATTTATATGTAATGAACTGGTAGAAATACCTGTGAATTAGATTGGTAAGGGGTTCTATTAGCTTTTTGCCAAGTCTAGGCTCTAAAGGAGTCAATGCGCCAAACTGAAATAAAAGACATTTAAATACTTCAACAATACTTACGAATCTACAGCGACGTGATAAGCTACAACTGACAAACACGCTACTATTACTACCATTAAGATTTTTCTCTGATGGATAATTTTCTAATAATTTTTCTTCACATATTATTATCACGTTAGTATCTAAGATGTGAAGAAAAAAAAAATTAAAATCATACCACCGAGTTCTCGCTAATAAGTTATTCAGCTATTTACGATAAATAATGTTCCGTTTTTATACATAATTATACAATTATTTATCGTCGTCATATCAACCTTGATATCAAATCAATTAGCGGATGTGTCAATCGTTGACCCATTTTAGGTTCAATAAGAGTTATAGCCGAGAACTGCGCGCATGAAAAAAGAAAATGATAATTTCACCATTTTTTCAACTTTTTCATTGAAAATTCAATAAATTTGTATCGGTAGATATATAAATATGTATAGATATATATATATTTAATATAAGCTGGCATTCGAACTCACCAATTTTATGATCTTAATCAGCATCCAATTGTTTGTCGATGTTGTCATAAGTTTGAAGAAAACTGGAGCCAGGCTCAAATAATTTTTGGGATTTTTTCTAGCCAATTCGCAAACAACGTTGACGGCTGCTGATTGAACGCCGCTATCAGGATCTTCTAACTTTTCTTTCAATCTTGGAAAAGCTGGCCTCAAAGCTTCGGGAAATCGTAAAAAGACTTTGTACATCATGAGCACAGCTTTTTTCCGTAAGTAAGGTTTAGTCGAAGTTAACAGAGTCATTATGTCGTTGACGAGGTCACGTGCTAGATCTGCACTGATAAAACATGACAACCCGCTTAGAGCTAATCCGGCGTCGTATTGATTTTGACTATTTAAATCTTTCCGAACCATATTCGTAGTAAGCATCAACAGCTGTGAAGAAAAATGGATATCAAAAAACGTTCAGACTTGAAATAGAACAGCGAAGCAATCAACGTACTTCCGTATCTGTGTGAAAACTTTGACTCGCCGCTAAATATCCAATACGCTTGTATGTAAATTTTGGCGAAGACATCACTTCGATGATATTAAATCCAGCCCAGCTAATATCATAGCCCAACATTTGAAGCTGCAATGACGAAATGATCGTTAGTTCGACGAAGAAAAATTGGAATATCTTTTTCAATTATTTGAGATAATGTTATAATTTCAATTTCAAATGACAAGTTCGTGTACATGTTTGCAATTGATGGTATGTATTCGTGGTATGTTTAACATATTGTCACAACGATTGATAATAATGATAATTAGTCATAGTTCATTGAATGATCAAGTTATACTTTGATTCAAATTAGTTGAACATCGATGGATTTAGAATGACAACGTGAGTTTGTAGAGAAATTTTGTGCCAATAATAATAGTTCAAAATGGATAATTGCGTATCGATTTCATAAAGAGAACTAAATTTTACCAATTATCCTGAAAGATACATGAAAACATTCGTGGATGTTTCATGAGTTTGCTATTATCAAATGATAATATTTCACACCCAGCAAGAATATTTTTATTGCAATTAATAATGATAACAGCGATAATGTATATGTATCAGATAACATTGAATTGTATTATAGCGTCAAGTATTAATAGAAGTTTTTTGGCTCTAGCGTTTAGATTCATATGTTTTCGTAATGTTACAATCGCTGATAACAGGCGATGTTTCTAAATCATACTGATGTTAATAATGATGATTATTGGCAGACAATTGAATAACATCCCTGCTGAAATGATATAAGATCGAACCTAACCGTTCCTTCGGGTAATTCGATAAATTATTATGACAGTACGCGTGATATGTGATACGTGATATGTTACGTGATAATGGTGGGTTGACTACGTACATAGGTCAATTTGGCGACGGCATTCGCCTTGACAGCGATATTGTCTTGGCGTAGTTCTTGTTTTATTTCTTCCATACATTGTGCTATGTATTTGGCCTGTAAATAAATTTGCATTGATTAGAAGTTGAATTGTCAAGATGGAAGGGAAGAAATTAGACGAGAATTGTAGGTTATGTTTGCGACTTCCGATAACAACAAGAAATCTTCCTCCGAAATATTAACTTACCTCGTTTTCCTTGTTATTTCGAATTCCTCGCACCAAATCTGTCAAGTTTTTGTCAAACATTCGCTCGAAATTTCCTTTCACTTTGCGAAGAGCCATTGTGAATAATGATTTCTCGAGTGGTTAGGGGAAAAAATGAGATCCACGTCGAACGCGATTGGATAGAATAATTATTTGTGATATTCCATGAATTTTGAAACGATTTATTGTTATCGAAATTACTTATCACGTTTCATCTCTCAAAATCAGTTCAATTGTCGGAGAGAGTGGCCATCTTAATCCTTTTTGACAGGTTGGCAGACGGCAAACAGAAAGTACAGTACTGTTCAAGGGGCACTCACCGGAACGATTAGCTGATTGATCGAAAACTGGACAAGTGCCTTACGATTGGTTAGAAATGATGGAACTGCGCTACTATTAGCCGATTCGGCGAAAGTACCTCCTGATTGGTCAGCCATGAAAAAAAAGTACGCCGTCATTGGTCGTATTTCATACAGAACTTCGAAACCGATGGATTTACGGCCACCAGTCCAGCGATTCGTTTGTTCCAGACGATACGTCTGCTGATTGGTCGACTCGGAGGCAATGCACTCGCGCCCCCTGGAACCGTTGTGTAATGAATGAGAAGATTGCGGAAATTTCCCTTGGAGACACTATGCTCATGATTTTCACCAATGCAGTAGCGCCAGCTCAAAGTTTTAAGGATTTGACAGAATCCACGCGTGGAATAATCTTTTGACTGTGACAGAAGAGGCTAGAACAGATAAAATATCAGTAAGTTTCTCGACTTTCGGCAAGATAATCGAATCGATCAAACGGTGGGACAAACACGATACAAGTAGTAATAATTATTCGCGATTTAACACAGCTGATTCGTCCGTTCGTCTTTTTTTTCTCCGCAATTGAATGTAACATCAAAAATCAACATTATTAAACAATTTGTCATTAAGCGTGGTTCAACTTGTTACAATTCGTTTCAACCAATCAAATCACGCCAGCTTGCGGTCCACGGTATTTTTCTTGACAGTAACGTGTACCTAACAGTATTTATACGACTGTGTTCCAACGGGATTGGCACAATACAATTCATCGTTTTAACAGTAAAGCCGGTTGAGAGGTAATTTCACCCGAACAATAATCGAACCATCATAAATTTACAAGTTTCTCAAATTCCGGTGCATTATTCATCGTTCTTACCAATATTATACATATCATTTTCCTCTTCCCATATTCTTTCTGTTCTCTCTTCAGTACCCTCGACTGTTTTCATGTCCTAACCTCTCCATAAACACTGATAGTTGTAAATAATACACCTTTATTACTGTTAGTTGCATATGTCATCTAATGTTTCTAGAAAAAAAACGACAAGAAAATGAATACCGCCGCGACGTTTGTTTTGGTGATGTTCCTCGCTATTTTCAGCAAAGTTTCGTGGGCAAGAAAAGGAGACTGCGAAGGTAATGTATTCGATTAATTGAATGACGCGCCGTGATTTTCTTATTACCAGACAGCATCGCGACTCTATGACTAACTGTCTGGAAATTTATTTGTTGAATTTACCTGATTGGAAAGTTGCATCATACATTGCTTAATTCTGTTGATGAACAAGAAATCATTTTGCGAAACCTATGCGAGCTGTTGACTGGTGCAAGCTTTCATCGTCATGTTACTCGACTTGATACGCTATTAATGTAAATTCTTTGTATTCAGTTTGCGTAGCGACGGTTACTAAATTTGCTCAAACTTTGGATGACGCAACGTTAAAGGACACTAAAAAGATCGAGGATGAGTTCAAAAAGTTTTGCAAAGAGACTAAATCGAAAGAAAACAGATTCGTAAGTATCGCTCGATATTCGTTCGAATGTGAATGCATTTGGATTTTAATTGAATTATACGTTGCAGTGTTATTACCTCGGCGGTCTCGAAGAATCTGCAACTGGAATTCTCGGCGAATTGAGTAAACCACTGTCGTGGTCGATGCCTGCCGACAAAATCTGTGAGAAGTTAATGAAGAAAGATGCACAAATTTGCGACCTTCGTTTCGGTAAGATGATTTCCTCCGATATACCGTATCTATTGTTGGAAGCAGTCAAGTTCTGCTGTCGATTATCATTGAATTGGAACTGATTATGAACTCATTTTTTCTTCTTACTATTTTCAGAAAAACAAATTGATCTGAATACAGTTGACTTGAAGAAATTGAAAGTTCGCGACTTGAAGAAAATTTTGAATGACTGGGAGGAAAATTGCGACGGTTGTATCGAGAAGACAGATTTCATCCAGCGAATCGAAGAATTGAAACCGAAATATTCGAGTAGCCAAAAATCTGAACTTTAAAAAAGTCAGGTTGAAAAATTAGAAAAATTGTAATACCGAGCTCGAGGTGTTCTGACGCGACGGTAGCGGAGATACTAACTTAAAGATGATCGTGGAATCGTCGGAATTCCACGATAATTTGGATCGTAATTGTTATAATATAACTCAGGACGAAAACGATCTAATCTCATATGTTTTGTATAAATATTTAACTTAAAGTCGGTTCATTTGAATGAATTTCAAAACTTGTTTCTACCAAATATATTATTTAGATCAACAATTTCAGCTAGTATTTCATTCGAAAGAGTTCTTTCAAGATCAAACAGTCCATGTCTCATTGTTATTAGATACTTACTTGTATGTACTGAATATGATTAAGCCGTATAAATAATATTTTAAACGCGACGAGTATTGCACGACTTGATACTTTCCGACCAGAGCGTCACTTTTTCTCCGCTAATAATTTAACTTGAGGTGTTGCCAACTCGAAATTAACTTCAGATTGTTTTCTACAAATAAAGAATACTTTTAATTCAGGTTCGTGAATCGAAGTTTCCTATGCTCGATAGTAACTATGATCCAGCAACCGAGAGTTAAAATTATCTGGTCAACATAGTTCTTCTCAGTAATAGTCTTTACAATTCTCTGGTTTGTATTAACCCTACTATAAGTGCTAGGCAGAACAGCGATACACAGATTTGGCGATGTCGATAGATTTGGTAGATCTATACCACGGTTACTACATATTTCCGTGAAGCATTCATGTTTTTCAGTAAGCAAATTAACTCATTACTTGCAACGTCGAGGTCATTACCAAAACAACAGGCAATATTTGTTCCGATATTAAATAATTTATAATCATACAATACATACCTTCCAAATGTAAAATAAGAAGTTTCTTCTTTCTCAAATATTTCTATTGGTCAACTTATTATCTTCTGTTTGGGTATTATCAATGAATTCGTATCATTCTCATTAATCTGTTAGTATAATAGATGTGTGGCCAAAAAAAAAAAACAGTTTTACAATTGTACAATGGAAAACTAATTGTTTTTAAACCTCAATGGATATGAGAATTAAGGAGAACAAACATTCCTACGACTGGTGTCTACAACTAGCAACGTTTTTGAAATATATGTAAAATAAATGCTCCTAAAAATGTTTGTGATTTGTAATTTGACCATCGGTGCTGTCGAATTTTGGTTTGCTATTGATAAATCACATCATTTTTAGAAGAAATAATTCTTAAATAACTTTTCTCAAACGTGGCTTGCGTCGCCTTCGAGACATTTTCTGCCTTTCGTTACTTCGATGGATTACGGTTTCGGCCAACAATATCATCACGGACAAGAAAATTCCCAAAGATAGTATTCCGAAGACTAAATAAACCTGTTGTAGCTGTATCGAATTGACAGACGTCTCCGCTGTCAATTCCTTGGTCTTCGTAAGCCATTTGGATTTGAATTTATTGAGAAATCCAAATTCGTGTAATTTCAAGATCCTACAAACAAATACGTATGCATAAGAATCGGTGTAAAATATGACGTAAACGGTTGATAGAAAATACAAAGTGTTCGACATTTGTAGAGCTATTTTTATGTGTTTTCAGCGGTGTCTATCATGAGAGAACGAATTTGGCAATATGCATGATTGGAAATTGTGAAAAAGTATAATAAATATCTATGAAAAACACAAAGGTGAATTTTGGATATTTTGCCTCGCTCACCCGCTGTTAATGGCTCTCTTGTACTTGAAACCCCGTATGAGACCGGAAGTTATCCAAGTCGGGTAATAAGACTGCCCAGCAAAATTTAATTGACAATATTGACGCCCTATCGCATCTGCATTATCCTCAGCTTCGAAATAAACATATCTTCCGGTGCAACATTTTTGGTACGCTTCTTCGGCGTTCGCTTCCTTCACCCGCTCACTGTCTATAAATAATTGATAAATCTTTCTGGGCGCGCTCTGAATAAAAAAAACAGGAAAGATAAACGTTACCATGAAACCCTCATCATGCATATTCTTTGCAGAGCTGTGATCAGTTTTTTTTCGTTTTTTTTCACAAAATCACAACTTGTACAAATATTTGTTTCGCCACTTTGTTGTGCAACACAACAGAAATGGAGGATAAATACCTTAAATACTCCGTATACGAACGAATTTCGTTTCACTAAAAGAGTGTAATCTGTATCCTCGTACAGCGATTCTAAGTTAGTAAAGGGTCGCTCGGGTTCGCGATGAGTCATGTGCGACACGAGATTCGAATTGAAGGCGATCATCATTAACCAACCACATAAACTCGTCGAGAGTAGGAATATCTTGGAACGTTTTTGCAATAGACTTGGTACAAAGCCTAGAATATAACAGGACAAAAATTTCATCGAATAATTTAATCGCCAAGAAGAGACTCTCGCTCGAGTGATAATTTTGGTCTTTCGGCGAGCTCCTAAAGGTGGAAAATTCTCTGGGTGGCTGAGAATGATTGGTATGGTTTTCAATCAACTGCAAAAGCATCTCCGGATCCTCATTTTCAAAATATGGAATATTATACTTAGTCGCATCGTGAGAATTACCTTGATTGCACATTATCGAATAGACGTAAAACGAATGATCATTCCACGTAGCAGAGTCGTGAGTTCTTATACTTCTCGGATTCCATACTTGAAGACAGTAACTGGTAGTACTCAGCAATAGGAAGAGTACCATGATCGATATCCAAACTGCTGGTACGAACATGGAGATCATCCACGTAGTATCGTAGGACCATTCTGTTTTCAGATACAATCTATATCTGAAATTTGTACAAAAGGTCTTCGATTTTTCTCCATTATTTCAATTCATTCCTATTGCCTCGGACGTATCGATAATGTCTGTCGTGGGAAACAAACTTTACTGACAAAGGTCCAGCCAACTGCCGCGGTCCTTGAACGTTGATGGCAGAAATAAACGACTGGTAAGTTGTCGAAGCATGACGATGAACAAAAAAGAAAAGTGACATTTCGATGCGGATGAGAAAATACCCCTCGACTTGTGACAGTATTGTTCGGGCATCCTACAAATTTTGGTGTTAGATTTCGTAGAAAGAAATGTACCCCGTGCTCCATACTGATAGAGTGAACTCGAGAGCGCTCAGACGGGAAGGAAATCCTAAGACTCGAGGAACGATGTGAGTTTCGTTGCGATATATGATACCCATAAGACCGGTCCAAGATCCATTAGGATTTCTGGTCCCATATTCATTGATATGCGTTCTGATCACGTTGAGCCTGAAATAATTTGGTTAACCAGTTAATGCAGCGAGAACAATAGCACAATATCGTATCATCGAGACCATATTTACTTGAAATTCAGCATTTCCGAGAGCAGTGTCCAAGTGTCTCCGTGTATTCCAGTAATCACTCTGTCGTCGTGGCTGAAATCGATCAAATTCTTCTCCTGAAAAATCATACCATTAATTTAGAATGATTCTTTGCTTTTTGACAGCGATTCGTTGTCGCTGCAATGTTAAGATGAGCGATACGTGAGAATTGCATACCTCGAATGCTGTTATATTCAACACGCTATTTTCAAAATCATGATTTTCCGTTTCACGATCTCGATAGAAAATTTCTCTCCGGAAATTTTCGAAATTTTTGTAATATAAAAGTGAAACGAAACTGCTGGTATTCATATTCCAAATGTACCCAGACAGCGCGTCGATGGTGTCTGGAAAATTGCAACCAGCGAATATAACGCTGATAAAAAGTCGACGTTGACAAAACATCGCAGGAGTTGAAAAATCGCTTGTTTAAATTTCCATTATCCTTCCTATTTGTTCCACGATAGCGAGTGGACTTTCGCCATCGAGGAGAGATAGCTGTTTTCATTGTTGACAAAATCAATTGATCTCGCATCGCTTACGAATGCATTAGCTGACCGCAGATTTTATCTGTACATTAAACACATGACTCTGCGTTTATCGGCTCAGTGAAATCAGTTCCAATCGAAAGCTTCGCAACGTATGTAGGTCGTGCGTTGTAATGAAAAAAAACAAAAAAAAAACTGAAATATAAAAAGAGCGCATTAAATGGTATTAATTGTGAATCGAATGTAGAACATGCGATAACATGTTTAGATAATTTGTCGTCGTTTTTATATAATCAGATTTTGGAACTTGTCGTCAGATATAAGACGCAGAAAAATAAATGTTGGAAATTTAACAAAATTGCTGCGGCTCATCCGTTTTTTGTCTGCCGATCGAAAGATTTTGTATGAAAATAATAATCTATGTAAATACATGTATACAAAAACATTATTTTATTTTATAAATATCAATTAAATGTATAAAGACAGATGTCATAAATTAATTTAGTTTACAATCTTTTTCGGAATAAAGCTTTCAAAGTTTCTTAAACGCTGAATATAATAAAAAGGAAAACGAAACTTTATATTTTTATCATGTAAAATATAAATTAAACATTTATCATACCGGGTGAGCCATCGACGGTGATGGAGTACGAGAGAAAAAAGGGTAAATTCGATCGACATGTATGCGAAGGAAACAAATTAATTTAGCAATGCCGATGAAAGCTCACTCTGCATGTGAAAAAGTGGAGATAAAAAAAAGAACAAAAATCGTTCTTAACAGTACGTTTTTTTATCCACTACGCGATCCGTAAGCAACGCTCCAAGTCTGACGCTGGGATCGATCTATAAGATACATCTTTCGTTTGTTGGTTTTTTTCTAGAATTATCTTTTCCAGGTTTTTCTTAATAAAAACTATAAAAAGTATCGCGTTCGTTATTCGTTATAAAATACCTTCATACTAATTATTTATTTGTCTTCTGTACACGTACAGTTTCATCGTATTATACAATTGACACCAAATGTTGGACTTAAAAATAAAATTACCCATTTTTCAGAATAATTTTTGACACTAGTTTTGCACCTGAAATGTCCTTATCGCTTCCTCGATTGCTTCGACAGATTCCATCGCTGTTGTCAAATTCCTCGAATTTCTAGTTTTTTAAAAAATGTATCGAAATAAAATCATCGGATTACGTCGAGTTGTATCGAAAAATCACCATTTTCCATATAATTCATTACGGATACACTGTAAAAGCATTCGAAGAGAAATAATAAAAGTGGCGTTCCTCGAATACAGAGGTCAAAAATTTAATTCCATATTATTCTCTCAGTATGGCTGAAGATTATAGAATTTGGTTGGTTGTATGCGTTGAAATTCTCTCACACATCAGCCGATCTGTTTACCAAGATGTAACGTTTGATGTAAGTCCGCCTTTCCAAATGTATTACTACGTATTAGACGTTTCACATATGACTGAAAATTACATGTCCGAATTTTATATTGTTATAAAAAAAAGGGTCAATTTATTGAGAAAAAAAAGGGTCAATTTATTGAGAAAAAAAAAGGTGAATGCGATGACTTTTTATCAGAAGAAGTTGGCAATTATTCAGAATAAAGTCCACGGTGATAGGAGTTTATGGCGTTTAACTGAAAAATTGAAGGGATATAAAAAAAGATAGGAAAAATAGAAACAAAACCTTTATGATAATTGATTTTTTGGCAAACCTCCAACTTATGTGTTATAGTATAGTAATAATAATAATAGACCTTTTTGGAAATAAGACAGACAAGAGGTGCCGAACAAAAAACTGAAACATCGAATACATTTTGTAGTTTATCGACGTTATTTATGAGATTTTGTAGTTGATCGTCGCGTAGTTTGGACGATAATTCAAGTCTGTTCCATGATACCCTAATCATTACGCTAATTGATGTTGATGGAATTTGTGAGAAGATGCAACGATATCGATCCAACGAACAACGGCTTTGTACGGGTATGATACGAGGTGGCATGAATTTTAGTAATGAAAAATGCATCGAGTCGTTACTGCAATATCGTGAACTTCACAATCCGAATAGTTACCGTACCGTAAGGGTAAGTAAATATTTTTTATTATTATCAAGGTTCGAATGCGTCAATACAGAGGATGGCGAGACGCAAAAAAAGAAAGAAAAAAAATCATGTTAGATATGGAAAAAATGCGCTCGTTACAGTAAAACTAGCAGAAGTAGCAATTACGAACTGAGAATTGTTAGCTACTGGGTTGCAAATAGGAATTACAAATAAGAGAAATAAATAGAAATAATCGTGTGTTTTTCTAAACACTATCTTACTCATTTAGGTGGGTTGAGATTCGTTTAAATATATTGAGAATCAATGTGTATATATATATATATATATAAATATATATATTCTAGATGGATTTCAATTCGTGATAAAAGTATAAAAAACTGGTCTTAGCTGTGCTGTAATTTATGTGAAAAACTAAAAAAAAATTATCCTACGTCGGCTGCCACGCGTGTAGATAATAACTGAAATGAGAAAAAACTTATATCCTAGACATTGCTATTTGAGACACATTTGTTTAGCCTATCTGCCGGATTGTCGACGGATAATTCAGTGATAAAAAAAAATTAACGAAAATTTCTTACAATGTACACGGATAACAATAATCATCAAAATACGAGATCTGCTGGAAAAAAAGTCAGCAGATTTATTTTGACAGTCTCGTTTCCGTCGCGAGTTTACTGGGATCTGGTAATCTAACGACCAATTGGGCACCGTTCTGCGTCGGTCGGATTCCATTAGCAACGTTACTCTTCGTCGAGCATTGAGGAACAGTCGGCAAAACTTTTTTGGCCCCGCTCAATTTTGGCGAACAGCATTGTTTGTCACCACCGAATTCGTTGATGTTTAAATTCGAATTTGGATTTTGATAATTGGGGGGATTCATTTTAATGGGCGTGGTGTGTTCCGATGCAAAATTCAATCTGGCGTTGGACGCTTCGACGTTTGAATTTTGTACATTGGAAGACATTTTAATGGGAGCATTGTGATCGTTCAAATTACAAATCAAGGGTTCTTGTTGATTTCCTTTGAAATTCATGTCTTTTCGATTTAACGAGTCCGACTTGTAGATGGGTGCGGATAATTGCGTAGAATTCGTTTTGTTTGTACTCTTGTGACTACTTCCCGAATAACTGGTTACAGAATCGTTGCAAAAATCGTTTAGGTAAGTCTGATTCGTGTACCAATTATGAAGCCTGTGATGAATTTCAGGAAACTGTGGCCTTCGATTCGCAACCTCGTGCCAACATTCGATCATAAGACTGTATATCATTGTTGGACAATCTTCCGGACATGGGAGCAGCTGCCGAGATCTTATCATGTCGATTACTTCTTGGTTGTTGTAACCGTAATATGGCTAGAGGTAAAAAAAAATAAATAGTATTAATATCGCACAACTGATAATGATGGAGCATTGAATATGACTAGCATGTATGACTTACTTGTAAACCGTAGCTATATATTTCCCACAACACGACTCCGTAACTCCAGACATCGGATTCTGTGGTGAATTTTCCATAAAGAATTGACTCAGGCGGCATCCATCTTACTGGTAGCAGACTCTTCGACTGTACTCTGTAGTAGTCGCTGCTATAAATGTCTCGAGAGAGTCCAAAATCTGATATTTTTACTGTCAGATTTTCTCCAACTAAACAGTTGCGAGCAGCCAGATCACGATGAACGTAATGATGTCCAGCCAAATATTCCATTCCTACGGCAAAACAACAATATATCACTTTCATTTTGGAATTATGGGAACTTTCTCAACAGATTGGGAGGAAACCCACCCGATGCTATTTGTAAAGCAATGTGAAGAAATTCTGGCTGCTCCAATACTTTTCCATTAACGTTTGATGGTGTGACGTCTGATCTCGGTGAGTGACATATGAGAAATTCATGCAAATCACCCTGCGTCATGTATTCGAACAGCATACACATCGGTTCACCCTTCAGAATAACACCGAGTAAACAGATTATATTCGGATGTCTCAAATCTGTCATCAAATCGACCTCGCGATTGAAGTCGCTTTGCGTTTTTGGGCTCGCGTTTTCTTTCAAACTCTTTATCGCCACGTATATTTTCGTATCGCCTTTATTTCCACTCAGCAATTCTCCTTTGTAGACTTTTCCTAGTTATCGATAAGAACAACCATTTTGAGAAAAACGTTATCAAGTATAAATATAATATTCTAAATTATGGTAGAAAAAACAACAAAATTTCGACGGTAATCACAAGAACTACGCTCACCAAACGCTCCTTCTCCTAATTCTTGCAAAAATGTAACGTTGTTAATAGGAAATTGCGGCACCCTATTGTTCGATGTTCTACTACTTCCGCTGCTCAGAGTTCCAGCTCCAGGTGTCATGTTGCCTGATCCGGCCAGCAACATACTCATTTCCATCGGTTGAGTAGTACTACGCCGCCCGTCGTAAATATTCTTGTCACATTGTACTCCTGTCAGCATCTGGGGATACAATTTGGTTGAATGTCATGCCGAGAACCATACTTCATTACATCGAATAAGCATTTCATTCATCAAATATATTCGTAATTTTATTCGCGTTTACTCAAACCGTTTCGGAGAAGTTTGCATAGTTGGCAAAGAAAACGAAAGCAACAGGTCATATTGGTTCAGACATAATATACTGTATAATACAAAAAGACGATGCTATCTCTCGGCGTTGATAGTGTTAACAAGCGTAGGAGCAAAATTGCTGAACATACCTTGTTCGATGGTAAATGATTAGGTTGTCTTCTCGATTTTCGAGTTTTGTAGCAACAACAGCAACATATCGTAATAATAGCAAGTCCACCTGTTAATACGATACCAACGACTACGTATATCCATAAGTTTTCTCCTGCAACACGATGATTTCAATGACGAAATTTTCAGGTGTTTGTGGTAGTAGCGGTGGAATATCAATGAAACATACCACATTTGGGAATGTTGCAAAATTCTACTTCCATTCTCGAGTTTCCTTCCACGTAACACCACGGCTGAGGCTCTATACTGCCAGGATTACGACAGTAGGAATGTCTTCCGGCAAGTTCTCGATATTTTGATATATCAAGGTTGAGTTGGTCGGACCAATGAAGGCATGGTTTTCCATCGGTGCTTACTTTAACGATACCTCGATAAGATTCCCCGCTTCCCCAAAAACATGATTCCTCTGGAAGGTTCATTGATCAATGGAATATGAATCGAACAGCGAGGGGTAACAAATCTACAAAGCGCACGTTACTCACTTTCGTGGATATTATTTTCGGCGGATATACCCAGTGACAAACAACCAACAGCTTCGGGAGTCCCATCCATAGGTAAATCCGAACATTCGGTGAGGGGAACTTGGCGAATGACTTTTTGTCGTTTGGCTATAGCATACTCTTTCCTGCACAATTCATTTTCAAGAATTTCGCATTCTTCGCGACATATTCTCCGCAACTTGCGATTCAACTCGGTTGCCACATCAACGGCGTGAGTTTCAAGCATTTTCGGGTACGTTCTCGATGTTTCCATTCGATTTCCATTCGCGTCCAATGTGAATTCGTATTTTGACAACGCTTCTGCTTCACGTTTCAAACGCGAACCATACGATTTTGGGATGTCGCTTATACTATCGTCGTTGTCGTTGTCTGAGAATATCTCCTCTGGATTTGAATTCAACAATTCAAAATGCTGTCTCCCGAATTTTTTTGCTTGATGCTGTTGCTCTTTGCAGATGGGAAACGCCGAGTAGCACAGGGATGGCTTCACGTATCTTTCGCAAGTCGGTGATAATTCGCTGAAAACGAAAGCGAGCAAAATTGTACGTGATACATATAGATGAATAATGACCGTATCGAAAAAGTTGCATCAGTCAGATACTGTCTCATAAATTGAAGTATCCATTTGTATCCACAGAGGTTTTAGAGAACGTACTTCGAATAACTGATGACCTGGAGTGCCTGATTCAGTTGATCTTCCAATAATTTTTGCGTTCGTTTATACCGAATGTACACGGATCGATTGCCTACGTATTCCGCGCAAGTCCGGCCGATATACAGCTGTGAAACAAGAAGTAAAAATTACCATTAATACCTAAATTTGGTAGGAGAAGAAAGCGAAACTCTGATTTCTTACCTCGCATGTGCCTTGGAGTTCCTCCCGTTGTCCCGCCGAATCAGCAGCATTGGCAGTTCTAGATGGTGGTTGAAAATCTATGTTCGAATGACCGCCCAGCACGGTAAAGTCTACTCCGCTCGATTGCGAACTGGTCGGTTGAGGACTGGGAGAAAATATATCCGTTAAAGGATTTGTAGGATTCAAATGTGAAATATGCGGCGTCGAGACGCCGATTCCAGAGATATCCAATTTATCTCCGTCCAAGGTACTGCAAATAAGCAAAACAAGCGAACATCAATAAGGGGAAAACATTCCTAGGAATAAAAAAGAGTTGGCAGGGCGTTCGATAAATATGGCACAAATTTCATTTGTCGCGATGTTGCAATGATTTTTTATCGACGTTGCTCTCAAGTCGGTCAGAATTGATGTTGTGTTTTCAAACGACTTTGTGGATAAGATGATGCACATGCGCAATTTTACGAGGGAGGAATTGACGTGTGTAGCGTAGTGCAGCAGAGTATAACCTCGAAAAAATGTCAACAGTGATAATCTGCTGCACCTTCAGTCATATACACAGATAATCCTATTACTCTCGGTAGGTTTTGATATGTGTACAAATTTGTACGTATAATTGGCTAGATAATTGACTAAATAAGGAAATAAACGAATACGTTACTCGGTATTATTCGTGTCGGCAATATTCTCCGTGACATTTTTCGTGAGTACGAAGATATAAAGGTTTTGTATAAACGTTATACACGTAATTAGTTTCATATCAAGTTATTGGCCGTCAAAACATTCGCATTGAATGTCGAGACGAGTATTCTATCATTCGCGTCATCTGATTATCTGATACACCGCGAAGTATGTATATGAATCGATTAGCGCGGAGAGGCGACTCGTTTCGTTTGTTTGCGATATATCGTGTTGCTTCAAACAATCGATTATTGTCGTAGGTCCGCGACCACAAAGGCAAAGGATCAGGCAGGAGTAGGCAGGACACGCCGCATCGCAGTGGCGCGTGTTGCGTTCTCGCTGTGTAGTGAGCCGCGACCTAGCCTCGCGCAAGGCTTCTTTTCCCGCGCGACAAATGACGATCGCATCGAGTACCACGCGCGACAGTATGAAATGACATGGTATACATTTGAAACGATCGTTTGTAAAAAATCGGATTCTAGTTTCTTCTACTTTTTTCTCTCAAATCTTCTTAGAAATCTGAATTACAAGAATACTGGGGTCTGGATGTACTGTAAAAGACAACCGAGAATAAATAAATAAATAAATAAGTCCTCACGTATATGATTATACATGCAAGCACCATGGTAACGTGACTTCCTCGCGTTATTTAGGTGTTAACTAGGAGATTTCTCGAGCATGAAAGACCTCTGAATTAAGTTAATAGGCGTTTTCGTAATTATTCGATTTTGCTCTGAACTTTTTAAATCTAATTAAATGCTTGAAAAAATGCTTGGAGAAAAAATTAAAAAACATTTTTCCCTCAATTTTCAACTTTTCGTTCCAGATTTTTAATTGAAAAACACTTTTGAAACCAACAAAGTTGCTGAATTTTCAATAGCGATATCGAGGCTGCGTTGTTCTCCTTTATTTCATCAACGGTTCGTCATAAAATGTGTTCACCAGGCGTGAAATTGTTCTCCGTGATCGAAAAAAAATCAAACACGCGCGCATGCCAGACGAACGAATGCGATCGTTCGTCCTGTTCGATAAATCATTTGAGTATCAATTTACCCGTCCAACAAGTCCGGAAAATGTGGTATCATCGGTGGGAAACTGCCAACATCGACAGCAGCGTTGATCGGTCGTCCCGCTGAAATGAGAAACGCACAGTAAACGCACGTAATACTTTTTTCAACTGTTGCATAAAACTGCATCGAGGAAAAAAACAAACAAATAACGTTAAAAACAGAAAAATTATCCTTTTGTACGAGTTAGATGGACTCTCTATGATTTTTCTTAGATTTTTCGGGTCTTCGACGCCGAAATTACATGACTACTAAAAATTTTCTAAGATTTGTTGTATTGCGATAAATCTGCGTCGGACGTAAATTTTTTTTGCGTAAGAGTTATAGATTTTTTGTGCAACTTGAGAAAAAATCAATTAAGATAAAAATCTGATTTAAAGGGTCTGAATGGTAAAATAAGGTTACAAATGCCATGTTCACGCATTTCGATACTTGTTTTTCGCTCGAAAAAGTCCGAGGTTAAATGATATGGCAAATAGAAGTTTTTCAGCTAAAGACGAAAGTGGGACGAGATTAAAAAATGAAAATGAGAGAAAAAAAAATGGGTGGCTGGATTGAGGAAGAATGTCTCAGATGTAGCCGATAAAAAATATTTTTTCAAAATAACGTAAACAATAGTTACAGTATGGTTTTAGGGTTTCCTAAAAAAAAATTAGGCCAGAGCGATGTGTGATCGATGTATTCGTCTCAGTTGCGACGATTCGAAACAGGAATTTCGCGCGTTGCGTCGAGATAAGATTGGATACCCCACGAAGAGTAAATTCATTTCATAGACGCGAAGAGAAGTATAATCGGAGAGAAAAAAAAGCGGAGTGTTTGTTCGATCGATGGCGTGGAATCTAAAATTGAATTGACGCCTGTTTTATTGCTATTGGATTTTTAAGTGGTTGTTTAGATTGCGTGTGTAATTTCACACGGTCTGGGGTGTTGGTCCGTGCTGAGGTTAATGCCTGAAAGGTATCGTGTGTCAACTCGACGTGAAAAAGGGTTCTGGTTAGTCTGTAAAAAATCCTTGCGGTATGCCCGCGAGCAGTTCCGAAGTATACTTTCAGATAAACGTTGCCCGCTACAAATTATGCAACGCGTATCACAATTCACGGTTAATAATGGTTCGTTCGCTCGCGACTAGGTCGGCCAGAGGTGAAAATAATTCCCTTCAGCTCGTGAAAAGAAAAACGAGCGGAACGGAATTCTCTTCGTACTTGTACATTCGCCACGTTTGCAGAAAAAATGACATACACCTGTTTTTCATTTTTCCCGATTTTTTGCTTCGCTAATTTTTTTCCTTTTCCAATGATTTTTGGTGGTGATTTGTTGTCAGTGCTATTTTTTTTAGATTTTTCAATTTGTGATTTTTTTCTGGTAATTTTTAGTTCTGGTGTTTTTCTGGTAATTTTCTGTTCTGGTGATTTTTTCTGGTAATTTTCTGTTCTGGTGATTTTTCTGGTAATTTTGCGTTCTGGTGATTTTCTGGTAATTTTTTGCTTTGGTTTCTTTTTCTAGTGATTTTTTGTTTTGGTGTTTTTTCCTGGTGATTTTTCGTTCTGGTGTTTTTTTTTGGTGATTTGTTTCTGGTGAAATTTGTTGTCCTAGTTATATTATTAAACGGGACAGAAATACTTTCGAACAATCGTGCGCAATATAATAGAAAAACTGAGTAAAAGGGGCGAAATGTCGTTGACGTAGGTCGACTGCTGTGATTTTTGTGAACAACGCGATAGGAAAGTGGAAAATAATGAAACTTAGTCTGGTTTGTAGGAGCGCAAGAACGAGGGTAAAAGAAACAAAGTTTACGTTACGCTTTAGGAATCCGACCGAGGAGATGAAAAAAGTAATATCTCGAGTCAAAGACGACTGGTAGCGTTTGGCTAGGAAATTAAAGTGTCTCGTTCCCTCGTATCGTTTGACATACGCGCGGCGGTGGAGCCCTTGCGAGTTTCACTAAACTTTCATTTCAGTAGCTCCCCTTTGTTTTTTTTATTTCCGTTTTTTCCTGATTTAGGCTACCCTCAATTTCTGTTCGCCTCGTCATCAAGGTATCCTCGAGACTTGGGGTCGCGATGTTTCAATCTACTTTGCTACTAAATGTCTCGGGTGTTTTCGGAAGCCGAGATATATCCGTGTGCCCGTAGGAAATTGGTGGAGCTTAATGGCCGCGCTAAAAGGGCCTTGCATCGCCGCATCGTTTACGACCTTGATCTCACACCGTAAAACGCGTTCAGCATCAAAGCATGGACTATTTTCATTATTCCAATCCCATGGATTTCTTAACGCCACTTTTACGCCGCGATTCGTTACGTTTCCAACCGCTTTCCTCCACTCTCAATTTTCGACCCCGTTTTTGGTCCGCGCGGCATCAGACATTCGGCCGTAATTAAGCCGTAGGTACTCTGACCTCGCCTCCGGCTCCGTTACTGCTCGGGCAGCCGCGAAACGGAACTATCACAACGCTCGGCACATTGTTGCCCGAAGTCTGAATTGTTGATATTCGGAAATAGCTCACCGTAGCGGACCATTTTCACTTGCAGAATCCCGTCGCTTTGTATATGGTCACGATCGTTGTTTGCTCTGCAAGAATAATATCCGGTATCCATGACGTCGAGCCTGCTAATCTTGAGACGACTTCCGGCAATATTCTGAGCCGAATGCTCGTGCGTCTGAAAAATACACCCCACTGTAACGAACTCCGACGGATTCTCTCCAGACTGAAGCAAACTCCCATTAAATGCATTTAAACCTTAAATTCCATTTTCAAAAATACCTTTATCGATTGTCGGTAGCAAAAATAATTCTTAAAAGTTTGTACTAACACATATTCTATCGTCGTCTACCATAAACCTCCGAATCGACATCGTTGACAGGCTTGCTACTGCTAAATCTTTTTTTTTCTAGTGTCTGTACCCTAATAGCGCTATTCGCGCTTCATTGGCACTCCTTATCAGCCATTTACCTGCGAATTGATTTTCCTCACGACGACTCGTCCTGGTTCCTCTTCGACGGGTGCTTCGTTCTTGTACCATCGTATTCTTTTGGGAGGCGGATCACCCACAACTTCGCAACGCATATTAACGACGCCCCCAGCTTCTCGAGTGATGTTACTCAACGCTTTAACGAACTTGAGGGTCCCAGCTTTGGTGATCGAGGTCGCATCAACTTCGGTTCTGCAACAGATGATCCGTGCAATGAAAACAGCAGTAAACGAGACCAGGAATGAAAAAAAAGAAACACAAAAAAAAAAAAAAATAGTAAGTCGATCGCGTAACGCTGCTGAAACTCGAGCACCGGTAGTAAACGTTCTACCTATGCCGAGGGTATCTGTGGCGTGGTAACCGAGTGAAAACGAGGCGCGAACTCGTAACGTCGGTCGCAGCAGCATCGCATTTCGAAAGTCCAGCCCGTCATCACGGGGGGAAGAATAATGATAAAAACGAGTAGTAGATACGGGGCATTCTACGTCGAGGCAGACTATTTAAAAAACGTTTGTTTCATTTGTTTCCTGCTTTTTTTTTTCATATTCTCTTGTACCCCTCGGGAAAAACGTTCCATTCGTTTTTTGCCCGTAATTTTATTAATGATGGAGCAAACAATGTTTTTTCAAAGGGGACAAGGAAATATCAAGAAATTGAGGAAATTGAAAATAACTTTGGCGTGGAATGCCCCATACGTAGCGAGGATCGCGCGCCCCAGCATTCAATCGGCGGGTGTTTCTTTTCCGTTTTTTCCTGTTTTTTTCCTACGAGACAGATGAAACAGACGCGGCAATTATACTGGGCGGAGTGAGTCAATTGTGCGGCAAGAGCAACCACGAGCCATGAGTTGTGTGGTCAGTCTCCTCGTTGTACGAACTGCACGGTGCCGTTCGCCGATACGAATGCGGATGCGGCATTCAAGGGTCAACTGGCCGGTCACTACTCGCTTAACTCGATGTATATTCCGTGGGTATTATTAGCGATACCAATCCGAATTATCTTTTGCTACGTACGTCCTGCGCAGACCCGTACTTAACGAGATCGAGAGACTGGTTTGTGAGCGAGGTTGAAAACTTCTATACGTTTCAAACGTCAACGCTCAATTATTCAAATGATTCCGCCCGAAGGGTGCGAGCGAGAGAGCGAGAGTGATGTAAAGTGACTGCGAACCAGATATTCAACGAGGGTCTGGGTCTGAGCAGCCCTAACTCACCGCTAATCAGATTTCCCTATTCTCCTACGTCGGCTCTTATCGGACGCGTGTCTCCGAGTTTGGGATTTGCAATTCTTAAAGATGCACCCCCCCGAGAATACGCGCGATTCACCTTTCGCGACGCGAATGGCTCGTGACACATCCGAAGATGATTCACTCCAGACTACTGCGAAATACGAAGAACGGTTTATTTATCTCTGCTACCACGACGACCATCGTGGTCTGGCTGTTGCAGAGCTGGCGATGTAACTACACCCGGTAGCAAATTTCTTATCGTTACGTAAGATGTTCAAATTTGAGGGTAGAGTAGGGGAGACCGGGGCACAACGGACCCCCTCAGAAATGTGCGGAGAGCAGAAGCACACTGAACCCCCTCACAAATTTGCGGAGAGCAGAAGCACACTGGACTCCCTCACAAATTTGTGGAGAGCAGAAGCATACTGGACCCCCTCACAAATTTGTGGAGCGCAGAAGCACACTAGACACCCTCACAAATTTGTGGAGAGCGGAAGCACACTGGACCCCCTCAGAAATTTGCGGAGAGCAGAAGCACACTGGACCCCCTCACAAATTTGTGGAGAGCAGAAGCACACTGGACCTCCTCACAAATTTTCGGAGAACGGAAGCACACTGGACCCCCTCAAAAACTTGCGAAGACCGGGGCACAGCGGCCCCCCTCAAAAATGTGCTAAAGAATATATTTATCTCAAATTTGTTTATAATGTAGAGATTTTAAGCGATTTCAGAACAAAGTAAAGTACGTAGTGCGAAGAATGAGATGGAATACTTCCATCGTTTTAAAAAATGTAAGTATTTTGTTCAGTGCAACTTGAAAACAACAATGAACTCGATTAGGTTTGTAGTTCTCAATTTCCTCATCTTTACAAAAGTGGAGAGTGCAAAGTAATTTGAAAAAAATAATCATTTTCTGAAAGGGGGTCCGTTGTGCGCCGGATTTTTGAACGTTTGATTCTCATTGTCGTTTTGTTCGTTCGCAAGTATTGGAAAAAATTGCCAAAACGATACATCGAGAACGATTCTGGGGAAGCTGAAGTTTCTGAATCAAGATTCTGTAGGGTCAGATTGACGAGTATATTTTGGGTGGGTACGGCTGTTATAAATATCCTCCATTCGGTTCTCGCATCTACGACGAATTAGGCCCACGAAGAAATCTCGGTTGGGTGTCGCGAGTCAACCGTTTATAACTGTGCCGTGTCTCAAGAAGACTCGAATCTACTTCAGTCGTATCAGAAATCTGATACGTAAAAATACGACGATCGCTAAACTTTGTTACACAATCGGCGCTTCGGGGGAACAGATATTGCTCATTAAACGAGAAGTGAACACTGTTTATAAATTTGAGAAACTCTCGTAAGTCACTCGATTTCCGGAAGAACCACCTCCAGATATTCAGTCCCCGTGTCTCCGATCTAAGCGTTCGTTAACTAATATCACGTGTGAAGGAAGTGGCCCAAGCGCGATATCGAAATTCCCTTTTTGGTAGACGCTAGAGATTAATCAATGCTAAAATGTGACGCTCGTAACTCGGGGGGTTGCGTTGCGTTCGGGATAGACTAAGCTCCTCTACTTACTTGTTAGCGAGTAAATCGCGTAGCATGCGATCGAGTCACGTATTCGTTGTACGCAGTAAAAAATCTTCTTCATTGTGCAAAGTGCACACATTTTGGATAGAATATTTAACATTTTAGTGTGTCGATTCAACACAATCGTTAGTGTCGTTCTATCAGTCCATTTCTCAACACACACAATTCTTATTTAATACTAAAGTAACACTTTTTAAATGTTACTTTCACATTGCTTTGTGTTACTCTTTACACAGAGCCATGTTACTTCATCACTACACACGAAGTGCGTTGAAATAATACCAATTTTGTGTTTAGTCACACTTTTTAAATGTTACTTTAACATTGCTTTGTGTTACTTTTTACACAGAGTCATGTTACTTTATCACTACACACGAAGTGCGTTGAAATAATACCAATTTTGTGTTTAGTCACACTTTTTAAATGTTACTTTAACATTGCTTTGTGTTACTTTTTACACAGAGTCATGTTACTTTATCACTACACACGAAGTGTGTTGAAATAACACTAATTTTGTGTTTGGCCACACTTTTTGAATGTTATTCTAACATTTCTTTGTGTTACTTTTTACACAGAGTCATGTTACTTTATCACTACACACGAAGTGCGTTGAAATAATACCAATTTTGTGTTTAGTCACACTTTTTAAATGTTACTTTAACATTGCTTTGTGTTACTTTTTACACAGAGTCATGTTACCTCATCACTACACACGAAGTGTGTTGAAATAACACTAATTTTGTGTTTAGTCACACTTTTAAATGTTACTTTAACATTCCTTTGTGTTACTCTTCACACAGAGCCATGTTACCTCATCACTACACACGAAGTGTGTTGGAATAACACTAATTTTGTGTTTAGGCACACGTTTTAAATGTTACTCTAACATTGCTTTGTGTTACTCTTTACACAGAGTCATGTTACTTTATCACAACACACGAATTGCGTTGGAATAACACTAATTTTGTGTCTAGTCACACTTTTTAAATGTTACTCTAACATTGCTTTGTGTTACTCTTTACACAGAGCCATGTTACTTTATCACTACACACGAAATGCGTTGCAATAACACTAATTTTGTGTTTAGTTACACTTTTTAAACTTTACTCTAACATTGCTTTGTGTTACTCTTTACACAGAGTCATGTTACCTTATCACTACACACTACAGAATGTGTTGAAATAACACCAATTTTGTATTTAAAAAGTCGTTAGCACAAATTTTTGTGTTAATCTGTCTACACGAATAGTGCAAACGGATTTTTTACGAGGAATAAAAAACAAACACGTTTGTCCCGATCTTTGGTTGGCTATAAATCCGTTTTCTCGCGTAGGATCGCGTCGACGAAGTCGTCCGATGAAATTTCCTGCGGATGGTCGTGCACGGGATTTTGATAGAGGCAATTTCGGTCGGATAACGAAGGATCGGCTACGCACTGCCAATATTCAATATCGTCTTTGCACCCTCTATTTCGTGGCATAAACTAATTAGCTCCGTCACTACGAGGGTGCCGGTGAAAGAGACCGGGAACGCCGTTCCGATTGGGCGAAAAAGTCTCTCAGCTTAGGAAATTGAATGAGAAAAATTCACGTCACCGTCAGCGACGAAGCTTTTTGACGCGGAACTCTGATGTGATTTAATGTGAATAAATGTGATCGTCGAACGATTGATTTTCGAGTATCGATTTCTCATTCGCTTTACACTGCGAAAAATCGGTAGTGCATTTTCACTCCCATGATAAAAATGAAAATAACGTTTTTCAAATAATAAAAACAAAATCCTTCTCGACGTGAATTTTATTCTAGGGGAATTGAGTCAATTAAAAAACATCCACTCCACAGATCAATCCCGGATTTTTTTACACTGTGCTCACCCGTTTGTAGTAGCGTCAAAGACGTCGTTGTAGTCCTCCTCGGTCCCATAATCTTGCACGTTGGGATCCAGATCTTCCACATCGGTACTTCCACCTGAAACTGTAAAGAAAAACCAATTTATGGAAATATTCAATTTTAGTGGCATCCCGAGTGACTGATTCGAAGAATCGATTTTTTAATACATTTTTTTTACATAATTTTCATCCAAATGTATACACTACAAAAATTTGCGTCGCCGTGTAGAGTGTACAAATTTTTGTGACGAATATTTAACATTTTATTGGGTTGATTCAACACTATCGTTAGTGTTGTTCTCACAGTTCGTTTTTCAACACACAAAAATGTTATTTGATACTAAAGTAACGTTTCTTAATGTTACTCTCACATTGGTTCGTGTTACTTTCAATATAGCGCCCTGTCACCTCATCACTATTTCTACACATGTACACATTTTGGGCAGAATGTTAACAATTTAGTGTGTTGATTCAACACAATCGTTAGTGTTGTTCTATCAACACACAAAAATGTTATTTGATACTAAAGTAACACTTTTTAAATGTGACTCTAACATTGGTTCGTGTTACTCTTTACACAGAACCGTGTTATTTTCAATATAGAGCTGTGTCACGTTATTACTACACACCAAGTGTGATGAAATAACACTAATTTTGTGTAAATAAAATCTGTTACCACAAATTTGTGTGTTAAATTTGTGTAGAATATTTGGCATTTTCCTGTGTTGATTCCACTCAATCGATAGTGTTGTTCTCACAGTTCGTTTTTCAATCCACACAAAAATGTTATTTGATACCAAAGTAACATTTTTTAAATGTAGTCTAACATTGGTTTGTGTTACTCTTTACACAGAACCGTGTTGCTTTTAATATAGAGCTGTGTTACTTTATCACTACACACCAAGTGTGATGAAATAACACTAGTCTTGTGTAAATAAAAGCTGTCACCACAAATTTCTGTGCTAAATTTGTGTAGAATATTTGGCATTTTACTGTGCTGATTCCACTCAACAGATAGTGTTGTTCTCACCGATCGTTTTTCAATCCACACAAAAATGTTATTTGATACCAAAGTAACACTTTTTAAATGTAGTCTAACATTGGTTTGTGTTACGTCTAGCACAACACTATGTTACTCCTAACTCAGAGCCGTGTTACTCTCAACACACAGTGCGTTGGAATAACACTAGTTTTGTGTAACCAAAATCGTCGACACAAATTTTTGTGTCAACTTTGACGGAAAATTGTGCACCGTCTAGTGCAGAATATGATAGCGCAGTGATTTTCCGATACACGAAGCCGTTCGACTATTGAACCCGCAATCGTGGTAACCGAAAAACCGACGTTTTTTGACGACGAGTGGCTAAAATTCTTCGTACCTCAGCAACGAGCGACAATTTCGGGCTGAAAAAAATTGTGTAGCGTGCTCGAAGCGCGAATGATAAATATGTGGTAAAAATTCGCACTTGCATCCTTATTTAGTTCGTAGACGAAAAAAAATGGCAAAAAGGGCAAAAAAGAGCTTTTGCGCGGGACAACGAGCTTGGAGCGAATTTCCGTCGATGTTTTTCTTGCAAAACTCAATTCCAAGTTCCGAATGGGATGCGAATTTGGTGTAGATTCGGTGGCACGATGAAGCCACACTGGATAGAGATTTCAGCGCGGTTGTTGTAACGAGCGACGATGCATCGATCTGTCGCCGGTTAAATGGAACAGACTTCGACAGAAATACGCGATTAGCGAGCTCGTGAGAATTGTAGAACGAGAACGCGAGTTGTTCCATGTTGTGTGGCGATGATGGATTGAAAGCTTTCGTCGCAGCAGACAGACGTTGCGGTCGTGGCTTTGTTCGCTGCTTTCGCGTAAACGAGAAAAAACGTGGGTCGACGCAGGGGCGAGAAAGCATCCGCGAATCTGGTCGGGCGTAGTCCGTTGCAAGTAGAATACAAACGGCAAGTGAAATTGCGCAGGCAGTCGGTACCCACCCCAAAGCTGGGGTTTGCGCGGCGCGGCTAATACGACTCTATTTGCGGGGAGAAGTCGGGCCAAATTTTCAAATTTCAATTTAAAAATCCAAATTTGCTTCCCAAATTCGCTAACAATGTTGGCAACCTCGGAGAAAAATAAAGGAGCAGGATAGGATATTTGGATATGCTGGCACGACAGCAGGTACGAGGAGCGGTGGTAAACTAGCGGCGGTATATTAGCGGTAGTTACAAAACTCGAGGACGTATATCGTATCGTCGCCATTACCATATCTCACCGAGATCGGTATCTCCGCTCGTTTAATAACCCCGCGCCGCGTTGTCAAAGGAACTCGCACCGCACTTTTGTAGACATTAGCCATCCGTTTTCACTCGCGTTTGGGTACCTCGACCCACGCCGACTCTCGCCTCCCTCGTCTTATCGTTTCACCCCGAAGATCCGTCGGATCTGCGAATTCTATGCTCGAAAGCCCCATGCGCCGCGACAACTATTTGCAACAAATAACGCTAATTCAGACGTGACCTTGGTTATTTTGCCAAACGAACCGCACCAGCAGTTCTGCACTTATTACAATCAATAATAATGATACCGGCATGCATAGGGGAGACCGAGGCAAGACGGCCCACCTAAGCCGATTATTATTCTTTGTGGCTTTTAACCATCAAGTTGATTTACTCTCGTCCAGCTTCAACTCAATTCACCCAAATTTTGGTGAAGCTCCTGAATTTTTTTTTTTTTTTTGGCAAGCCGGCCCCCTCCGAAAAAAAAATGATTTTTTTTTTTAATAATTATAATTGTTCTGTTGGATTCTATAACAAATTATATGAATAAATTAAAAGTTATTTAATAAAAAATAACTTAATTGATTGATAATTATTTTTCTATTGAATAAAAAATTGATTATTGGTATTTTTAACTTTTTCAAATGCTCTATTTTACTCCAAATCCGTAGAATTAACCAAAAAATGATATTTCTATTAAATTAATCATGACTAGGTTATAATAATATGAAATACATTTTTTTTAGAATTTTTGAGTGGTTCATTTTGCCCCTAGTTTCACGTATAGGGCTACAAATGAGTAAATAATATGAATTTGTGATAATCAAAAGAAAACAAGAAAAATAAATTTTTGGTTAATTTTTGAGGTGGGCCTTCTTGCCCCAGGGGGACCGTCTTGCCCCGGTCTCCCCTACCTCGTAAACAAATTTCATGAACACGAATTTATTGGCGATAATGAGTAGTGTTTGCGTACTATCGCTGATAATTTAGCAGCCCACTGTAAGATGAATATTATATTGTTTTTACTAGTTAGCAGGGGCATCGTCCAACTATCCTGCCAAAAATGGAACAACGATCAAATTCAAAAATTATACCTGTGTTGGAAAATAAATTTAATTTTTCTGTTGTACCAAAAATGGAACAGTGACTGAGATACAAAATTGTAGCTCCGTTGGAAAATAAATTTAATACGTTGATCCTACAAAAAACGGAACGACGCTCAAATTCGAAAATTATACCTGCGTTGGGAAATAAATTTAATTTTTCTGCTGTCCCAAAAATGGGACAACGACTGAGATACAAAATTGTAGCTCCGTTGGAAAATAAATTTAATACGTTGATCCTACAAAAAACGGAACAACGCTAAAATTCAAAAATTATACCTGCGTTGGAAAATAAATTTAATTTTTCTGCTGTCCCGAAAATGGAACAACGACTGAGATACAAAATTGTAGCTCCGTTCGAAAATAAATTTAATACGTTGATCCTACAAAAAACGGAACGACGCTCAAATTCAAAAATTATACCTGCGTTGGAAAATAAATTTAATTTTTCTGCTGTCCCGAAAATGGAACAACGACTGAGATACAAAATTGTAGCTCCGTTGGAAAATAAATTTAATACGTTGATCCTACAAAAAACGGAACAACGCTAAAATTCAAAAATTATACCTGCGTTGGAAAATAAATTTAATTTTTCTGCTGTCCCAAAAATGGGACAACGACTGAGATACAAAATTGTAGCTCCGTTGGAAAATAAATTTAATACGTTGATCCTACAAAAAACGGAACGACGCTCAAATTCAAAAATTATACCTGCGTTGGAAAATAAATTTAATTTTTCTGCTGTCCCAAAAATGGGACAACGACTGAGATACAAAATTGTAGCTCCGTTGGAAAATAAATTTAATACGTTGATCCTACAAAAAACGGAACGACGCTCAAATTCAAAAATTATACCTGCGTTGGAAAATAAATTTAATTTTTCTGCTGTCCCGAAAATGGAACAACGACTGAGATACAAAATTGTAGCTCCGTTCGAAAATAAATTTAATACGTTGATCCTACAAAAAACGGAACAACGCTAAAATTCAAAAATTATACCTGCGTTGGAAAATAAATTTAATTTTTCTGCTGTCCCGAAAATGGAACAACGACTGAGATACAAAATTGTAGCTCCGTTCGAAAATAAATTTAATACGTTGATCCTACAAAAAACGGAACGACGCTCAAATTCAAAAATTATACCTGCGTTGGAAAATAAATTTAATTTTTCTGCTGTCCCGAAAATGGAACAACGACTGAGATACAAAATTGTAGCTCCGTTGGAAAATAAATTCAATACGTTGATCGAACAAAAAAATGGGGCGACGATGGAATTAAAAAAAATTATAGCTCTAAAGAAGAGAAATCTCAGCGTGCATTATTCTGCAGGGTTTTTGTTGGCGAAGATTTCTAGTCGCATACGAGCTCTGGCGCCATAAAAGCTACCTGTCTTCGGGGAGGCCTCGTTGACACGTGCCAAAACATATTGGGTAAGAATTTTCGTTTTCGAATAAAAGGGAAGCTCGGAGGCTTGTCAACGCGCCTCGTAAATTTGTCGAGGCCCCTTTTCGTCCCGTTTCATCGAGCAGAGGCGACGCATCCGTTGGATCTGATTCCGGTCGCCCGGGCTTCCAAGATTTTTTCTGAACCGAAAGAATACGGAGTCCTAATCCTAATTCGTCGATCGCGTCGAGGGTGCCGAAATTTGGGTTGGGGTTCGGAGGGAAACGTATTTTGACGCCTCTGACAGTTTGACGACGGTATTCTCATGGTAATCGTTCGTGGCTCTGCCTTTTTTCTCTCTCCCGTCTGCCTTTCAATGCAGCCACAGAGGTCAGGCCCAAAGTTCGTGGCGATAAATCTCGCCCGTGTCGTCGTAACCGTTGAGAGAAGAAAAATCTCTCCTCTTTGTTTTTACTATCAAAGACTTCCAGAGACATTCTAGAAACTTTGGCCAAAAACTCATCGCGTTCTCGCGTGGACCAGCGACGACGAGTTTGGTCCTCGTCTCGTTCCTCCGCATCCCCGAGCCTCGCGCTCCAATTACAGATGACTTTTCCCGTCTCGCTTGATCGTTATAAATTACCGTTGCCGTAGCTCTTATCGGCGTCATCTCGCGTCGTTAAATAAATTCGGTAGATGTTCCTCGGGAGACGCGTACAAACTCTGATTCTCCCAGCGCGCCTCCACTTCCATGCTTCGATCCATGGATCCCGGGCGAAAACTGGCCTGGGCAGCATCAAATTAACCGAGCCATTCATAGGCAGATGGAAAAAAGTACCTACACGCGCGTTTTCGCTCGTCATTGTTTATAAAAAATTATGATAAAATTTGTTATTTTGTAAAACTGATTTTACCACTCGATTCTACGGAGAAAACTGCGACGAAAAGGTATATAACACTTTTTTGGAAAAGCTCGCTTTCTTAGTGTAAAAGCACTCGGCAGCAGAGAATTTCCGGAAATTCGGCTCCAGAGGGAATGAAAAAGGGTTCGACGCGTTTTTAGGGAAATCTCGATATCCCTGGGGCTCTATGAGATATCGTCAAGTTTTTGTGCTCAAAAGTTACTCGCGAATTCGCGTGAGATAAGAGATTAAGATTCAACTCCAGAAACGCGAAATCCGAACGAGAAACCAAGCGAGAGAGTGAGAACAAAATGGAAGGGAAAGAGGAACCCATCGCGAACCCTGAAAAATTCACGTTTTCGCGATTTTCGACGTGTTCTGGTCATCGGACAGCATCGGGACCATGCCCAATGGATCCAAGTCGACCCTCGCAAATCCCAAACAGTACCTGATCTCATATCTACGCTCGCTGGAAGTCGAGATATTCGGAAAACACGAGAAAGACCCATCGCGAATCCTGAAAAATTCATATTTTCGCGATTCTCGACGTGTTCTGGTCATCGGACAGCATCGGGACCATGCCCAATGGATCCAAGTCGACCCTCGCAAATCCCAAACAGTACCTGATCTCATATCTACGCTCGCTGGAAGTCGAGATATTCGGAAAACACGAGAAAGACCCATCGCGAACCCTGAAGAATTCATATTTTCGCGATTTTTGACGTGTTCTGGTCATCGGACAGCATCGGGACCATGCCCAATGGATCCAAGTCGACCCTCGCAAATCCCAAACAGTACCTGATCTCATATCTACGCTCGCTGGAAGTCGAGATATTCGGAAAACACGAGAAAGACCCATCGCGAATCCTGAAAAATTCATATTTTCGCGATTCTCGACGTGTTCTGGTCATCGGACAGCATCGGGACCATGTCCAATGGATCCAAGTCGACCCTCGCAAATCCCAAACAGTACCTGATCTCATATCTACGCTCGCTGGAAGTCGAGATATTCGGAAAACACGAGAAAGACCCATCGCGAACCCTGAACGGTGGAAAGAACAACCAATTTTCCTTAAGTCTACTTCAGGCTGAGAATAAGCTCTGAAATTCAAGTCGACTGGTAGGAAAAAATTGTAGATATCGCGTCAACCAGCTTCAAAAACGTGGTTTCCAGAGAAGAATACTATTTTGCTACGTTTTTTTTTAGTTCGGTTTCCCTCGTCTCTGGCTGTGTGGCTGTCGCGTGCGAGTGGCAATCGAGCTCAAGGAGGGTGGCTACATGCATTAATATGAGAAGAAGTTGATGAAATTTGGTGGTAACAATCTTTAGCTTCAATTACGGAGACCCACATTTTTTTGTACACAGTTATCGAGTAAGTGGAGTACTTTTTGCGCGAAGTGTATATCTGTACTCATGCTAGTGCTATGCTTATACAGGCAAAATTTAGCATCTCATTACTCGAGAACTACGTAGAAGAGAAATCTAAAAAAAATTGTATTTTCATATTCAGTACCAAGGAATGTACTGTCACAAATTCTATTAATTTCTAAGCTTTTTCAAATTTGCTGGGCTGTCAAGTCAAATTTCCTAGGCATCATCGCTGCGTGTAGCCACCCTCCATAAACGAACTTCCCAATGAGCTAGAGACGTGAAACTTTAAACATAAGTCAGAATCGGATGACGATCCAATACTAAATTGGTCTCTTATCCCCACATTTGTTTAAACAATTATTGTTTAAACAAATCGAATTTGGGTGTCGAGCTAGAAACGTGAAATTTTAAATATAAGTCAGGATCGCATGACAATGCAATATCCAACCGGTTTCTTGTGTCCACATGTGTTTAAATTATAGTCTAAAAAATAGAAAATAATAAATTGAATTTAATAGAATGTAAAATACCACGTTTTTAAAACGGACTAAGAAGTATAAAATAATTGTTCATGGTCCTAAAATGTCAGTGGCAACGGATATATTCGTAATACTTGGACAAAAAAACGTGGGAGGTGCTGCCAGTAAACAATGCGAGCAGACATTCCAGCTGAATTCACAGCTAATTTCAGTGAATTGAAGATGCAATTTATTTACTCCTCCTCAACTATCCTGCATTGTTCGTGTCGCCCCGCGTTTTTCTCACCAAGTATGAGGAGTATAACCGTAGCCACTAAAGTTGTAGGGCCATGGAAAATTATTTCATGTTTTTTAGTCCGCTTTAGACATGTGGTGTTAAAAAAAAATCAAAAAAAAAAAAAATCGAAAAACGATGGATCAAACGACTCGAGGCGGACCATTGCAAGCGATGCGCCGGAAATCGGCCTTGAATCTCGAGTAGATCGGTTCCCTAAAAAAAACCAGCTCGGAAAATGTGGTTTCCAGAGCTTTTCGACGAGCGCACCTCTCCGCGCCCAAAATGCGGACGATTCGTCGTTCGCCATTCGCGCGCGCAGCTCGAGCACCTCGGCTGCTCGCGTTCTTATCTCGCGTGACCAGATGCTACGCAGCATCCGGAGGCGGCGCGTGTCGTTAAAAATGAAGGCAGCGGAGAGTTGAAAACGAGACGAGGAGTAGTAGAAAAAACCGCGGATGCGTTGGTTTCCGTGTCTACATTAATATTCCATTACCCGTTGACATTCCCGAACGTATCCGGTGGTCCCAGATCCGTAGGTCGACGCGTGATTAGGCGCATCGAGCTTTTACGACTCCGCGACGAATAAAAACGTATCCGACACGGACGCACCGAGATTTTCCGTTTCCATTTCGCTTCTCTTCGCTTCTCTCCCTCACCGATTCCTCCGCGCGCGCGCGTTGCCCACGTTTCATCCGACTATAAAAGAAAAGATTTTACGGCAACGATTCAAAAGACTGAAAGCGCCGCTCGCAAAAGCAAACAGTTATAACGTAAACCGAGCTCGGGCCTTGACTCGGTGGCGGCTGCTGTTACCGCCTGATATTACAACTCTCATCCGGAAAAATTTTCGAAGGCGTCGCCTGCCTTTTTCGTTGGTCAAAGAGAATCGCGCTTTCATCTCTCTACCTTCGCGTATTAATACTTTATCAAACAACCGAACTCCCCTCCTTCCTCGACAATGCGCGACCCCTTGCGCCGAGTGGCTGCCCACGCGACTCGCCACTCGACCCTCCTCTACACGTTCTGCTGGCCTTGCCACTCAAAAAAAAAAAAAAAAAAAAAAAAAAAAAAAAAAAAAAAAAAGTTTTCCCTGCAAATTTTACACTCTCATCTGCCTTGAAACTGTTTCCCACGCTGGAAATGTGCACAAATCGATTTTTATCGCTCACCACCATCTTGCACTGTAAGCTCGAGTGTGCAAATAATTTTTTTGCACCATTTTGATTTATTAAAAATAAAAAAAAACGCTGACTATTTTTTGCTAAATTAAAAAAAAATATATATATGGGGTATTTCACGCCAAATCGGAGTTTTTGAGTAATTTGAATTTTTGATTGACTCCATTTTTGCATATTTTCGAGTAGCCGTCCAAAGGCTCTTTCAGGTGAAGTTTGACATTTTTTGGATCAGTGGAACAAAAAATCTTTTTTCGGTTTATCGCTTACAACTTCTTAAAAAATGGTCCAAATTCCAATGTTTTTGGGTTGAAATTTTTACTTTCTTACGTACTTTTTAGAAGAAGGTACAGAAAAATTATACAAAGTATTTGCAGTTTTTTAAAAAACAAATTTTGATAAGACTGAAAAAAATTAAGTAGCAAATCACTAATTTTTTTTCGTTTTAAGATAAATATATTTTGGAGATATACATTTTTTTGGGGCCAAGATAGTGATTAGGTGTTCGAGCTAATATTTCGATTTTTTTCCACGAAAGGGTCACTCGAAATTTTGCCTAGTAATTTTTTTTTTGATAGAGGAGAGCAATACGCGACTCCACGGATTTTTTCAAGATGGAAGAAAGCCTCAGTGAGAGGAGAAATCTGTTTTGCGTCAATTCTCCGTTTTTTTCAATTTTGTTCCACGGTCGTGTGATTATTACTTCCAAATTTACCCAAAATCGTTTTTTTTTATATTTAGAATTTATTTTTTCGTTAGTAAAGAATTTCCCTACATTGAAAATAATTCCTAATATTTGGAACTGCCCCCTGGAATAAATATATTTTTGGCCTCTTACAGTAAATATTTTTTTTAAATTTTGTAATAACTTTGTAAAATTTGTTTTTTTTTTACAAAGTAAATTAAAGTACTGCCAAAAAAAAGAAAGGTATTTAAGATAGTCGTTTTTCCAGCTCTCAGACTAACCCGAGTCCCTCCGAGTAGAGCAAACGAAGAGATCGTGGCGACATAACCTCAATTTCATCGCATCGATTCAGGTTGGCAGCACTGCGGGCGGCCATTTTCCTTGGATCTAGTTCTGGTACGTCGGCGCGGGAAAGTGCCGCCGTTCGAAATGGAGGAGACATTCGCGTTTCGGTATTCGCCGAAGCTCGTCGTCGCCGTCCCGTTTTTTCTCCCTCGCGCGTCTGTTAGCTCTCGAGTTTTGCCCGAAACTAGTCTATTTATAATCCCGCAACGGAAATACCGAATGCCCGACATTTTTTCATCATTCGTAAGGAATTCTCGCGCATGGAAGACGAGTCGAATGAATTGCTGCCGATAATTCACGGCTCATTTCGACCCCGCCTAAGCTTTCGAACGTATTTATTTTCGAATATGATAAAAAATGATCCTTGACTTATCGTCATCGGTTCTCTTGTAACGCCGTCAGAATACGAGGAACCAAACTGTTCGAAGGACGCAGCTGCGACGTCTATTTTCAATACGCAGAAGGATTTCTCGCGAGCGCGAGGACGCCGCGCGCTGCTATACCGCCGAGCGCATCTGACAATAAACGTCTGCAACGAATACAAAAACGCTCGTCGTATCGCGAAAAATGATCGGATCGAGACGATCCACGGATCGTTAGAAAGCTGCAACTATCTACTTTCCGAATCTCTGCGTTAATAATTTTTCGAAAAATTTCCACCGGACTTACGACCGCCTAAACCCAAGCGCGTCCAAATCAATTTGTCTTCGTCCAACTTCTCCGAGCTGCAGCGTCCACAAAAAAAATCGCATCGCATGGTTCTTTGCGCCGATCGAAAGAGCATTCCTTTCGCTTTAAGGGGGTATTCTGGTCTAGAGACATGAATTTTAGGTAATTTTTGAAGTGCTGTAAAAAAAAAGCAATTAATATTTTTAGTATCAATTATTTTATATATTATTTATTCACATTAGAGGAATAAAAAAAAAATTAAAAAGTAAACAAAATTCAAAATTCCGTTGGTTATCAGCTGATGAAGTGGGGAGTCTCAAAAATTTGGTGCGTGACCATACCCACGATTTTAACCCTCCTAGCAATCTGAAACCAAAAAATAAAAAAGATTATCAATCTATAATAATGTCGCAATGTCTGGAACTACGGAAAAGCTGGATTTTTTTTTTCTCACAAAATGGCGACTGCCTAAAGAAAAATAAAGTTTTGTACCACTTTTTTTTACTTTCTCCGATTTTTTAAAAATAGTAAAAATAGAAATTTGGGGATGAGCTTAGTTCCGGACATAAACAAGTCCCTAAAGAAGACTCTTTTCAAATTTCAAGTAAATCGGTTCGGTAGAACCTGAGAAATCGTGGGTATCGTATTAAAAAAGACAGTTCTGAGAAAAACGCGTTTAAAGTTTCAAGTAAAATTTTTTCAGTCTAAGTCATAAAATTAGATTTTAATCTTACATTTATTCAATCTGCCATTCCTGCTGCATACATCGGACCTTCCTCGACTTCGCAAAAACTATTTTCGGCGTTTCTCTCTTCCATTCGAGCAGTTCTGGCCTCCTTTGCTGCGCTGGATGCTCGTATCTCGGAGCGGTCGTCCGGGCGTTATCTCGCCTGATAGCAAATGCATCCGCTTCTGGACTCCGCATCCTTTTCAATATCGGCATGAAGCCTTCATACACACAGCAATAAATGTTGCTGAGGATTTTTTATCCATTTTATTTGAAAAAAATTGAAATAATCACTCAAATATTTTTATTTCCCTCAGCACATACGTTCACGTGGTTTAGAGGTTACAATTCAACTGTTAGCAGGTGGATGTAAGCGAATACTAAGTATAAAAGACACAGGTCACCTAGATTTATTGTATTTGCCTTTTGCTCGATTAGTTGCGGCCCAAACGGTTTGGATGCCAGCTCAGCAAAATACTTATTTCTCCGAAAATAATTTGAATTTTGAAAAATCCTCTCGTAGACATATTCTTAAATAGTTAAACGTTGAAAATATGAAAGAAAAAAAATCGATTTTTTTTAATTTCTAGACCAGAATACCCTCTTAAAATGCGCCCATGCAGGCTTCCGTACATTTTTTTTCCACCGACTTATAACCTTCCTACGAAAAACGTTGCGAGCGCGCTCTCGCGGTCGACGGCTGTCGAGCCGATGAGCGTAAAAAAATCCAAAATCCAAACGTTTTGGAAAGCTGAAAATCTGCTCTTCAAAACGCTCCAATCGCTTTTGCCCATAAAATTTTTTTCCGACTGCAATATCCGTTTTAGCAGATTAGCAAGCGAAGATTCCGCGCACCGCGCGAACTCGTCTTCGCGTAGCGCAAAATTTACCATCGAGGACCGGAAAACGACTGGGGTACATAGCAGCAAACTAACAATACCGTGTTTCTTATTTTGCCATTTGTTCATCAGTTTTTTAAACTAACAATTACTGTACAAAATAGGGGTATTTTTTTTTTTCATTCACTCGCTAATGGTACAGTTGTTCTGGTTCCAGTTTTCGCCTGGGCCCTAATAGCTCGATAGAATGCTCACTTTTCAACGGTGTTCTCCACAGCGGTGTTCTCTACATTCGACGTGCGCGCACTTTTTTCCCCAGCCAGCGGTAAGAACAAAAATGTCGTAACTACGCGTTTAATACGCGCGTTGCACTTTGCTTTGTCGTCGCTCGCGTCATTGCCTCGCGAGCGAAATTCTCATTCCGTCGTGCTCGTTCCTATTTATATAAACTTTTTCACCCCGGCACCGGTGTCTGATTGCTGGGGATTTAACCCCCGAGAGTTTGCCGTGCGGCCAGTGGGGTGGACCGAAGTGTAGGGTGTGAGAGATAGAGCGCGAGCGAGACGGAGCGCGAGAAGTCGGTACGTAGCAAAGAGTGTTCTCACCCCCCGCGCGCGGAAGACAGACGCATCGGCGACTCCCCGTTGAGAGCACCCCTCGAGTGCAGCCCCGTTGAACGGTTCTCGCGCTTCGGGGTGCGACGCGAGGTGGAGCACCGAGAGAGAGAGAGAGAGAGAGAGAGAGAGGGAGTATAGGTCGATTCGTCCGCCTTTGATGTCTGCGACAGAACCACCGGAGGGTTAACGGGGTTTGCGAGGAGGGAGGGAGGGAATTAGAGAAAGGGAATCGCGGCGCACGAAGGTGGAGACCGGCGCGGAACTGCTGATAATTTCGGTGTGGAAAGGCACGACAAAGAAACCGAACGTGTTCGTGGTCGGGCGTCGAATCGCAATTACCTCGTTTTTAATATTCTTAATTGAGTCGTCGCGTTCTTCGTTAGTCTCACCGGCGAAACGCGCAGTTCCGAAATTGTCGGGGAGAAACAGCCTAAAAAAACCCGCCACCTCCTCGGGCTGCTCGTCCCTTAATTTCCAGGACTACTCGGCGATTGTTTGTTAGCGAAGAACGGTTTGCACCCCCTTCGCCACGAACCGCGCATCCTCTCCGCGGAGATTGGGGATGTTAATCGTACCTCCGAGAGACTTTACCTCGTTAGTTTTTGGGGAAATGGCGGTACAAAAAAAAATGGCGGGGGAAAAGGAATCGGAACGATTTTCGGTGGGGAGACGAATTTTGCGGGGAGAGGGGGGAAGAAATTGGGAATCAGTTGTAAAGTGTTTGCATTCGCTGTGTGGCTAAGAGATTGGGAATAAGTTTGAGGGGAATTCGTGAAATTGGCGATAGAGAAAAACGAGGCAAGGCGAGGAGAGCGAAGGAGGGAGGAGACGTTGGTCTCGCTATGAAAAAATTTATTCCGTTGAGAGAGGGGTGTCGTCGCGTAGTCGTCGACTGTTGGGATCGAAACGTCGTTAGAAACGCGTTCGATTCGAGGGTAGGGTAACGAGGGTAAGTATGAAAGAACCCCGCTCACCCCATTTTTCTCCCTGGCACGACTATGAAATTGTACCACGATTTGTTTTTTCTTCTTTTACTTATTTTACTTTACTTTACTTTACTTTACTTTACTTTACTTTACTTTACTTTACTTTACTTTACTTTACTTTACTTTACTTTACTTTACTTTACTTTACTTTACTTTACTTTACTTTAATTTACTTTACTTTACTTTACTTTACTTTACTTTACTTTATTTTATTTTATTTTATTTTACTTCATTTTATTTTATTTTATTTTATTTTATCTTATTTTACTTTAGTTTACTTTATTTTATTTTATTTTATATTGTTTTATTTTATTTTATTTTATTTTATTTTATTTTATTTTGTTTTATTTTGTTTTGTTTTATTTTATTTTATTTTATTTTATTTTATTTTATTTTGTTTTATTTTGTTTTGTTTTATTTTATTTTATTTTATTTTATTTTATTTTATTTTATTTTGTTTTATTTTATTTCATTTTATTTTATTGCATTTTATTTTATTTTGTTTTGTTTTATTTTATTTTATTTTTATTTTTATTTATTTTTATTTTATTTGTTTTCACGTTGGCGAGAACATCGTCGTCGAGGTTGCCGATGGTGTATTATCTAGTGGCAAACGAAATTCCATCGAGCACGTTACTCGAACGGGTTTCCAGGCTGCTGCAAGTCATCTCTCTTTGATGCGAGATTCGTATGTAGGTAACTCGCTTGCCACGTGGTCGCCGCTACTCGTACAGGTCGCGCGTGTCCGTAAGAGCTGGTGAAAATTCAATCAACGAAGATATTCATCGACAACACCTCTCGCATCGTCGGCGTGTCATCGTCCCTCGTTCCGACCGAACCTCGAAATTGCATCATCTCACGAGCAGTTTCGAAAATGCGGCTCTATTTTTTTGCTGGCGAGATAGTAAGTAGAAAAATGCTAAAAATTAGATTCACCTTGACAACATTGTTTTTTTCCTCTCAAAACTACTTTACAAATTAAAATGAACACTCTTCTACGTGTGTGTAAAATAGTTTTGACACGAGACAAGAAAAATAAAATGAATATTTCTACGTATATGAAATAGTTTTTTGAATGGACGAACAATAATTTTTTTTTCTTGTTTACAAAATATTGGTAATGTCTGCCCGGTGGGACAGCTTCCCAGCTTCACGGTCCATTTAATCAGCGCTTCGATCATTTATTCATCGAGCATTTAATAACATTTGTGCTCCCCGTCGCGTTGATCCGCCCCAAACACGCATATACTATCGTGTTATCTCGCGTCCACCGAGGGTTACGGTCTCGTTAATCCTACATTCATCGATCATTCGACACGCGTAATCCACTTCACGCTCGTCTTCCAACCGCAACGCGTTCCCTTATCGCGAGCGAATTTTTCGTACCAAACCTCTCAAGTACCCATTCCCAGCGAGCTCTTCTTCACAAAGAAGATAACAAATACCAATGAATAAATAACAATAACAATAACAACAACAACAACAATAATAATAATCCTGGGCTCTTACGCAGCTACAAATATCTTGCATTTTTGGACGCATTAAAATCAGGCAAACTACCCCCTCGCGGAATTTGGCCCATTTTACTAAAGTGCATCCAAAACCTTCACTTGAGTCAGCCTAAATTTTGAACCTCTCTAATTGTAAATACATTTGAATGAATTAAATAATTTTTGTATATTCGTGACTTGTTCGATAATAAATTTTTAATTCGAAACTGAGTAAATACCGATATAAATAAACGTTTAATAATAAAATTTCATTAGAAATTGAATTATTACCAACGTAAAGAAACTTTTGATTGGAAACTGAATTGCTACTGATATATTGTACTTGGTGAAAGATTTGATTTGGAGAAGCCTAGCGAGGCTAACGTTTGCCGGTTATTATTATTATATATTCCCGGTTTATCCGTGGTCACGTGTCCGGCAACCCCAATATTTTTTTCCGCCATTTATGCAGTGTGCACGACGCGCGAAATCCTATCCGGTGAGTCTGATGCTTACGGTAGGGTGGCTCGTTCCCGGAGCATACGTTGCGCTCAGCGAAGCGAGCGACGAGGTCTCTGATATCGGTCGCGGTTAAAGAATGGAAGGGAAATTAAAGTTCGGCGAGGTAGACGGATAACATTTGGAAATAGTAAACACCTCGGCTGAGATTCACTTTCGAAAGCGTCGGCGTTGGACAGGAAGATTTATCGCGGCCGACAAAAGAGAAGAGAAGGCGAAAAGAGGGGAAGGCAAAGGAAAGAAAGGGGAAGAGGAGAAGAGAAACAAGGTAGAGAAATGAAATAAACATTTTTATTCCCCGACTTCGAGTTACCCGCGGGAAAAAGAGACGAACGAGGAGCCACCGTGGTGGTCGTAAAGCTAATTATGAGCGCGATAAAAATGACCATAAATTATAATGAACCACGGGCGAAAGGGATGCTCGATAGCGATGATACTAGCGCGACGACGACGCTGTCGTAGGTACTCGACGCTCGTTGAGGCTATCTGTTTTTAACGATGCTTCGTTTCTCGCTACGTCCGAAATGGCGAAAAAAAATACCCAAAGAGTTTCGTGCTATTCGGACCTTTTTGCAGTTCTGCAGAAGTTTGAGGATCGGTAGACCGAGATTTCCGCTTTGGAAATGGGATATCTATTGTCGTCGTTGGTATCGCGTTGATGCGGCAAAGATGACTTCGGTTTCACGGAGTTTGGAGCCCAATTTTGTGGAAAGAGTTTACCGCGGGACGCCGTGGATGTTTCACGGCGTAACGACGTGAAATGAGCCGGGATTGGAGCTCTTTGACGCGAAGTTGTACCGCGACACGTTTAAGCCTACGTCGCGACGAGAATAGAAGCGAGAAATCCATCTATCAGCTATTCTCGGGGACCAGGATAGTCTCTTCGTATCTTACCACACGTGTCAAGGTCATCGAGTCAAAAGACTCAAAAACACCGCTACGAATGTGCTCTTTCCTGCTCGCGTGCTCGCGAATCCCCGCCGCCATCGCTGTCGGCCATTTCGCGACGCGGCGCCGCCATTTCGCGTCGCGACAAAGGACGATCGCCGCGCGCCGCGCGCCGTTTCGCCATGGCTGGCGAGAGCGTCGCACCAAAGCCGAATCTCGTGGCCGAAGAGGAATCCTCTTCGAATGGCGGCGCCCAACTCTTTGAAAGTTGAATATTAATCGAGATTTATAACCACTCGAACGACACTCCATTAAGTAGGGGCCCTTCTCTCCGTCTCTAACTACTTCAAGTGGCCGGATGAATTATGACGTGTAGATTGCACGTCTCCGATAAATCGCTTCGCCCAGATGCTCCGATCATCAGTTCCATCTCGGATAAATCTTCGTCTAATTGTAAAACGACTCGTGGACTTTGAGCTCGTCCCATGGAATCTACGGGCTATTCCACTACGGGCGATTTTACCAACGAGGTGCGTGAGTTTGTGTTCACCTCGTTGATGAACCTTAGTTTCACGTGTCCTCTCAAATTAGTTCCGCTCAGGGATTAGCGGTTAATACCATTGCTCGTTTCCTCTCAAGACTTCATGGCACGACTCCTCTCATACCAGCTCGTGCCCACGGACACGTCTGATCAGCAGGACAAAACCTACAATTTCCCCCAAGCTAGAAAAAAAATCATCGAAACCCAAATCCCCTAAATATAGCGCCCTTCCTTTATACATAAATATTTGCTATCACAAAACATTTGTCCAGAAAGTTAGAATTTATTTCAGATTCATAGAAATTTAATAAATTATCTATAAATAACGTTAAGTACTGCAAACCGTTGCTTTGTGACTATCCTCCTTAGAATCTACTTAGTTGCGAGTATTTAAAGCCAGATAGTAGCGAGTAGTAGTAGTAGTAGTAGTAGTAGTAGTAATAGTAGTAGCAGTAGCAGTAGCAGT
Source organism: Arge pagana (assembly GCA_963969455.1). Lineage (NCBI taxonomy): Eukaryota > Metazoa > Arthropoda > Insecta > Hymenoptera > Argidae > Arge > Arge pagana. Next base: position 19,960,071 of record OZ018311.1, on the reverse strand, counting down.
AGCAGTAGCAGTAGCAGTAGTAGCAGCAGTGGTAGCAGTAGCAGCAGTAGCAGTAGTAGTAGTAGTAGTAGTAGCGTAGTAGTAGTAGTAGTAATAGTAGTAGTAGTAATAGTAGTAGGAGTAGTAGTAGCAGTAGCAGTAGTAGTAGTAGTATAGTTTATTGCTCATCAGGGGTACATATTTACTCCGATAGCCAGGGAGGTAGTACTGTTCGCAGATAGTAACAACGTTTTACAGTGTTCACATATGTACGGCGAAAGCTCTTAACATGAAACTTCGTCTGACAAAGTTGCATAAACTTTTTATTGTTTTGTGGTCGCCGGAGTTCAGCAGCGTGATTATTGCACTGTTAGCTTCTACCGTTTGGGTAATTTCGCTTATGTAACGAGTTCTGCATGGTTTGAAAATGGGGCATCTCATCAGAAAATGTTCGGTCGTCTCGGCTTGTCACATGTCGCATATTTGGCATGTTTGTGCGGGTCTAGTTTTGCCGTACATTTCTTGTAGCTCGTGGTGCAGTAAACTTGATTGGCCAGCCTAAGTTGCGTTATTGTTCGCTTTATACTGAGGGAGGAATGTGGAGCGCGATGTTTTGGCGTAAGGTCTTGAGTCGACCTTGGAATTTCGAGCTGACACGATATCGAAGGTAACCATGACTCGAGATCTTTAATGACGCAAGCCTTTAAGATTGCTTCGTATCTGGCAAATACTTCCGTATAATACCTTCTGCCCCGGGCGTCAGGCTCGACGTGATTACGACAGCACACTTTCAGAGCTTTTTTGCAGAAATGGAATTTCCTATAAGAATGTCCACATGCTTCTTATATCGAGAAACAAAAAATGACGGAGCACCTCGTAGAATTGAAGTATCAAGCTGGCCTTTGGGGAGAATCGCCTTTACACCTCAGAGAAATTTTTAGATGATAGGACTTGAAAAAAAATGATTTCGAAATGAGCGAAGGAGTTGTCATTGAGACATCACGAGCTTTCTTCTACGAGAGCCAGCTTCCCCAAATCCAGCAAGGAACATTCACGCAGGGTAGTCGAATGTGGTGGGAGCCTGTCCGTCAGTCGACAGGCCAAGTGAAAGCCGAGTCTTCGTGTTCTCATCGAGGACAAAGCTTCCCGCAGCGAAGCCTATCGCCCGCAACATCTGTGGCTCTTGCGAAGGACTTCCTCGATCGAGTCCCATCGCTCGATGGACTTCGCCAAACGGTGCCCCTCGACGCGACAGATGTCAACTGTTTCCGATTTCGACGCCTGCTACCCGAATGAATTGGAAAATTGTGTCGAAGAATCTTTCTCTCCCCGAGCGTGACGCAATCTGACGTCAAAAAAAAAAAAAAAAAAAAAAAAAAAAAAAAAAAAAAAAAAAATCACGCCAGCATTTTTGTTCCACCACATGAAGTAAGTAAGTAAGTCGAACGAGTAGGTAGGAATCTACGAGAGTATTCGAAAAACTTTTCCAAAGCAGACCAGCGTAATCGGTTTCGATCTTCTTGTAAGCGATGGTCGTCGGGGCTTGAAATTGCATTAGCTTTGATAAAAATCTAATCGTGTCGGCAGTTTGATATTGGGGCTGGAGCAAAGTGTCCAACTTCGTTTGAGATCCCTATGAATTATCGGAGAATCACGACGCGATGGGGTAGCTCTAGCCGAAGCTAATAGACCCTCTGCGAAGTAAAAGTACCGAGCGAAGGCGCGACGCCACAAAGAGCTTTTCCCGCGCACCGTTCGGTGAAATTAATTTTTTTCAAAATAGCTTTGCCCCCTCTATTTTTCCGAAAGTGGTAGACGAATTCAGAGCTCTAAATGTAATCGATCGTATTGTTTGTTCTTCAGTTAAATAAAAAAAAATAAAAAAAATATTTTTCCTAACCATTTTATTTTTTGTGCGAGCTGCTCGATTTTGTTCCAAAGTTGCTGGAAAACTGGAGCAGAAATCTGATGAACGCGGCTGACCGAAATTCGGTCCCTCGCGGGGGGATGGCAGGTGAGAAAAAAGGGAAACAATAATTCTTCGACGGAGGAAGAGGAAAAAAAATGATGGGAACGTGAGGAGAGTTATTAAATAGGAATCGTATTCTTGTAATCCCTTCGGTAATTTCGATTCCGCTTCCATGCCGATGGTTTATCGATCGACGAAGCGTGAATAAAAATCGAAAATGCCAGAGACACGCGTGTTCGGATCGGGCGGAGGGATGACGCGCGGAAGGTCGACTAGTATTTTTATCACGTACCGACGAACCCTCCGCCACGCGCTGATTGAATTACCTGAAAAGTAAATTTCAAAGCCCTGAAAACCGTGGAAATTTCTATCTCTCGCATCCCTTTCATCAACGTGCTGGGAAAAATTTACACCCGCGTCTGTCGAATGGAATGAGATATTGATCTCATCGTTTGGTAACCAACTGTCGACTCTCGCACCCGAAGATTTGTCGTTTTTCGCGAATCGATAACCCCGTCACGTTTTATCGTCGACATCGATACGTAACGATCTCGAAAAACGCTTTGGCAAAAAAAGAACGAAATTTGAGCAAAGATCGGAGGGAAGCCTGCTAAAAACACACAGCTGCGGGATAACGAATTGAAATGGAACGAAAACGAATTATAATCGTGCGAAAAATCAGTCGACTATCGTAACAGCAGAACAAATACTGTTGAAAACTATTGAAATTGGTCGGAAAATAATTCGCCAATCGCAAAGAAAGCAGGGGGAACGATGAGAGAAATACGAAATTACCATGGCGAGATCGACGAGAGTCTGATTATCGTTGATAACCGTGAAAATAGTTGATAACTATTGATAACTATTGAAAACGACCGAAAAATATGCCACAACTAAACTGAAATACGTAAAAGGAATTATTTTCAACAGTAGGCTATTCCCACATCCAAAACTGTTTCGATATCAAGGAAGATTACCAAAAGCATTACGCAAATTGAGGGAATAAACTATTCGAACAATAACGCAGACTATTGAAAACTTACAAGCAAGTGAAAAAGTTCTCCTCAAAAACCTAAGCTAAGCCTTGTAAAAAGCACGAAGAACACAAACTACGGTGAAAATGCAAACAGATTATTGAAAACTATTCGAAACTGTTGGGACACTTGCTAAAACTATTAAAAACTGTTGAAAACTATTGAAAACTATTGAACGCTGTTGAGAGCTGTTTAAAACTATTGAAAACCGTTGAAGACCGCGGGGAAACTATTGAAAACTGATGGAAAACTATTAAAAACTATTGAAAACTGGTGCCAAACTATTGGAAACTATTGAAAACCATTGAAAACCAGGGAAAACTGTTTAAAACTACTGAAAACTGTAGGAAAACTATTTAAAACAGATTGTAAGCTATTGAAAATTATTGAAAACTGGCGCCAAACTATTGGAAACTATTAAAAACCATTGAAAACTACGAAAAACTGTTGAAAACCATTGAAAACTGTAGGAAAATTATTGAAAACTGATGGTAAGCTATTGAAAACTATTGAAAACTGGCGCCAAACTATTGGAAACTATTAAAAACCATTGAAAACTAGGAAAAACTGTTGAAAACTATTAAAACTGTGGAAAATGGGAGGACTATTAAAGGTAAAATCGACGACGAACTATATAACCGTGGAGATTACTAGCGAAATAATTGGAAAAATTGGTGTTTCGCGAAGAGCGTTCAAAAAATGGATCGAGGAATGTTGAGAAATCCTGGAAATTAATGAGAGATATGCGGGAGATGTCAGAACGACCGCGTCGAACTGGGAAAGAATAACTTCGAAAATCGATATCCGTTATACGCCGAGTTATTGGAGGAGGGTGGGTGGATGCACGAGGATTCCGTTGTAATTAATGATTGGGCATTGCAAATGGTTGGAACTCCGCGCTCGTCCCGACAAAACCTGAAACTAGCCGAGGAGATGGGAAAGCAAATGCGCACGTAGCGTTTAGCGAACTACCAACAGCCGTATTATGATCCTCGATCCCCTTTCGTAATACTGGATAACATTCCGCTCTCCAGCCAGAAGCCATTACGATATATTTTATGCGCTGTTTATGTCCAATGTACCGTACCCGACACGGACAATTCCGCAAAAGTTGCGGCGCGCTGCCTCTCTATTACGGGCAAGACGTGGGCATAACCGCGTGCCCCAAGGAGGATCGATGGCGTTTTACAGTACGAAAATTCCTTCTCTACCCCTCAGGTTAGAGCGGATACAAAAAAGACAGTAGCATTCTTGACATCGCGTTCTCAAAATTAGTTTTGAAATTCCAGGTACCAAAATGTGTGTGGGCCAATGTAAGTGAGAGACGGTACGCGTGCACTCTCAGCGGCAGCAGTGGTAGTTATCGAACGGCCTTCGAAGAGACAGAACGAAAAGTACCATTCGAACGAGACTATGCAGACACTGGTTGGAAAACAACACGAAGTCACGTAATATTCCACCGCATCTTCGGTTTGTTTACCCTGGGAATGCACGTTCCCGGGAGCACGAGAGACAAGAAGAAGGCGGAAGCTTTCCACCCAAAACCAATCGGTCTTCGCTCGATTAGGAAAACAAGTTTGCTACTACTCGTGCATCACTCGACAAACAATCTCCACCTCACAATTAGTCTGTGATTCCATCTATAGTCGTTTTATCACTCCTGTATGCCTCGCAGTTCTTGCGCAAGCAAACGAGTCCAAATCGGTCCAGATGGGTCTGAACCGGTCCGGACGGGTTCGAAGGGGTCCCGAACCGGTCCGGATGGGTTCGAAGGGGTCCCGAACCGGTCCGGACAGGTTCATGGGGGGTCCGAACCGGTCCGGACGGGTTCGAAGGGGTCCGAACCGGTCCGGGCGGGTTCGAAGGGGTTCCGAACCGGTCCGGACGGGTTCGAAGGGGTCCCGAACCGGTCCGAACGGGTTATGAGGGGTCCCGAACCGGTCCGGACGGGTTCGAAGAGATCCGAACCGGTCCGGACGGGTTCGAAGGGGTCCCAAACCGGTCCGGATGGGTTCGAAGGGGTCCCGAATCGGTTCGAAGGGGTCCCGAACCGGTCCGGACAGGTTCAAAGGGCCCCGAACCAGTCCGGACGGGTTCTAAGGGGTCCCGAACCGGTCCGGACGGGTTCGAAGGGGTCCGAACCGGTCCGGGCGGGTTCGAAGGGGTCCCGAACCGGTCCGGACGGGTTCGAAGGGGTCCCGAACCGGTCCGGACGGGTTATGAGGAGTCCCGAACCGATCCGGACGGGTTCGAAGAGATCCGAACCGGTCCGGACGGGTTCGAAGGGGTCCGAACCGGTCCGAATGGGTCCGGAAGGGTCCAACGATATTTTCCACGCCCTCATTGGGACGAGAAGTGCCAAATTTGGAAAACGCTGAGCCGGATTCGTATCGAGTTGCGACGTCTCGTTCCATCTCAACTAACTAAGTTCTGTATTTCAATTCAATTCCGCAGTGAAATTCAATCTCATGCCTCGTCTGCTCGTAGTTGTGGCTCTGTTAGTTTGGCAGCTGTTCGTGGCGCGGTACGATAAGACCACGTACCTACGAAGAATAGAAGGTGGCCTCGCGTTATTAGAGACATCCGAATGATCGATCGAGACACGGGAACTACAACCTTCCGATGCTCATTTTTTCAACGTCCCCTCAGCCTCCCCGCTACGATCCAAATAAATACCAACATTGGAGAACAGTCGCAGGTTTTACAGCTACAAAACAGCATCGTCTAGTTTGCCACCTCGGAGAGGTACATTTTTTAAATCGGCCATTTACGGCGTGGAATGACCACTCGAACATGGGAATTTCTCTTTTTTGGCTCCCCTGAATCGTTCAACTGCTCTGCGAAGAGCTTCGAGTTCCGTGGAACAGGAGACGTCGCGCTATTACAGACTCGAGTGGGACTTGACGTCTCTGTGCAGTCGGTTGCGACGGTGACGCGTGGATGCGTAGGAGGAGCTCCTAGAGCGAGACACAGCGGGATTGTACGATTCTCTTTGCATCCGCGGTACGCGTTCTCTGGGAGGATTTCCTTTGAGAGGATTTAGCCTCGGGTTGGGTTGGTCGAGGGTGGGCGCTCCGAAGAAGTCTCGCGAGCTTTTGACGAACCGCGATGAGACATGGTCGTCGGTCGATGAATCAGAGGAATCGCGTGTACCGTTAAGTGAGACGTTCGAGATGGTTCCCAGCGATTAAGAAGGTCAGCGTCTCACGGTGCTTCGGCGATAGGAGTATCCTCGTCTATTCAAAGAATCGCGGAACATAACATTCTCACTTACAATATCCTAAACGTTATCACAGGGTATTCCCCGGAACTTGCACACCCATCACAACATCCTACAGCAAAACGTTGTACATCAAATCTGTACAGTTTTAAAAGATGCGCTGTTTGCTGCATACCCTTTTCACTGTGGCGAACTCGTTTCGGAGATTTCAAGGTCATTGCCATTTTTTTCCACGCAATGCTATATTTTTTGTGCCAAATTCCGAAAGTGCGCGGAATTGTGAACAAAAAAGTACTGACCCTCGTCAAGCGTAAACCTAATAGCTGTCGAGGAATTTCACGCAATGTTAGGCAAGTGCTGGATAGAAATATATAAATCTATAAATATACTATTTTATAACGTGAAATATATCAGATGATCGTCACTGCCAGTAGCATTCCCGGGGTCGTGGAAGTACGATGGGAACATAATTCCGCGACAAAAAGCTTCGTGATCCGGATGAAGAGAAGAGAGCAGTTCAGGTGCAGGGAATCGAGGGACTCGATGGCTTCAGCCTCCTGACTGAATCCAAAGTAGCCACAGTCGCGAGGACTCGGTTTTCAGTCTGTGACTAGCCAAGCAAAACTGTCTAGACGATGCGGGGATGCAGCGTCACGCTTTGGCCATACTTACAAAAAATAGCGACTTAAACCCAAAACAAGTATTATCGCAAAAATTGCCTCACCTAACAACGGCCAAGTATTATGTGGGGGAAGTATTACACAGGAAAGTGTTAGCACAGAAGAATGAATCAAACTGGCGATGACTACTATTACATTCTTAACCCCTGAAATTTCTAATTTTACACTTTATTATCCATTTATTTGGGGCAAAATATGATATAACGCTAGATACACTTTTTTTAAAAATTTGATTTTTCGACATATCCAAACCCATTAAACCTCGCGACCGGAAGTAGCAGACAAGTAATCTTTCGGGAAACGGATAGCTCTCGAGAATCGGAGCAAACGAGGGCGGCACCGTGTTTCCATCGCGCGTTATTAAATGTACAGTAGCGTTGTCGTTGCAATTCTTTTAATTAAGCAAGATCGTTACGGAGGGTAGCTAATATGCATCCTTTGTTATTCGGATACTCGCGCCGGGGTGGGAGGATTTTGTTACGAGCACGCTTCATCGAGTGACAGTCGTAGTCGCGTCTCATGAATTTCATCCGAGGGGGTTGAACGCCTGAAAGAGTCTCGCGGCGAAGTACAAGTTCCTAATTGCGGTTTATTTCCGGGGTAGACGAGATTCCTTTGATATTCCGGGGTAGCTGGGTGGGTACCGGCCATCTTGGCCTGCCACGAGGAGAGGCATCGCGTCTTGCGGGCAAAAAAAAAAAAAAAAAAAAAAAGAATAAGACGAGGGGTAAGGCCGAAGGGGACCAAGCAATATAGCATCGGCTTAGCCTACACGCGAAGTGGGATTTTGCCAAAGTTACGGGACGAGCGTGGGCATATTTTATCGCGCGAATATAAGTAGCGAGAGCTTAGAGTTTCAGCAATTCAATGGGGGGCAGGGGGCAGCGTGTTCCGAGGGATCGTAGGACCAAGTGCTTCTTCCCGTACGTGCGCTTTCCCATGAGCGCGGTGACGAGGGCGAATGACGTCACGGCTGACCATACAATTTACGAAGTAGGGGGCGATGGATGCCGCGTATCGCGTTAATGACACTCGGGAGACGGCTGCGCCCATCCGTCCTTTCTCTCGAGGTATCAATTGATACCGTCGATAAAGTTGACTCGATTAAGTTTCAGCTGAGCAGTGTCGCCCACTGTTTGTGCCCAGTGTATGAAATAGATAGAGAACAAAAACCAAGCGCATGCGAGGCAATGGACCGATTGTTAATTAATTATATAATTTGTTATTACATTTTACCGCATTTATTATCAAAGACCTATTTATTCGCGTATTTATTTATTTAAAAAAAAAGTGATTTATCTACCCAAATAATTACATGTGCTCACCTGTAGTAGGACAACCAACATTTGGTTGCGTTTTTTGGGGGGGCGTAATAATGGTTGCCCGTGCACAGACCCCGTTACTTAAAGGCTGCAAAGGAAGCAATATACTCCAAGAGCAAAAAAATCCATTTTCCTTCCAATTTCACTCAATTTTCGATTTTCTTGGGTTTTTAACGAAAACAAGTGCGAACGAGGACTCGACGCAAAAATCCGAATCCAGTTAACTCTCTGAACTCTGTACTATAATGATTGCCAGTGCTCGCGTCCCTGCAAGCTAAGCCTCTCATTCGAAAAATGCTCCAAGCAGAAGACTCAATAATCAAAACAAGGGAGGGAGGTTGAGATTGTGATCGAAAATAGAAACCAAAACGTGAAGTAGGAAGCATCTACTCAAAAACAGAAAAATGAAGGGGAAAATAGACGATAGGGAGGTGGTTGCCCAAACCAATTTGTACACTCCTCGTTGAGCTTCCAAACTAAACTGGATAACACTAACAGCAGCACCAGATCTGGTCTGCAGTGATGTAACATAACGTTTATTCGCTCTACTAATAATACCTAAAATAATAAAAATTCTGTTCCAAGGATCAGGTTACAAATTCTTGAAGGACTGTACTAACGCCTTATGAAGAAGAGAAAAGTCTTCTCTCCTTTTATTCTCCTCCTCGAATTTTGTATCTATTTTTTCGTTTGTTTGTTTGTCAGTTTGCTTGTCTATTTCCGGTTCGTGTTCCGACCGAGCGGTGCATCCGGCCGATACGCGAGGGTGTCGATGCGCGGTTTTGCCTCGCGACCCAGCTCCGCAATGGAACCGACGCTTCGCGGTGAGGAACCCTGAGAACCCTGAGGATCTTTACACTAATAGCGAGTGTCGTAGTCGGTCTTATCGATGCGAACTTTCAGCGAATACGTACGATGTCCGAAGACCCTTACGAGGCCAACTACCAAGGGCGAAGCTTCCCTCGGGAAGCGAATCTGTCCCTTGGGCTATCGGGGCTCCCCTCTCGTTGCTCTGCTCCGCGGACTCCGGCTTCCCAGCTTTCATGAAATGGCCTGGGAATCTTTCTCTCGGATACTATCTACCACTAACAATTCGTTATCTTCGTTCAACTTCCTCATCAATCGACTGGTCCCAACTTATCGAACCCACGGAACGCATAACGTTGTCGCGTGCGGACAATTATCATCGACACGAGTGTTCGAAACAAACCCGCAAGATTGTTATCATCATCATCATCATCATCATCATCATCATCATCATCATCATCATTATTATTATTATTATTATTATTATTATTATTATTATTATTATTATTATTATTATTATTATTATTATCATTTAACGAAATGAAATTCATTTTTCCAGCTGTTAGAAATAGTCGTAGCATTTTGTTGTGCTGAGAAAAAAATTCAATTTATTTTTATGGTGCCTGTTGAACCGAAAAATTGAATTCTTTTTTTGACGCGGATATTTTTTATCTTGGTTGTGGAGTTTTTGGGACGAAGTTGTTGGAACGGGAACGAACAACGACGTGTGACACGGCAAACGAGATTGGATCTCGCGGTACGGGGAATGACGAGTGAAAAAGGTGGGTATCGATCCCACGCATGAATGCGGAGTTGGTTGCGAATGACGAATGAGAATTGGAATGAAAGGGAAGAAATACGACCGGAGTGGTTGGTAAAAGAATTTCATTTCTGTAGAGGATCGCGGGGGAATCCGATTCGAGGGGGGAGGAAGGTGGGAGGGAAGGAAAAACAGGAAGTAGAAGCGGTAAACAAGGATCGCTAGGCGTCCTGGATGCAGACCCAAATGAAATTTGAGGTCGACTGTGGCTCGTTCGAGGACGCGGCTCTAGAGTCGCACCCATTTGGGGGAAAAAAGTAGATCGGGAAAACACCTTTTCTTCCGGTCGCGAGGTGGCAGTAAGTGCAACACCTCAAAACACGTTGGGGTAGAGCTCGCGACTGTGGGGCTATCTTCGGGAAGAGAACCCTCCTGACAGCGTTCTCCAACCCGTCGTCCCGATTCGCTCTCGATTTCCAAAGCATTGTTTCGACGACGTCTCTCTAATTACCTCGAGCCATTGGCTATTGTACGAAGGGCGGAAGGGTCAACTCTATCAAACTCCTGCGATTAACCCAGCGGTCCTGCAGTTGCCACAGCCTTAACCGCGTGCAGGAATTGGAACCACTACGGCATTCCCGAACCTCGCCACCTCGTTGTTCGTTTCTATGTTATCCCGGCGATGGGGGCCAAATAATCCGAAACTCCGGAATTCCAGAGTCCAGGATAAATTTCAACATCCTACGCGGTACAACATTTTCCGACAAATTTAACGCAAGAATTTATGTTGACGACAAAAAACACAAAATTTTTAACACTTTTTTAACACAATTCGTAACACAAAATTAGTGTTACTTCAACATGCTCCGCGTGTAGTGACGTGGTAACACAGCTCAGTGTTGAAGAGTAACGCAGCTTTGTGTTAAAAGTGACGCAGCTCAGTGTTAAGAGTGACGCAGCTCTGTGCTAAATGTAACACAAACCAATGTTGGAGTAATATTTGAAAAGTGTTACTTTGATACCGAATAACATTTTCGTGTGTTGAAAAACGGACCCTGAGAATAACACTAAAGATTGTGTTTAATCAACGCACTAGAATATTCTACACTAAAATTTTAGCACTTTACGCAATGACGGACAATTTTTTACTGTGTACACAAGTCGTCGTACACTTTGTTGGGTGAGAACGGAGTGATCCAACAACACTAACGATTGTGTTGAGTCAACATACTAGAGTGTTAAATATTGCATACTAAAATTTTGACACTACGCAACGCCGGAAATTCTTTTGATCCGTACACCATTTTTTATACACAATTTATTGCGTGAAAACGGACGCATCGAACAGCAACACTAACGATTGTATTGACTCAACACACGGAAGTGTTAAATATTCTACACTAAAATTTGAACACTCTACACAATGACGGATATTTTTTTACAGTGTACACAATTTTTTGTACACAATGTTTTGTGTAAAAATGAACTGATCAAACAACACTAACGATTGTGTAGATTCACTGCATTAACAATAAAATGTTAAATACTCTGCACTGAAATTTGAAAACTGCAGAATGTCGGACATTTTTTTTTACTGTGTAAACGATTTTTTTGAATACAATTTGTTGTGTAAATACGTACTGATTGAGCAACACTGACGATTGTGTTGAATTAACACACTAATATGTTAAATATTCTGCACTAAAATTTTAACATTCTACAGAATGATAGACATTTTTTTACTGCGTACACGATTTTTGAGACACATTTCGGTGTGTTGAAAATGGACGCATCAAACAACAACACTAACGATTGTGTTGACTCAACACACTAAAATGTTACATATTGTACACTCAAATTTGAACACTGTACACAATGACGGAAATTTTTGGAGTGTGTACACAACTTTTTTTACCAAATTCGGTGTGTGAAAATGGATGCACCGAACAACACTAACGACTGTGTTGAGTCAACACACTAGAATGTTAAATATTCTACACTAAAATTTGAACACTCTACACTATGACGGAAATTTTTGGAGTGTGTACATAACTTTTTTTACCAAATTCGGTGTGTGAAAATGGACGCATCGAACAACACTAACGACTGTGTTGAGTCAACACACTAGAATGTTAAATATTCTACACTAAAATTTGAACACTCTACACTATGACGGAAATTTTTGGACTGTGTACGAAACGTAGCAGATCGTCTTTAAGGCGAATGCAAAAATGTTGCATGGATGGGTAAAATCGTAGAGGAAATGTGAAAAATTCGAGAAGTTCGCACGAATGTCGAGGACGAGAAATCGTCGTGGCTCGAGTTTTGCGCGAGGGACGAGAAGACCGAAGAGAAGGAGGGGGTTGCAATCAAGAGCATCGTATCAGTAGACTGCAGACTGGCAATTAGAACTGTAAGCGAAGATTCTGAGAGCGTTGGAAGAAAAGCTGCATACCATTTTTGGCATTCCGAAAATAACTCGAGCCGCGTGAAACTGCACACGTGGATCACGAGTCTGCGAATCTTTATGCAGTCTGCATATTTTGCCAACGGAAACCTACCGATAAAGTACAATATTTTTTCGCCCGGTGATTCGAAGCAGGGCTTCTCGACAAAGATCCAATTTATTCCCAACGATAACGAAACTGTCGATCGATATTACTGGATCATCTAAACCGGTGATTACTTTTTGTGGCTTTCAACCATTAGGTCAGTGTACTTTTGTTCCAACTTGAACAAATTCACCGCAACTTTGGCAAAACTCTCAAAAACAGATAAAAGCTTCTGAAACACAACAGCTTTTGTGTAAAAAAAAAAATGATGAAACAAAAATGTTTTTTGGCACTAATTTTTTTTTTTTTAATGTTAGAAATATTTGAACCTCACTTCAAGTACTTTAATTATACTCGGGCAAAAAGCTTTTTGGACGGATTTTTTGAATTTTGTCGTCTAATTTTTGAGGGTGGTCCATTATAAAGAAAGAGGAGAAAAAATGGCCTTCACCAACTTTTTGAGGGGGGCCGTCGTGCCCCACGCTCCTCTACTCCGCGCGATAAATACATTTCATGAGAGACGCCGTAAACTATCATTAGGGGAGGAAATTCACTTGGTTAGATTCGATGTTACGTATTGTATAGTTCAGTTTAATTTCACACGCACGAAAGCCCGCGTGAAATCGGATTAACCCATTAAGGCCGGGGCAAAACCCGGCTGGATAGCATCAAACTAACTTTGCCACTCATAGGCAAGTGGAAAAAATACGAGTTTTTTTTTTATTCAGTCATTTTCAATTGTTTATAAAAAATTGTTTAAACAAATTAGCACAAAAGTTGTTATTTCGAAGAACCAATTGCACTGATCGATTTTACGGGAAATATGATGACGAAAACTAATATAATAATTTTTGTCAAGGTTCAATTTGTTAGTGCAAAATAGTTATAAACAATTGCATGATGGAGAGTAAAAATAACTACGCCAAATCCCAAGTAAAACTCAGGTCAGATAGCATCAAACTAGCTGTACCATTCGTGGGTAAATGAAAAAAATTCCCGTATTTTTTATTCAATCATTTGCAATTGTTTATAAAAAATTGTTTAAACAAATTACGATAAAAGTTGTTATATTGAAAAACTGATTGCGCCGCTAAATTTTACGGGAAAAATTGCGACGAACACCTGCATAACACTTTTTTGTTGAAGTTCAATTTGTTGGTGTAAAACAGTTATAAACAATTGCATGATGGAGAGTAAAAGTGAGTAGGCCAAATCCCAAGTAAAACTCAGGCCGATAGCGCCAAACTAACTGTACCATTCGTGGGTAAACGAAAAAAAACGTGTTTCTTATTTTTTCATTTGCAATTGTTTATAAAAAATTGTTTAAACAAATTACGATAAAAGTTGTTATTTTGAAAAACTGCTTGCACCCACCGTTTCTACGGGGAAAATGATGACGTAAACCCAATCCTCAACAATTTCCATGTTTCAGAAATTCAATTGTTTATAAGCGTTTTACACTAACAAATTGCACTTTGGCAAAAAAGTGTTATCTAGGTTTTCGTCATAATTTTTCCCGTAGAATCGATTGGTGCAATCAGTTTTTCGAAATAACAACTTTCATCGTAATTTGTTTAAACAATTTTTTATAAACAATTGAAAATGACGAATTAAAAAACACGAGTAATTTTTTTCGATTTGTCTAGAAATGGCATAGCTAGTTTGATGCTACGTATCCTAGTTTTTTCCCCGGCCTCGATGTCGACGACTGCGCGCGAGGTGAGATGATTTCTGGAATATTTTCGCGCGACAGAATTCGACGAACGAAACTGACGCAGCGTTATTCAATTCCCGAGACGCGATTCAAGAGACGCGCGCGAAAACTGATACGCGGAACGTGATCGATGCTCGAACAAACTTGGCAATGTTTCGCGCGCCAGTAATAATCCCCATCGTCGGCTGGCGATTAAAATCGGACGGGCGAAACAAAAGTGACGACCGATGCGAACGAGAATATGCGAATGGCTAATTAAGATCACAAAGATCCTTTCATCGTTGTCCTCTAACACGGCGGCGCGCGATCCCCAGCGAAATCATATCGCGATAATGACTGAAAGAACAATTAAACGAATGATTTATAGCGACATTATAAAACACTCCCTCGGAGAAAATTGGAAAGGTTAAGCTGGCCTCGCACGGCGTTAAAACTCGCGAGGGTGAAATTACGAGAGGGAAAAAAACGGGCCACTACCTTCGAACAACCCGACGCAATGGTAACAATAAACGTCGCGTCGGGTAATAACAATTAATAATTAATAAATAATAGGTAATATTAACAAAATAGTCTGCAGTGCCTACTCTAAGTGTACGGACACGCAACCTGTTAATAATTATTATTATGCATAATTATTATATATATATATGTATGTATATATATGTGTATATATATACATACATATATATATATATATATATATATATATATATATATATATATATATATATGAGTATATTCCACGCAAGGGTACATCGTAGGAGAGGAGTTGACGAGAGATAGGCTGAGGGTGGAGGCCGGTAAGAGGGCAGTAAGATGTGAGGAGGAAATAAGGAACGATGAGAAGAGAAAGATACTGAGAGAATGCTGGAGGGAGGGAAGGAAAGCAGAAGAGAAGGGAAAGAACAACGGATGGGGAGAGGAAAGAAAAAAGTACACGTGGAGATGTGGGATGAGCCCCGAAGAGGTGGAAGGGAGGAGAGAGAAAGAAGAAAATATAGAGGCCAGAGCAGTGGATGCAGATAGAGAGGTACGAGAGCAGGAAAGAATGGATAGAAGATGGAAATCGAGAAGTGTACCGAGTTATAAACAAATAAGAGTGGTAGCAGAGCCAAGATGCATGAAAGGGAAGAGAGGAAGGAAAGGAAACGAGGCAGCAATGGTAGCAAGGTCGAGGTGTGGAAACGAAGAGAGGGGAATAAAGTTCCGGATAAAAGAAGAGACGAGGGTATGCCGGATGTGTAAGGGGGAAGCAGAGACGCTAGAACATCTAGTGAGAAGATGCACGGAGATGGAGGGAGTAAAAGGAAATATGGACGAGATTTTGGGGGACGAGGGAAAAGGAGTAAGACGGGGCAAAGACCCGAAAGCGAGAAGAGATAGAGCAGAAGAAAAAGAGAGACAGCAATGGCGAGGATAGGAAAGAAAAGAAGAGAAGGGACGGGAAAAAAGAAAGAGAAGATAGGAGAGAAATTACGTGTTAGGAATAAGCAGCAATAAGCGAAATATGAAGAAATGAAGTATCGAACGAGACGTAGATTAATGTGACGCCGGAAGGCAAACATTTGGGAATAAATATTATAATAATATATAAGCATACTTAGTTATTATACATATTATATATATATATATATATATATATATATATATATATATATATATATATATATACATAAATAATAATAATTATGCCATTGATATAAATGGTAAAGCTGTAAAAAAGTTGATAATGACAAATATTTAGGTGTTATTATAGGCAGCCATGTTGTTTAGTTCAATAACAACTAAACTAAGATACTGGGTATTTATATTTGCCAAATTAAAAAGATCACTCAACACTGATGGAAGTATTGATAAAAACGGTCACTAGGAGCCAATAAATTTTTATTCTTTGAGTTTCACTTTCGTGCGGCGCGTACCGTGCGGCCGAGGTGTGCTGCGTTAGCGCGCAGCGCGCTTCGGCTGTCGTTCTTTGGCCTCCGTACGCGGCGGTCACCAAAGAAAGTACCACCTTTTCATTAAACTCAAACAATTTCCTTTTTCCTGAAGAGGACCCAATTCGGGTCGAAAGCTAGAATCTTTTAGTTTCACTTATCGTAGTGTAGTCTTTCAGTCGATTAGAATCTTTTAAAAATTTTGAAACCACTTTAGGCCTTAAATTAACAGTCAAAATTGCGAAAGGGAGAAGTGCGAGGAGGTTTTGGTTGACTTCCCCCTTTCCGTAAATATAAATATAAATATAAGCTAGTAAGAGGAGAAGGACTCTAACTAGGGGCATTATAACTTCAAATCTCCTACGAAAGTGAAACTCAAAGAATAAAAATTTATTGGCTCCTAGTGACCGTTTTTATCAATATTTATACATTCAGAGGAGCGGTTTATATATTGAAACTAATGTAAGTCATTATTGAACACTTTTTGTGGTCTATTCAATGGCATGGCGACCTATGGCATCGTGGGTTGGAGTGGAGTTGGGTTGGCTTACAGCACAGTACTCCTACCAGTTCAAAAATTACAGATCGGACTCATTAAATTAATTTTCTCGCACATTGACTGTTCTTAAACAGGCTGACCTTCAAGTGCCAAGCAGTAGTATCTATTGCGTTCTTTGTTAGTAGTAACTTTTTATAGTAACCCCGCGCTCGCACGTACATACATATACAGACCATGCGTTTTTAACATCTTTAAAAATGCAATATCTCTGTTCCTCGGCGAGACCGCTAATTTTGTGTCCTGGAAAAGTTGTTCACCTTGCGAAGACGCCTTAAACGCGCTTGGTCCTAGCGCGATGGGAGGTGGCTCCCTAAACGGAAGTTTTACCAAAAAAAAACAACATTATCAAACGCCACGCGACTACACTCTACAACATTTCAAACGGTCTGGAAATATCGGCTCGAGAATTTCGATGGAACCAGATAACTTTGGATTACGCCCATGCTGTTTGCCCGAGCCCAACTCTTCCGGCCCCAGCCTTGACAACATTATTTACATTACCTACGCTATTTACACTTTCACACTGTTCACCCTATTAACGCTATTCACACTCGTGGGCACACCACTTATTTATCGTCACAATATTTAAACTACCGTTCACATTTTATCTCTTCTCTCGCTCTGCTCCACGCTAACATCAATATTTGCCCTGCTGGCCCTATCGCTACTGACAGCAGATACCTTCGCCTTTCGCGACCATTGCTCCCCGTCCCTCTCCCCTATTTGCAACGTTATCCTTTACTTCCTAACAAAATGCATACCCAGACTCTCCTCTCTGAGCCACCCATTTCCAGCGGACCTGACAAAATTTCACCCCTTTTGGGTACTTGAAAAGCTGTTTTGGTTTTTTTCCCCCAGATTTTTGAAATTTCGCGCAGTATTCAACAAATTATTCCAACGCTATTTCACAGCTCCATTAATGGAATAGTTTCGTGCGTGAAACTATTTTTTTTTCTGTATGAAACAGTTGAGTTTCGTTTTTCTTGGTGCGATCTTTGTGCATACAGGGTGAATCCTTTAACTCTGTCAACACGTCACGGGTATGTTGGGGCTGCTCGGACAAGCTTCTTCAGGTAACACACTTATGGTCGGAAACTCCTCCTAAGGGCTGTGGAGGGCTTTGAAGATTTTTTTCCCTGGTACCCAGGGTTTGCTCGCAGGGAAATGAATCAGAGGTGATTACTCGCGACCCAACGTTTCATTCAGGCGTGATCGATTTACAAATTTGTTACGTGATATCAACAAAATGATAGACTTTGAAGAACTTTTATAACAATGAAAAAACTAACAAAAACAATTCTTGTGGTACAGAAATTTCACGTTATTAAACTGATCTTTCACAGTCGATGTTCAAAGTGTCCGCCACCTTGAAGAAGACACTCCGTGGAACGTCTGGTCATTTCCTCGGGTATTCTAGCGAGCTCGTCTTGAACGACGTTACTTGCAGCCATAATCCTTGCCACCAAATCCATCTCCGTGGCTACAGGTCTACCGTTTTCGGGGTACACCAGATCTTTCGTTCTGCCCCACTTTGGGTCGCGAGTAATCACCTCTGATTCATTTCCCTACGAGCAACCTCTAGGTACCAAAAAAAAATCTTCAAAACCCTCCACAGCCGTTAGGAGGAGTTTCCGACCATAAGTGTGTTACCTGAAAATGCTTGTCCGAGCAGCCCCAACATACCCGTGACGAGTTGACAGAGTTAAAGAATTCACCCTGTATAAGGAGTATTTCACATTTTTTCCACGTCAAGATGCGAACATGACATTGCAATGAAATGTTTCGTCTTTGCAAGGCGAAACGGCCTCGAAAATTCGTTTGAAAAGGCGGGAAATGGTTTCGATGGGGAGCTGAAGAAACAGAGAAATTTCGCGTGTACGAGAATACCACCGTAACATATACATCTACTATGTGTTCGTGTATACCGCTACGGAGGTCCGCGCGCGACACGTGTGGCCGCGAGCCACGCTTCCGCGTCGTACCCAGTCGAGGTGGGCACCCGACTCTGTCCATCCGTCACAACTATCGCAACTATTCCGCAGGCCCGTCGATCAATGGGTCGCCGATGCACCTGTTCGCTCCCGCGCGCCTCCCCCTCCCCGCCACCCGTGGCGACATCCGACGACGGCGAGTCGAGTATATTTCGGTGTGCAGTATGGCCTACATTTTCCGCCCGCCGAAACATTCGACGATCGTGTCGCGACGAGCACTCGGAAGCATCGGATCGGAAGCGTCGCGTTGGACTTTGCCCTAGCGAATCGTCGCGGGGCAGAAAACGTAAGAAGTGAAACTCGTAGGCCGTGTAACGTCCGAAGGTATAATTTTAGATCGGTAAGATAGCGCGGCGAGACGGAGAGAAACTAGACCGGGCGAAGGAGGCGCGAAACAAGGAGAGAACACGAGGGAGCGAGAGAAACTCCGCTGCCTAGTGGCCCACCGGACTTCGTAGGCAACACCAGTGCGCGCGTTACGCGGACGCGATACGACTCACCCTTCGCGCGCGCGACACAACAGACAATTCGACCCCGAATGACCTCTCGTCGTCGCGTTGCCGCGAGTGTACGAACGAGCGGCTTACTTTCAAAAACTCGTGTCTCTCGTCGACGTTCTCGAAAAAACGCCAAAACGGAAATAAAAAAAACGCGCCCGTGCGAAACTGTGCGACCTCGAGGCTCAGAGAACCTGGAAATCGTAGGTACGAAACTTGGAATTCGTACGACTGGGAAATGTCACCAAAATTTGTGTGCACGTTAAAAACCAAAAAAAAAAAAAATTCTTCCTATTCTCTCCGTTTTTTTTTGCTCGTGTCTAATTTTTTCCGCACGTTAGAGAATTTTCTTATTCGTGTTTCGTATTTTTGGGCACGTTGCTGCCGATTTTCACGTTGGGCGCAGTCGGTATAGATGTTGACGAGCTTTGCGAACTTTTTTTTGGAAGACTGCTCCGATTTGTATGCGCATGGTCGCGGAAAGATTAGAGGTTTTTTGGATTATTGGGAACTTGGGAAACGAAGATTTTGGATTTGTGCATTTTTTTGGAAGAATTGGAGTTTTGCTGATATTTCGCGTTTGGCAGTTGTAGCGTTGACGTGTACTAAAAACGTGGGGTTTTTGGACTCGTGGAAACTGTTTGAGCAGAAAACTGCGGGGTTTAGTGTACGAAAACTCGTATGGATGGAAAGTTGAATTTCGCGGGGGAATTTGAAAATAAAAATTGGTAAAAACGTAAAAACGAGCGATTTGTACCGGAAGTTCGGATTAATTCGTAATGTTTCGTTGAGACGAAACGCGGTGCGTCGAAATTCGGTGATTCCACGTTTTTGAAGGAGCGAGAAGCCGAGATCCGCGAGGCGCTGAATTCGGGGAGAGAAAAAGGTCGAAATAGAAAAATTGAAATATCGACTGGTGTTTAGACGGATCGCGCGGACGAGCATAAAATGACGTCTTTCGAATCGAACGACGCGCTCGAAGATGAAAAATACGCGTGACCGGCGCGAGAGCAAACGACGTCGCAAATTTCTCAAATTGATAACATTTCGGAAGAAAATTCGCGCCGCGTCGGCGAGGCAGCAGCAGCAGCGGCGGCTCGCCGCGACGCGGACAGGGAGCCCTCTGTTTACGCTGCGCTGTCAGGTATTCGAGCAACTCGGGCGTGCTGCGGTTATTTTCGTCAAGAATTTCGTCGAAGCATTCGAATTTTCATAAGATAAATGAACAAAAAATTGAGGAACGCGCGCCGAACTCGGGTCAGATTTTTCCGCGGGCCGACGACCGCGCGACTTCGAGATTACGTTGCGAATCGCGTCGATCGACGCACCGTGCGTCCGGCCGGTTTGATACGCGCGGAAATTATCAATTTTTGCACTTCGTACCAAAAATTCCAAGAATTTAAAAAACTCCCAAAATTTTAAAAATTGCAAAAAATCTTATGCGATTTAGGAAATTTTGAAAATTCCAAAAATGTTAAAAACTTCAAGAAATTAAAATATTCCAAAAATTTTTATGAGATTTAGGAAATTTCGAAAGTTCCAAAAATTAAAAAAAAACTCCAAAAATTTAAAAAACTCCAAAAATTTTAAAAATTCCAAAAAAATTTATGAGATTTAGGAAATTTTGAAAATTCCAAAAATTTAAAAAACTCCAAAAATTATAAAATGCCAAAAAAAATTATGTGATTTAGGAAATTTTGAAAATTCCAAAGATTTAAAAAACTCACAAAAAAATGTTTAAAATACCCAAAAATTGTATGAGATTTAGTAAATTTGAAAATGTCAAAAATTTAAAAAGTTCCAAAAAATTTTTAAATTACAAAAAATTTTATGAGATTTAGCAGTTTTCAAAAATTCCAATAATTTCTGATACTAAAAAAATTTCAATAATGCCAAAAATTTCAAACGTCAACAATTTTTAAAATTCCACAAATATCTAAGATTCTAAAAATTCGAATGATTTCAAAAATTCTAAAAATAGCAACAATTTGAACAACTCCACAAAATCTCTGAGATTCCAAAAACTTCGAGAAATTCCAAAAGTTCTAAGAAATTCTATGAGACTCCAAAAATTTCTAGGATTCCAAAAGTTTCTCAAATTCCAAAAATTTCTGCAATTCAAAAAATTCCAATAATATCAAAAATTCCAAAATATCAAAAATTTCAAAAATTCCACAAATTTCTAAGAGTCCAAAAATTTCTAAACTTCCGAGAATTTTACCAATTCCAAAAATTTCTATAAGATTTTTAAAAAAATTTAAATGTGAAAAATTTCTAAAATTAAAAACTTTCCACTAATTTCAAAAATTCCAAAAATATGACCAATCCAAAAAATTCCAAAAATTTCTATAAGTTTCCAAATTTTTGTAAAATTCCAAAAAGTTCGAAAATTCCAAGAAATTCGTCAAACAAAAGCGGCGATTGGAGAAAAAAGGGGGTGAGAAATGGTGAACTTTGGTCCATCGTCAGAGAATGTGGTCGAGATGAATGGCGCAAAATCGCCGCCATTCGTGAAAAAGTGGTCAAACGGTGCGACGGATTTTGGGTAAATTTCAGGACCGTTGTCGGAGAGTACTCTCGTGGCAGCGCGTTTTCATTCGGTAAACACAAGGCACGATCGCGACCCGTAAAACTGCAGAGTCTGTTTAATGTCCGGTTTTAATATCTATCCTATATAACCCCGCCGGCGTCCGTTCGCTTTGCCCTGCGCATCCTCCGCGATATTTTACCTCGTCCGACGCGGTTTCACCGTTGGACTCGTTTTCCTATAGCGGATCAACCGAAACGATAGATAATCGACTGGTCACCGCGATCACCGAAAAAGGAAAAAAAACGATCGTCGAATCGATAGGAAAAGCTGAAAACCTCGCTCCTGAATAATGTTCGATTTCGACGCCGTGTAACTCGTCGAAAAATCATTTTATGGAGATCGAAAAAAAACGTTTTTAAAGCTTGAAATCTCCGCTTTCGATCACTTTTTTTACATTTGGGTTTCGTCGCCTAGAACCGGAGTTATCGTCCCTGGAACGGGAACGTGTCGAGATCGAGGCGATTTTCATCGCGAGTTTGGAACTTGCGAAAAGCTCGGCGCCAAAGAATCGCCGAGTAAATTCGAAGCAACGATTTTAAAGCTTGAAATCTCCGCTTTCGATCACTTTTTTTACATTTGGGTTTGGTCCCGTAGAACCGGAGTTATCGTCCCTGGAACGGGAACGTGTCGAGATCGAGGCGATTTTCATCGCGAGTTTGGAACTTGCGAAAAGCTCGGCGCCAAAGAATCGCAGAGTAAATTCGAAGCAACGATTTTAAAGCTTGAAATCTCCGCTTTCGATCACTTTTTTTACATTTGGGTTTGGTCCCGTAGAACCGGAGTTATCGTCCCTGGAACGGGAACGTGTCGAGATCGAGGCGATTTTCATCGCGAGTTTGGAACTTGCGAAAAGCTCGGCGCCAAAGAATCGCAGAGTAAATTCGAAGCAACGATTTTAAAGCTTGAAATCTCCGCTTTCGATCACTTTTTTTACATTTGGGTTTCGTTGCCTAGAACCGGAGTTATCGTCCCTGGAACGGGAACGTGTCGAGATCGAGGCGATTTTCATCGCGAGTTTGGAACTTGCGAAAAGCTCGGCGCCAAAAAATTGCAGAGTAAATTCGAAGAAATGATTTTGAAGCTTGAAATCTCCGCTTTCGAATGCTTCAACCTCCACCGAGCTACGATTTTTCGTTCGCCCTCCACGTCCCTTCAAATTTGGAATATCGATTCCCGATTTCGACGAATTTTCGTTCCACCCGAAATGCAAATCCAAAACGCAAATCCAAGAAAAGAGGTTAAGAGAAAAACAGAAAATAGAGACTTCCAGCTTCAAAACCTTCATTTTTCTACTCTCGAAAAATTCGTCGCAGAGTTGGACAATTTTGAAGTTGACGTTGTGATTTTTTTCTATACATTTTTTTTTAATAATTACTCAACTTGTAATAATTTGATCCACTAAAAACATGAAATTAAAATTAAAATATTCTCCAAAATAAGTTTTTACGTTAACCTTCATTATTTCTCCCGATTTAAACTTTTAGACAAATAAAATTTTAGTAGATTAATTGAGATTTAATATCAGTTAAGCTCGTTCGCGTCGAAACGACACGTAAAGAGGAGAGGAGAAAAAACAAGGGGGACGCGAAGGGCGATGCTTCGCACTTATTTCCAGAAAAAATACACGACTCGACTATTTTTGTTTATTTCAAACGTTCGAGCGTATAAACAAACAAGCGTCGTGTTTTTCTATCCAATAATAGGAACACGTGCGTCTCGCGACGTCCACTTCTGCGTCGTTTGATCGTAAGGTATCGCGTCACCGTTCTCATCGGCGTCACACCTCATCCGTCAAAAAAAAAAAATACCTTATCCGCAAAAAAAAAATGCAACGACGTTTCTCGAAGTTTCCAAAGTTTGCATCGCCGCGAAACTCCAAGCCTCGGATACGAATCATAATGAGTCGTCGCCGTCCGCGAAACTTCGAAATGCAGTTAGAGCCGGAAACTTTGCACAGCCGAGTCACGTTCATTTGGCAACATTTTCGCTACAGCTACAGCTGCTCCTCGGCAGATTTCCAAATTGTCGCCTTCATATTCACAATCGGACGCGTTGGACTTTCCTATCCATTCATAAGCAGGCAGTCAGGTGGACCTGACCTTGGGGAAAAAAAAAAAAAAAACAATATTCGCTGGAGCCTCGGAAAAAAGGGAGAGACAGTACGCTGAGGAAACAATGTTGTTGCGGTAACAAGAATTCTAGTTGGATAAGGAGGCACAGTTACGTTAACCCTTTGAAGCACGAATTTTTCTATCTGAGATGCTCCTGTGGAAATTTGTGCACTAGAGTCTTTGGGCGCGGATAACGAGTTTGGTACTATTTCTTGGAAATTCCACGTCCAAGATGGCAGATTCAAGATGGCGACCCTGAATTCCCTCCAAGAATCGCCAGCTGTTTGATTTTAGAGCCGAAATCGTCATGCGACGAGTAGATTATTTTTGAACGACGAGTCTTACTACTCGACACTAATAAGCTGAAATGAATTGGTTGTACAAAAAATTGCATCCACCTCCTCTGATCTAAACGCCTTCGACGCAAATTATAAGACGAATTGAGCCCAGGCAGAAAATTTCTATGGTCACCATGTGAAACGCAAAATTTGAGAAATCTGATGAAATTCGTGACGAGCGCTCGCAAATACGCTCGTGTTTGAAATACGAATGGAAGTGGACATCTGGGGAAAAAGTTGAATGGCCGCCATTTTGGGTCCGCCATTTTTGGTGGAGAATTTTTGAAAACTGATATCAGATTAGTGATCAGCACCCTGCGAAACCCGGGTAGACAACTTACGAAACGAGTTAGACCAATTGGAAACAAGCTACGTGTCCGCCATTTTGGGTCCGCCATTTTTGGTGGAGAATTTTGGAAAACTGATACGAGATTCGTGATCAGCACTCAACGAAACCCAGGTAGACAGCCTATGAAACGAATTAGATCAAAGGGAACGAAGCCGCGTGTACGCCATTTTGAATCCGCCATCTTCAATTCAGAGTTTTAAAAATTTAATATCAAATTCGCAGTCAGCAGCTCAGAGAAACCAATATATAGAGACTCTTGTCAATGTACACAAGCAAACACCGATATAACCCTAAAAGTGTATCATGTAGCCGCCATTTTGAATCCGCCATTTAGAATTTTTCAATTCTGACCGCAGATTCAGATTCGGCGGCTTCAGAAACCCTTGAACAGAGATTTTCACAGCATAATATTGAAAAACATGGCCAAAAATAAATTTCTCCTAAAAAATCAGGTTTTTTCGTGTTTGTGTATTTATAAAGACTAAATTACGAACAATATGGACCTCTCAGCTTAAAAAATAGGTTCCTGAACTAATAACGTACTAATAAAAGGCAAAAAAGTTGGTCTGGACACGGCAATCATGGTTTGAATAGTACATAAGTGAAGAAATCGAAATGGTCGTGTGGCTGACCACTATGCTTCAAAGGGTTACCACGATTGGCCATATTGATGTTAACTTGGCGAACCTTGTAAGCGCAATCTTGTTGCAACAGCAATATTTACCGTGTGGATTTTCCAAGATGACATGTCTCTTGATATTTGAGCTAAAAAATGGCAAAGCGTTGACCGCGCTTCGAATCAAAATTTTAACGATTGTGAGAAAAGCCATACCATAACCTCAAAAAACCTAATTCTACTGTCCCATTCATGCGAGGTGCTAATTCCAGTAGCTCTATAGCCACCATGCTGTTTAATAATCTCTAATCAGGCACACCCAATAACATGCACATACATATGGGGCATTCCACGCCAAATCGACCACTTCTGACCTCGACCCCCTTCGATTTGGCTGAAACTTTTTTACCTTTTTCTATCCTCTCAAAAACAATATGTTTTTGGGATTTTTTTTTTATCCAACCAAAATATTTTTTATCCAACATATTTTTTTACCCAACCAAAAAAAAATGACTTTTTAAATAGCTACAACTTTCTTAAAAATTCGTTTTTCCTTATCGAATGTACCTTTCGAAAAAAATAGCCTATTCGTTTACATGTAATATATAAAATAATAATAATAATAAATAATAAATAAATAATAATATGTAAAATCTAAAAATGTTAAGAGTTTGAAAAAAATAGTACACGTAGGAATTTTGGGTAATTAATGAAAACGGGAAGTTCAGCGACGAGAGACAAGAATAAAAGGGGGGGAAAATGAGAAAAAAAGGGGAAAAATAGAAAAAAGGGGAGAAAATGAGAAAAAAGGGGAAAAAGAGAAAAAACGAGGAAAAAGGTGGAATGAAACGAGAGGAGACCGAATAACGCGACAGGCGCGACAAATTTCGTTGTAATCGCCACCCCTAGCTGGCATTCCCGCGATCGGCGACGGGGTAATACGGGGCCCGAAAATTTCGCCGAAAATGATCGATTCTCGTGGATCACGTGGCGACCATTCTCGACATCGACTACGAAAATCCTCGTCCCCTCGGCCGACGAGGAGGAGCCTCGCGTCTAATTCGGGAAATCGAATCTCATCGGCGGATCAAATGTTTTCGATCGGGTCGCAAGCTCCGCAGAGCTTACTTGGATTTGCCGGCTACGCGGCAATTTTAGACCGAAGTTCGATCGACCTTCGTTTGTTACCGCTTACTTACCCATGTTATATATAACCGAAAGGTTTCTCTCAATCGTAAATAAATTACGACTCGAGTCAATTAAATTTATCCGACTTCGTAAATATCGAACGGCAAACGAGAATTCCATGCCGAATCGCCTCCCCTCGCCGACGCCGATTCGATCCGCCATTTTGTTTCATCCAATCCTGCCCACTTCAAAGGGAGACGGTTTTTTGCTCCTTTCTTTCATTTTCTCTCCTCTCTCCTTTTTCCGGCGTCGGAAACGCGAGGAAGAAAAGTGACCCATCGAGCCCCGATATTCGTCCAATTTTCAACTTCCGGTGAAAAACCAATTTTCACGCCGAGAAAAAACCAACGAAATATCATTTTCCCTTTCTTTACATTTCGCAGCATTTTTCTTAATTTTTTTTTACCACAGTCTATAATACAGTGCGACCACTATAGAAAGCACATTTGACCTTGAAATACCAAAAAATTGTTATTCCGTATTCCGACCTCGGTTATTTGATTTTGCGAGTTAGGAGCGCTTTCCTGTGCGATTAGAAGCGCTGAATATAATGACAAATGGCCAGGAAACGTCCTTGACCTTGAAAATTGCATTTCAAGGTCGAATTTTATTTTATTTCTCCAGCTAACTTTATTTGTCATTATTCTTCTCGTATTCAGCTCGACCACACCGACAATGAGAGAAGCGGTCCCTACTCAGAGTAGCTAAAAAAAAATTACTCGAGAAACACACTTGGAACTAGTGTTTCTAGTGACTGCCACTAGATTTCTGGTAATCGTAACCTGTGAGTGTGGTTACCCTAGCAGATTGAGCTTTCTGGTATCAATGGCTAGGTAACATGGTTAGAATTGTCCTTGACTGTGTAATGTCGTTACTGCATCAAAAAAATATGGTTGAAGTAGCCTTGAAACTGTAGCTACTCCTACCTGGGGCTCGCGTAAGCAAGATCGAGTAGACATTTTTGCTCGCCTGTCGAATCCGAGAAGAAGAAGCGCGAACCATTCGAGACGCGAAATCACAGTTTTTTCTCGCAGTACGAAACTGTAGAAATGTTGAAGTTACTTCAACTATCATTTATAGTCGAAGAGGATTTTTTCGTCTGGTTACCGCAACGTGAGCAATCTGGTAGCAGCAACCAGATCTGAAGGTCACTGCACCCCGTTCGATTCCAGGTGTTACGAATACTATTAGGAACTGAAATTCATTCGTGTATCTAGTCTCTTGAGCTTCTGAAATCTGGTAGTTATCTAATCTGGTAGCTGTAAGCTGATAAAAAAGTTACAGCAGCGTGAAAACCTAGCTACCACGACTACTCCTCCACGGTACTTCAACTTCACTAGTTTCGCAATTCTCACTAGATAGTGAAGTCAAGAATGATTTCGACCACGTTCAGACTAATCGGCCTAACCTGAGGTTCCTCTCAGTGCAATTACATAGGAGAACACTGGTAACTCGCCAAATTGAGCTCGACCTTGAAATGCAATTTTCAAGGTCAAGCATGTCTCCTGGACACTTCTCATTGCATTTTTCGTATCCAGCGCAGTCAATTGCGTAGAAAAGGGCTCGTAGCTCGCCGAATCAAATTTTGGAGACGAGTAGTCGAAATTTCGACCACCAATTTTGTCAGGTACCAGACGTGACAAATTCTTTGATTTTATGTACACATATCGAGCGAGCAAAAATGTCCAATTTCAAGGTCAACATCCCCGTGCTAAAAGTGTTGAGGGGCAATATGATTAGACAAGCAAACACTAAGGGAAATAAAATTGTAGGAGAATACTGAGTGTTACGACGAGGTACAAATTTTTTTTCTGCTATTTTTCAATTTTAAAAAATACAAAATGGCGGATTTGTAAATTGTACAAAAGAATGGTGAGTCTGTGGACAGCGGCAGTTTCGGAGGTGGCAATTTTTACCTAAGGCGACCCAAGCAAAAAAACGTGTTACATCAGCTGCGTGGAGCAGTAAAAGAGGAAATTGAAAATACGTTAATTACGGCGAAGATTTTTTCGTTGCGCGTTTTTTCGAATTTGGGGAAAAATTTTGTTGGGATCGGCTCGACGTGCAGCAGCGTGGACTTCTCGCAGCATTGGTCGCGTTTTTCGTGTTCGCTCGTCCTAATTTTGGTCCGAAAATAACCGGGCAAAAAACAAAAAACGGTCGTTGAAAAATACAATTCACGCTGTTTTTCGAGCTTTCAGATGGTGGAGTCCGGAAGGCGGCGCCAAGTGACAAAGAAGAACGAGTCTCGTGCGGCGATCGGGCGAGCCAGTGACTCGTGAACGACACTTCGGAGCTTGACGAAGTTTTGGAAATTTTCGCGAATCGGTCGAAATTTCAAACCGCTGACCTTGAAAAGCGGACGATAAAGGTGTTAAAACTCGGCAAGTGTTGCGAGAATAATAATAGCAATGCGCGAGTATATGTGCGAGTAAAAATTGTAAATTTGCGAATTTTGGAACGTTTCGTAAATTATGCACTACGACATTTTAATTCGTCATTGGCGAACGATAATCCTTGAGGAAACGAGACGCTGAAATCTGCAGGGAAGAAACGTGAGAAAATGGGGAACGAGCGAGAGAGTGAGACGTGAGATGAATTCGCGAGGGGAAATGAATAATTGTGAAAAAGTGCTCGCATATTCGTCGGTGTTGTTGTTGTTGTTGTTGTTGTTGGTGTCGGTGTTCGTTTTTTGATTTGGAAACGTGTGAAAATTCGGGACGATCGAGATGGCAGGAACAGGAGTGACCGTCGGTGGTGCAGGGATGCTGCGGACGCGGAGAAGAGACGTCAGTATAAAACCAAATCGACGCTTGGATCGGAAATCCTCGCGGGGAATGATCTACGAAAACGAGGAACTTCGCCTTAGAACGATTCACATCAATGCCGAGGTGGAACAAGGTAGATCACATCGGTTTAAATCACTTCACGAAATGTACAATGGGGTGGTCGTTAGAAATTAAATTCTTTCTGACGCCCTAAGAATTTTTTTTGGTCGATCCAAGTTCAATTTTGTCAAAAAATGTAGTTTTTTAAATATATCTTCTATAGTTTTTGTTTTTCAAAAAAAGTGTATGAGAGCATTTTTGTAGGAAATCGAATTCTCTACAAGAACGGTCTCTTTAAATTTTTTCACAAAGTTGATATTTATCAAGATATTGCCAATAATAAACTCGGTAACTCGACACAGTAGACATTTCGAGACCTAAAAATGTAATATAAATAATTTTGTGCATTAAATTGAATTTGCAATTGTTCATTGAATTATATCTAGTTAATTACGACTAAGACATATTAAATACTAGTAACTACAGTTTTATCAAAAAATGAACTTCGCGATCTTTTTGTTTAAAAGCAACAAAGCAAAATTCATCGTAGCCTTTCGTCCAAAGGACGTATCTTTCAGGACGTCAGAAAGAATTTAATTCTTAATGCCCACCATAACATACAACATATTTCTTCAAAATTATTTATTTATTTTTAATTTTTTTACATTTATTCATTACAATTATTTTTTACATTTATTTATTTTACAATTATTTTTTACATTTATTTTTTACATTTATTTTTTACATTCATTTTTTACACTTATTTTTTACACTTATTTTTTACATTTATTTCTTACATTTATTTTTTACATTTATATTTTACATTCATTTTTTACATTCATTTTTTACATTCATTTTTTACATTCATTTTTTACATTCATTTTTTACATTCATATTTTACATTCATTTTTTACATTCATATTTTACATTCATTTTTTACATTCATTTTTTATATTCATTTTTTACATTCATTTTTTACATTTATTTTTTACATTTATTTTTGATATTTATTTTTCGTATTTATTTGTTACATTTATTTCCATCTATCTGACCATATTTTTTCCACGTACACGGGTCTCAGTATTGCGCGAAGTTAATAACATTCATTTTGTTCGAATTCAAAATGGCAGCTTCAAGATGGCGGACCACTTGTGGTTATTTTTTTCGGAAGATTTCCAAGTCGTGCGATTCGAGTCGTATCGCCGAGCTGGGAAAGCGACGTGAAATCGTAATTTCAAAATTCGGAATCCTGAATCCAATATGGCGGGTCCAAATTTGGAAAATTGGTCCAATTTTTCTGAAAAAACCTAGCGAGCGACTTTTTACTCGCTAAACGCTAAAGTATCGACAGAATTGAAATTGATAAGATTGAAAAAAAAATTCAAAATATTTTCGTACGTGATCTTTAGATTTTCAATTTCATTTTTCTATTTGGATTATTTGACATTTTTTATCACCACCTACTATCCATGGAAATCTTTTTAGCACCGTCTGATTACTATCCTTGTTCGATTTTTGGCAATTTGAAATTTTTTATTTTCTCTCCTCATTATTATTATTATAATTCCCAATTTTGGTCACCGTGTACTATTTTTTTTCTAGTTACTTTTGACTCCGAAAATTTTTACGTTTTCGCGATTTTGGGTATTTAATGAAATGAAGAGCTGCGATATCTCGGGTGGGAAAGATGCTGTTTCCAAGAGGTTGGCAAGCCTCCTTATCACGTGATTTATACGCCGACTATACAAATAGATAGTCCGTGACCGGCACAACGCGCGGTTAGTACCACTTCGCGACGCAGAGGCTGCGGTCTCGCACGGCGCTCTGCTCTGGACCGCGCGTTTTTCGCTTTCTCGCTCGATCATGGGAAATCAAATTTCGAAAAGGTGCGTCTTTTCCACGTCTACATTTTGCTTTTCACTCGTTTTATCAATTCGAAGTGATAAAAACCGTTCTCTAATCAACGATGCCAATTTTTTGTCGCGCGATAATTATTCTTATCATAATTTCTTAAATTAATTATTCTTATAATAATTTCTTGCAATAATTATTATTACTGTCATTATTATTATTATTATTATTGTTATTCGTTGCATTAATTATTATTATAATATTTCGAAAACGACAGTATAAGTGTAGAAAGTATAGCACAGTGGGCGAAAATGGAAA
The DNA here is from genome assembly GCA_963969455.1 of Arge pagana. Classification (NCBI taxonomy): domain Eukaryota; kingdom Metazoa; phylum Arthropoda; class Insecta; order Hymenoptera; family Argidae; genus Arge; species Arge pagana. Next base: position 19,928,864 of record OZ018311.1, on the reverse strand, counting down.
CCATTCAATTTTGATCGTATAAGTATAAAATAATCAATTAGTTTTATTCCATTTTTTTCCGAGAATTTCTAAATATTTTTTTCCAATTCTGACTGATTTTTACATTACAAAGATCTTATGTGTTTTTTATTCAGTATTATTCTAGATTTTCTGAATGTTTTTCTCTAATTTCTAATGATTTTTACATCACACAGTTGTTACGTTTTTTTCGAGTTTTAATTCCGTTTTTTCTAGATTTTCTAAATGCTTTTTTCTACCTCTTACTGATTTTTGCATTAGCATTTTTAAGTGTTTTTTTTTCTATCTTTATTTCAGTATTTTTCTAGATTTTCTCAATATTTTTTGCCAATTTTTACTGGTTTTTACATTACAAAGTTGTTACACATTTTTTAAAATATTTATCCCTGTTTTTTTCTAGATTTTCTACATTTTTTCTTCTTCTTATTTCGACTTATTTTTACATCACAAAGTTCTTTCCTTTTTTGTTCAGTATTTTTGTAGATTCTGGAAGTATTTTGCCCCTAATTTTGACTTATTTTCACATCACAAAGTTGTCACTCGTCTTTTTTAGTGTTAACTCGGTTTTTTCTAGATTTTCTGAATGTTTTTTTCCAGTTCTTACTGATTTTTACATTACAAAGTTGTTTGCTCGTTTTTTCTCTTTTTAATTTTATTTCGGTATTTTTCTAATTTTCTAAACGATTTTTTCTCATTTTTAACTGTACAAGTTTTACACTATATAATGCGATGTTGCGAGTTTTTGGTCCACCGCGCGAGCGACGGTTCTCATAAAACCAAACAGTAATGAATCATATCTTCGTTACTCTTTCTCAGCTTCCACGGTTTGTTGAGCTTATCGTCGTCTATCTATTTAAAAAAAAAAAAAATCGACAAATTTATCGATTTCGCACCTCCGTCTCGAAATTTACGACACTTGCGCCAAAAAAAGCGCACAGGATGGCTATACCACCGAAATTGCCGCGCGGATGGAATTGCGTGAATTTTTTGCCTATCGCAGATTTCGCGTCGGTGATAATAATCGATATGATCCCGCGCTGAGATACGCGAGTTACGACGACAACTATGTATAATACAAAAGATTTAAATAGTATCGTCGGCCGATTGGTCGAGTCGAGTCGGCGTCGCCAGAGCAACGGAGACACAAAATCTCGTCTCCAACGAATATAATTTCTCGAACAGTTTCTCCCAATCCTCGAAATCGGCGAGACGTCGACCGCAACGTTGCTGCCGCGCGAATTTTCGTCATCCGTTCATTTTTCCGGCTGCTGAATTTCAGCGTTGCATTTTCAAAATCGATTATCTCGATCATTTTCGACAACTTTTCCCCGTCGAGTCGATGTTTTTCCATCGCGAAGCGAGCGGACGGTATTTTTCGTCGGTATGATCGCGCGAGTGTCGAATCATCGTTAAAGTATGTTCGCACAATTATGGGAAGCGTGGACAGAAGAGAACGCGGCTCTACGAAGCGTAAGAGTCGAGACAGTAAGTGCGAGACAACGATCCTCGTTGCATCGGTTCGTACAGCGTATTTCGCCGGGTTCCGATCGCTTCCGCAATTCGTGTGACGAATACAGCTATAAATATGAAACGTAGCAATTAATATGACGAGGAACCGATGAGCCAATTTAATAAAACAAAAAATTATATGTCGTATTGATATTAATTATACAGGGTGGCCAATTTTAAACCCCCAGACGAATACGTGCAGAAATAAAAAAGATAGGAGAGAAAGTTAATCAATTATACAGGGTGGCTCATTTTAAACTCCCAGACGAATACGTGCAAAAATAAAAAAGATAGGAGAGAAAGTTAATCAATTATACAGGGTGGCTCATTTTAAACCCCCAGACGAATACGTGCAAAAATAAAAAAGATAGGAGAGAAAGTTAATCAATTATACAGGGTGGCTCATTTTAAACTCCCAGACGAATACGTGCAAAAATAAAAAAGATAGGAGAGAAAGTTAATCAATTATACAGGGTGGCTCATTTTAAACTCCCAGACGAATACGTGCAAAAATAAAAAAGATAGGAGAGAAAGTTAATCAATTATACAGGGTGGCTCATTTTAAACCCCCAGACGAATACGTGCAAAAATAAAAAAGATAGGAGAGAAAGTTAATCAATTATACAGGGTGGCTCATTTTAAACCCCCAGACGAATACGTGCAAAAATAAAAAAGATAGGAGAGAAAGTTAATCAATTATACAGGGTGGCTCATTTTAAACCCCCAGACGAATACGTGCAAAAATAAAAAAGATAGGAGAGAAAGTTAATCAATTATACAGGGTGGCTCATTTTAAACCCCCAGACGAATACGTGCAAAAATAAAAAAGATAGGAGAGAAAGTTAATCAATTATACAGGGTGGCTCATTTTAAACTCCCAGACGAATACGTGCAAAAATAAAAAAGATAGGAGAGAAAGTTAATCAATTATACAGGGTGGCTCATTTTAAACCCCCGGACGAATACGTGCAAAAATAAAAAAGATAGGAGAGAAAGTTAATCAATTATACAGGGTGGCTCATTTTAAACCCCCAGACGAATACGTGCTAAAATAAAAAAGATAGGAGAGAAAGTTAATCAATTATACAGGGTGGCTCATTTTAAACCCCCAGACGAATACGTGCAAAAATAAAAAAGATAGGAGAGAAAGTTAATCAATTATACAGGGTGGCCCATTTTAAACCTCCCAGACGAATACGTGCAAAAATAAAAAAGATAGGAGAAATAGTTCATTAATTATACAGGGTGGCTCATTTTAAACTCCCAGACGAACACGTGCAAGAATAAAAAAGATAGGAGAAAAAGTTAGGTACGAAACTTGAAAACGGAAAACGAATGTTTGGCTTCGAGCAACTGACCGCGAAATTAAAGACTAATTCAAAGACGAATAGCAAAAAAAAATATTACAATTTTCTTTTTTTTTTTAATATATTTTTTCTTATAAATTTCTTTATTTTAAGTCGATCAAATCGAAAAAGGTCTCTTAATGCAAGCAGCATAAATCTATGATATACGAGGGTAACACAGTGAAGGCTGCGATTATTATTCACACAGTGAAGGGGCACTTTTGAGCAATAGCCCATAGAAACTAGATCTCGCAGATAACAGGCCGAATATTGACCAAAATATTTATTCAAGAATCACTTAAACGAAAAATTATTCTCAAAAATACTACACCAAAATAGAAAAAAAAAATGTTTTGCTGTTCGTTTTGAGATATTAGTCTGGGATGATTGAAATGAACCACCCTGTACATCTCAGCTGTAGCCAACAACCAACATTATTTTTTCAAACCAATATAATAATAATAATAATAATAATAATAATCGTGGTTTTGAGCCGAATGTATCAGTTAGTTTCTGGCGAAAGAAAATTCTTGTTAAAAAACAAGAATTGGCGTGAAAAAAAAATAGTCATTTTCAAAGAAAAAAAAACGAAAAAGAGAATGAATGCGGCTGGAGAAATGTAGAGCTGAACATTTTTTTCGGCATTTGTTTGTTAGAAAACATTTATTAACATGATTCGTTAGTCACGGATCGATTCTGTGGATGATCTAATCATAATAGTTTATTATGAGATATCAATAGATTTTTGACGTTTCTGTGTCGCTTTTCATCTGATCAGTGATTTACGATGTTTGGTTGACGTCGCGCGTCGCTTTCGTTGTGCATACCCACGTTGCGTAAATTCATCATGTCAACAACAATCAGACATCAAAGTTCACCCGCTCGCCATTGAATTTGCTTAATTATTGATTTTATTATCCAACTTTTTGCAATTAGCACAACGGAATTTCCATAAATTATAGAAAATGGCTTAAAAAAAAGAATACACGGTGACAAAAATTGATTGATAGAGAAAGAAATTAATTTGTACAATTTTGAAAAATCACACAAAAATAGTATTTGTAAAGATATCACGATCGAACCGAGTAAAAAATGTGTTAAATAGATTGTAAGTAATTAGTAGCACTTAAAAAAAAAACATTAAAAATCACGTATTTTTAATTTTTTTTTTAAATTTTGCATTCATTTTTTGAGTACACAAAAAAACGAACATTTTGAAAAATAAATGTCGTCGTATGTAATTATACAGAAATACGTGTATAATTTTACAAAATTGTACGTAAATTATATGCGTAGAATATTTTTTCTCGAGTGTCGAAGAGCCATTTTCAAGGCGAGCGAAACTTGCAACGCCACGTGGTAGGCGAAGCTTTTAGTTGCGCGACTCGCCCGAAATTAGCGAGTAGGAGGTAGGTAGTAGGAGCTTGACAGAACCGCGCGCGGCACTCTAGCGCACACGTGAGGTTCGGTGCTGGCGGTGCTGGTGGTGCTGGTGGTGCTACCGTGCCTCTATCACGCTGGCCGACGCGCGTGTAACGCGGACTTTCCGATACACAGTATAGGTACGCGGACCGAACAACAGTTCGCGTCCGGTGCCGTTGTGTTAGAGCGATGAAAATAGTTAGTAGCCTCCGCATCGTGGACTTCCTGCGACACGATTTTCTCAGTGACTGCGAGAAGCTTTCCCCGACGGAATTGCTACCTTGCAGTTCCGTCGATTAATCTCGATTAATACGTACCGAATTATCGAAACAGTGAGTCCGCATTCGTCGAGTTTTTTGGCTTTTTTTTCCTTTTTTTTTCATTCACACATTTGCGTGCGATTTTAGCGAATAACCTTTCGTTTTCACCCCAAAACATCCTCAAATATAATGCAACCTGATTGTGAGTGATCATTATTCTTCCTCGTTCGATTCTCTCTCTCTCTCTCTCTCTCTCTCTCTCTATCTATCTATCTATTTATCTGTCTCTCTCTTTGTCTGTCTCTCTCTCTCTCTCTCTCTGTGTCTCTGTCAGTCTCTCTCTCTCTCTCTGGCCTCGCCTTTTACCCCACGTTTTCAATTTTCATCGTTGTCGCCGTTTTTTTTGCTCGGTTCGATATTCGGTCGTTATTCGCACCACCGAATAGTCGATTTTCGCTACTCTTTTGTCGGGGACCGACATCGACGTCGTTCCCTCGCGGAATATGTATTTTTAAAAACGAGGTCACGCCGATGTTACGCCCGCTTAAACGACGGCATCGCATTTTCCCCTCTATCATTCTCATTCGGTCAAACATCTCCGTTGGCGAAAAACTATCGCGTCCCTCTGCGAACGTGGATAATTTCGTGCCGCTACGCCGAATTCGAAGAGTGAAAGAAGTTATGAGACGCGTCAATCGTCGACTGATGGATTTCGATCGAATCGTGCCAACGAAAGTAGCGATTTGGTTGGTCGCCAAAAATGTTCATCCGACTCGACGTCAAAGGAAAACTTCATTGATAAGTTTCGAGGGGTTCGGGAATAATTGAAAATCGACAAAACATTCGACCGGTCGAGTGCGGTGATTTTTTTTTAGAACAGTAGAAAAAAAAGTGAAGGTGAAGAACGAACACGAAAATTTGACAAAAATTAAAATAATTAATTCGAACTTTTCGTTTATCAAATAAATAGTTCAAAAAGTAAAACGATAATTAAATTAAAAGAAAAAAACCCGGAAATCTATTTTTTTTTCACTGTACAAAGTTCGGTGAAAATGTGAGAAGAGATGTTTGAAAAATTGTGTCCAGTGATAACGTTAAAAAATTCCTTCGAGTGTGAAAATAAAAAATAAATAAAATAAATGAAATAAATGAAATAAATGAAATAAATGAAATAAATGAAATAAATGAAATAAATGAAATAAATGAAATAAATGAAATAAATGAAATAAATGAAATAAATGAAATAAATGAAATAAATAAAATAAATAAAATAAATAAAATAAATAAGATGAATAAAATAATTAAGATGAATAAAATAAATAAAATAAATAAGATGAATAAAATAAATAAAATACATAAGATGAATAAAATAAATAAAATACATAAGATGAATAAAATAAATAAAATAAATAAGATGAATAAAATAAATGAGATGAATAAAATAAATTAGTCGATAAAGATACAGGAAGAGGCGAATAATCGCTCGATTACGGGAATAAACGTTTTTTTAAATAAATCGCATCGCGGTTTTCCTTTGGACGTAAGCCGTTTAGAGAAATATCAGGTAGCTGGGGTTTTCGTGGGAGAGAGGGAGATTTAAACGGAACGAGTGTTAAATCATGGGATGAAGCTGAGGTTAAGGGATGAGAGATTTGAATAAATCGTTAATAAAGAAGCTTTCATAAATTTGGATTAGACGACGCCGCGTTCGCGAGATTAACCGAGAAACCCGGAAATCTCGCCGAGTTACCGACCAGCATTTGAATAAATACATTTCCAAAAACCCTCTCGACATACCCGACAAAGCGCGCGAGTCGACCAAAAATGCGTACGAGTTTGGGACGACAATTGTAAAAATCAATTACACGCGTGATAAATCTGACAATCAGTCGAGTGAAATTGACTAAAAAATCTGACGTTTAGCGACAAATGAAAATTTCCAGTTGCGCAGTTTTTCCGAATATCGAGTCTATTTTACGTGGTAAAAGAATGGTAATCAACAACATTATTACTTGTTCCGCAGATACTGATTAAAAATACTTGTATCTTTTCGTTCACTAGATTTTCTGTTCCCCATTTTTTCCGTTTCCTTCGACGTTTTTTGCCTTTTTTCAGTTCTTCTATTCCCCTTTATTCACATCTTTGCAAGTATTTTGTCACGAAGTCAAAGTGCACGAACGCGCAGGAGCGCGCAAGGTCGCGCACGAACTTATTTCTGCTTGTTCGCCACACGCTCATACATACATTTTGATTTTCTCCCATTTCCCAGGATTTCCAATGTTTCAAGATTTTTTGATACCTTCATACTATTACTGCTTATAGATAACGTCTTTGCTCGTTAGATAATAATTATATAAATATATAAATTAAAGTTTTCTACGTACTTTTTCAAGCAAAAAATAAATAAAAGTGCGTTAAAACGACGAATTTCAGGAAAAAAATGAGTTTTTAATTTTTTTGACATTGTTCCACCACTTCTAAAAATCTGGAAAAATTCCTGAGTGTCGAGGGGTGTAAAATATATGTTCTGACAAATTTTGGTAATTGACATATTTCAAAAACCCTAAAGAAAACAAGATTTTGATTTTCTTTTCTTCGTTAAAAATCGACTTTTCGTTGAAAAACCATGATCATACGATTTTTTTATGTTTTAGACTCCTAAGAATAAGAAAAAAAATCACCATCGATTAACTCCGAATTTCAGTATAAAAATAAAATTAAAATCAAAAACACAGGTTTTTTTGAAAATCTCGAACGTCGTTTGAGCTAAAGGGCTAAACATTGGTGTGAATTATTTTTATTTGATGCCAAATCGATCCCCTAAGTGTGGGTCAAAAAAGCCATGGGGGCAGATTTCCCATATTTATCCGGCTATATCCTTTCAGCTGGAAATGTACATATTTTGCAAATATTAACCAACAATATGTACCAATGTATGAGCAAAGACACGATCTAAGCCCGCTGATAGTATAAAGATGTCAGACAGTCGTAAAACATTTCCGATCGCTTCAGATCCTCGGAAGTGGCAAGAAATGAACATTCTTACGTCAGTGATGTTATTGCGGATTCCTGCAACGCGTATTGAATTTTTTTCCAACGCAAGAAGATCTAATATCTCATAGTTTCTATACGACGATGACCATTTTGTGTCCGCCATTTTGATTTGAAGCTCCAATTCGAAAATGCGCGCCTCTGCACGTTCGTGCGCGTTCCGGCAGGTTCGTGCGCGTTCCGGCAGGTTCGTGCGCACCTGTGCGCGTTTGTGCGCGCTCCTGCGCGTCTGTTCTATATAATAATAGTATAATTTCTGTATTGCGATAACCATTTCGAGCCCACCATTTTGCTTTGAAGCTCAAGTTCGAAAAAGTGACTCGGCAAAGTTGTAGAGCAATTCATTTCGAGCATATGAAAAAAAAAAAGATGAAACTCCGTCGATAATTACAGGGTCCAGGATAATTTTTCCACCGAAAGTGTCTGCCACTTGGGCCGCCGAAATCACGTTCGAATATCTTGCCGCTCTCAGGTTCTCTTGCCTACGCGCGCCGCTGAGTAATCGAAGTGTCGAGAACTCGGCGATGCGTCATTTCCGGTTCGCGAACTCGACGAAGGGTTGGAGGAAGCGTTGCGATGGGACTGACAAAAGTTCGCGCGAATTGAAACTGAAACTGGAAACGATAACGTATCGCTGGAAATGGTGAGAGTAGCGGATTTTCCATGCCAGTCGACACCTATTTCCGGAAGCACCAATTCGAAAGCTGCCACCGATTTTTAGCTTCGGCAAAAATCGATCGGCGATTTTTTCCCCCCATAAGAACGCGACAGGGAATTTGAAAACTCGATTACCATCGTGTAACAGGGATCTGCTTTCTCTCGTTTCAGGTCAAAACGACATTAAAAAATTACGCAGAGAGAACGAGCAGTTGAGGAGAGAGATCTGGAGCTTGCGCGACGAATATGAGAAACTCGAGGTGCTCATCAAAACTCAAAGCAGTCACGGAAGTAGCGATGAAATCGAGGCAAGTTTTTACGTTTTTTACGACTTTTACGAATTCATTTTTGTGGCTTTTGAACACCGGCACAAGTTGTTTTGGTCTGACTGCACCAAATTCATCGTTAGTTTGCGATAAGGCAGAAAAAACGGGGCACGACGGACCCCCTTCAAAAAAGTGTATATTCTGTTTAACAACTTTGCACTCTCCACTTTTGTAAACGTAATAAAATTGAGAGCTATAAACGTAGCTGAGTTCATTGTTGTTTATAAAGAGAAATATTGGATAAAGAGAAATTTACATTTTTTAGAACATTGGAATTGTTCCACTTTAAGCTTCCTACGAAATAGTTTAATTTTTGAGGAGGGCGTCTCAGCAAATTTTATAGGGGGTCCGTCTTCCTTGTGATGTAAGAGGATTAACGAGTGTTCGTTCGATTCAGGGTCGCTCAGAGGAGGACGAAAACAACGACGAGGTGTTCACGGAATATTCGGGCGAAGAGGACGTAGTCGAGGAGGATGTCGAGGCTCTGCCCGAGGATGGTGAGAGTAACGAGGAGCATTTAGACAACGCCGAGAATCAGAAGATCTCTACGGAGAAGATGAACAGTTCGAATCTGCACAGGTTACACGTGGCGTTCGACGACTTGTCGATAGTGGACGAAGAGGACGAGCTGAGAAAAGAGAAAGAGAAGAAGGATTCGGTTTCGGACGAGAATCAGAAAGATTCTTCCGACGCGAAAGGATCCACCGAGAGCGTAGCAGCGAGCGAGGCTGTAGTAGTCGAGGTGGACAAGCAGAGCCTAGACTACTTCGTCTCGTCGCCACGACTCTACGATCATCAACACCATCAGCATCGTCTCAATCCCGATCTCTCGTCCTCCGAGCAAACCTATTTCTCCGACTGTCCGTTCGTTTTCCCAAGCCCCTCGGATCCCAACTATCCAAAGATGCTTCCCATGGACGGTGTCTTCGGATGCCTCGGCTCGAGCGTGTACAGCAGCAGTAGCAGCAATCGACTAGAGGCCCTCCCCAGCCTAGAAACCCCGGGCATAGGCCCAGTGGCCTCTGCTTTCGAACACAGCGATCATTTTTTCCCCCGACCAATGGCCAATCAGGCACGAGATCTCCAGACTCAGATGGGAGCATGGCATACGACGAGTGGCAATCATCAGATGCCTGGGGCAAATCTTTCAATTGGCACTCTGACACCTCGAATGTCGACTACCACGACGATGCCTCGAGGGACGACGAGGCCATCTGGCCAAGTGCTGAACAGAGATCATTCCGACATCGCGACGAGTAGCCACAAACCCAGACTGGACACTCCTATACCGGGTCAAATACTCCGCCCGACTTGGAGGAAACCCCCAGCGATGTACTCTACGAGCAGCGAGCAGTTGGTCGCGGCAAGCAGGAGGCAGCAATCGCCACAGGACTTGCTGCTGGGTTACGGCGCTAACGCGTTCCACAAAAACCCTACTGTCGAGACTGTTTCGCAAAACGGCTGGGACTCCGCGAGGAGCCCGGACAAACCCAAGCATTTCTTCGCACCGCTGTCGAGTACGCTGAGCACGCCCAAGGGATTCGCCGAGGAGAACTGTGGCCAGGATTTCCAGGCGACAGCAACCGGTAGGAACAACCAAGACGCGGCAAACAGCTCCAGCAGCGAGAAGACCACGTCGACTGTTATCTCCGGACACAGACCTCCGCAGCACCCCAAGGGCAGTGCGGACCTCTACGTTGCCGGGGCTTTCCCGGCCGAAGGCGACACGTGGCAGGCGAGAGGCGGAGAGCAGAGCACTTTCCTCACCTTCGAGAACCTCCTCGTAGAAGAGGCAAGGTCCATGTCGCGACAGAACTCTAACAACCCTCTGACGAAGTCGTTGTCGTGTCAGGATCTGTCCACGGATCAGCAGATGCTACCGTTCGCGGAAAAACTGAGCTTGCTCAACGGCGATAACGGAACGCAGAAGCTAGCCAAGAGCGACAACACTTTGGACAACATATCCAACTCGTCGAGGCCTTACAGGAGTCAACTTCACGTGACCTTGAGGCAGCCGAGACGCCTCGCGGATGACTCGTCCGAGGCTTACACTCCAGAGATCCCGAAGCTACCCTCGATCAACTACAGACTCTTCAACAACCCGTTCCTCCAGAGTCTGGATCAGCAGCGGACCGAGTACGCGAGCTCTAGTCTAGAGTGTCCAACGCTCTCCAGACCCTTGTCGATCCAAGTCGACGAAACCCGCGACGTTCCCTTCAGCAACGGCTACGGCTGCTACACCAGCCCTGTCGTTCGCGGTCTACCCACCGCCCAAAGATCGGCCCTGGAACGCGACTACTGGCGGCTGCAGGCCGAAAACGATTCCAGGATGCTACTCATGGCAGCTAACAACAAACAGTTCCGCAGCTTCGAGCAAGATGCCTCGGGGAATCTGCGGTCGCAACCCATTGGCTTCGAGATGACTTCCTTCGAGGGGCCTAATCCGAGGACCCTGAGGAGGCCAGGCCTTCCCTTCGCGAGCGAACCTCAACAGCACTCCACGATGAACCTGCAAGGTCAAAGACTGTACCAAAATGTCCAAGACGCAAGGCTGACTCCCGTCCCGTTCTGCGGGCTTCTGGGACCGATGGGCCCTGTGTCGAGGCTCCCCTTCGACGCTGGGGCCGCGTCCATCAAGGTCCCAGCGCAAACTCAGACCTCTATAGACGGCGATTCTCAGAAGGAGGGCGCTGACGAGCCACCAGCTAAGGGCGAGCTTCAGAGCTCGGATATTCCCGGTTCTCCGCTGAGCTTGCGCCGCAGGCGGACTTCCCGCAAGGAGAGGTCCGGATCGGTCATGGAGAAAAGGCCACTGTCGCCGGCTGCTCAAAGACGCAGAGATCGTGGGCGCAAGACACACGACTCTTCAGCGGATACCCCAATGGACTTCTCGTCGAAGTCCAGACTGCGTAAATTCAGCATGGCGTCGTCCGGGGTGCAGGATAAAATCGAGAGCAGATCCTCGTCTTCGGGGCAAGACTCGCCCAAGAAGATAGAGCAGCGGCGCAGAGTTTCCTTGTACTTCAACGCTAAAAAGAGGCCCTCCATAGGCTCGACGAGCGTCGTGCGTCGCTCTAGCCTCGACACGGTCAACGACGAGCGTTACCTCTGCGTCAACGATGCTCAGGACGGCACTACGACGAATTCGGAACGCGAACGAACGAATTCTGTCAGCAGTAGGGATACCGTTACCAAAGGGAGGAAGCTGAGCACAGGAAGTGATACGGTTCCCTGGTGCGCCTGCTGGGGTAACGGATGCGTCTGACGATCGACAGTAGCGCGAGCCAGGACTAGCGCAAGCTCCGCGCGATGCTACGGCAAATCATTCCGGAAAGTGAGTTGTGGGTCGAGTTTTGGCCAACGCTTCCGAACATTCGCGAAGCTCCGAGCTTATCGTAGTCGCGTCTTCAGGGCTGTGTATTCGTGTCCCGTAGACTTCGCGAGGCCACGATGAACGAGGGAAGCAGAAGACGAAGAAGAAGTAGAGGAAGAGGATGGATTGCACGGGATGCAATTAGCTGATCGTTAGAGCGAATCAAACATCCGCATTTTTCCAAACAAGTCGTCTTCAATTTTTCCCACTTCACCGCGTTTGGTGCTGACAATGGCAGAGTTGTGAAAACGATGGCCCCACGTGACTGTTTCTATTTGTAATTGTAAATTTTCAGTGCCAACCGATTTAATCTTATCTCGTAATCTTGTATCTTTATATCGCATTTATATGACATAAGCGTAATGAAAAAGTAAGGAAAAAAGTGAAAAACGGAGTTCCATTTTTTGTTCTCTTCTCTTTTCCAGCGGCGGATGCAGCTCGCGTGGTTTATTTACGAGAGCGATTGTCAATGAAGATGCGTGATGAATAACGATGCCTTTTAATTACGAAGCTCGTAAAATTCCCCACCGATGCACAACGACCGACTCACCGTGCTACGAGGGCCGCGATGCCCGCTCTGCTGACATACATAAATCTGAACGTATTCGGATTTGTATTCGTGCTCGTATGCGATGTACGCATGGGAAACGTGTTTTCCGCTGGTCGGTATGGAGCAAAGTCAGCGTGTTTTGATCAAACATTACAAGCTAATCCGTACAAGTCAAACCCGTGAGCCATAAAGTGAACCGTGGAGGCATAAAAATGTTTGCGACGTAATAAATGAGCGTGTTACTTTATTATAAACGACTCAACTAAACGCCGAATGGCTATAAAAATAGATAATATCAGACGCGAACAGACGCTTATGAGCCTCTATGCTCATCAATTCACGCGCACGCACTCGCAGTCACGGAATTTCCGTGAAAACGTGCTTTCGCGAGATAATCGAGCTAAAGATGAGATGATCGTCTCATCTCGTTATCTGTCACTCGCGGAATTTCCGTGAGCACGTGCTGTCGCGAGATAATCGACATAAAGATGAGATGATCATCTCATCTCGTTATCTGTCAATCGCGGAATTTCCGTGAGCACGTACTATCGCGAGATAATCGAGCTAAAAAGGAGATAATCATCTCATCTCGTTATCTGTCACTCGCGGAATTTCTGGGAGCACGTGCTGTGGCGAGATAATCGAGCTAAAGATGAGATGATCGTCTCATCTCGTTACCTGTCACTCGCGGAATTTCCGTGAGCACGTGCTGTCGCGAGATAATCGAGATAAAGATGAGATGATCATCTCATCTCGTTATCTGTCACTCGCGGAATTTCCGTGAGCACGTACTATCGCGAGATAATCGAGCTAAAGAGGAGATAATCATCTCATCTCGTTATCTGTCACTCGCGGAATTTCCGTGAGCACGTGCTGTCGCGAGATAATCGAGCTAAAGATGAGATGATCGTCTCATCTCGTTATCTGTCACTCGCGGAATTTCCGTGAGCACGTGCTGTCGCGAGATAATCGACATAAAGATGAGATGATCATCTTATCTCGTTATCTGTCACTCGCGGAATTTCCGTGAGCACGTGCTGTCGCGAGATAATCGTCTCATCTCGTTATCTGCCACTCGCGGAATTTCTGTGAGCACGTGCTGTCGCGAGATAATCGAGATAAAGATGAGATAATCATCTTATCTCGTTATCTGTCACTCGCGGAATTTCTGTGAGCACGTGCTGTCGCGAGATAATCGAGATAAAGATGAGATAATCATCTTATCTCGTTATCTGTCACTCGCGGGATTTTCGTGAAAGCGTGCTTTCGCGAGATATTCGAGCTAAAGATGAAATGATCATCTTATCTCGTTATATGTCATCTCGTAAGAAAGATAATATAATACCCTATCTAGGCCTAAGCACTAAATTCTAAATTCACCGGAATTTCGACCGTTGCCTATTCAATTGAACGTTGAAAGTATAACGCCGTGGTCGTATTCTGTACCTTCAGGCGAGATAAAAGATTCGTTCACCTGGATTATTCGGATGGAAGTAGAACGACATTGACGCAAGTTGGCCGAGCTTCAGTTGTCTTTTTTTCATACTTCTGCACGATAGAGAGAAACACACGTCGACGTGATTTCTCCGGATTAGATAAGATGTTTTAATTTATCTAGATCTCCAGATGAAGATAAGATACTTCGGTTATCTGGGGTTCTTGTATCGCGGCGATTTGTCATCTGGATGATTTCAACGTTTTCGATTTGTATTCAGCGCTTTATCTAGGTAGAAAAGATAACGAAGATACAATTTCATCTCGTCGGTGTTTAATAAGACGGAGGAATAATTTATCCCCATGAAAATGAGACGAACGTTCGAGCCACGCACAAACAGCTAACTTTTCCCCCCGAAATTTTGAGAACGGCGTGTGTCGTAAAACGAGCCGGTCCTCCCTTTTCAATAACGAGTCGGGCTGTGATTTGTTTTGACCCGATGTGAATTCAGCGATAAGACACCGATGGAATTCGGTATTGAAACGCGTACGCGTAAACCGAAGGGTCCTCCTATTCTTACCCACCTATCCTCTCGCCTATCGGGGCTTGAGATCTCTATGGATCAGTGTCCACCGTACCGTAGCCTCCGCGTGTGGACTATACGAGCACAGATGCTATCTCCTCCCGGCATATTTACGAGAGTGAGGCCTCGTTTAATTGGCCCGAGACCCGAAACCAGCACCGCGACCCTCGGCCACAACTGTGACCAAAAATTTCTTAGCCCGAACGGATCCTCCGTCGCGATCCTAATTGGTAGGCTACAAAAATGAGATCACTCCAATTTTTCCGGACTTTTACGTCTCCTCGCAAATCAGTTCCGCTCCGGGATTAACTACTAATACCATGGCACGTCTCCTCTCAAGACTTCAAGACAGGACTCCTCTATAGACTTCAGGACAGGACTCCTCTACAGACTTCAGGACAAGATTCCTCTCAAGACTTCAGGACAGGACTCCTCTTAAGACTTCAGGACAGGACTCCGCTCAAGACTTCAAGACAGGACTCCGCTCAAGCCTTCAGGACAGGATTCTACTCACATGAGTGAAAGGTCGATCGGAAGTTAGCATTGACTGAAACTGTTATTTACATAGAACTCCGACAAACAGGAGTATGGAGAGACGAGCTGAATAAAAAGGCTCACCTAGATGCGTGTGAACGGATTCACGTGCGTTGGTTGTGTTGGGTTGGTGGTAGCTGATAGTCCAACGGAGAGGAGCCAGGCTATTATTTCTCTTAAGAGCCGAATAAAAAGACTTAGCTAGATACACATGAAAAGATTCACCTACGTTGGTTGGGTTAAATTGGTAGTAGCTGATAGTGGAACGGGGAGTTTGTAAACCCCACCGATTACTTGGCAGGTATGTGGAAGGCTAGATGAAAGTTCCACTGGCAGCGTCTATGGTATACCTTTAATCGCTATTATCTTGGAATATATTCAACCGATACAAATGACGAATAAATATGGATGTGGGCTATCCGAGGCGTTCTTCCTCAACCCAGCCACCCATTTTTTCCGGTGTCTAAAAATTCTGGAAAAATTCTTTTCTTATGGGTGGCTGGACCGAGGAAGAACGGTCCATGCTCGCGCGACGCACTCGTCAGAATAAAGCTAACAAGAAAACACTAAGCCAATTCTTTGAGCTCATCTTCTCAAACTCTAGTCGTGGGGCTATGGCCTCTCATCGGAGTACCGATTGTTCGACGAGCATCGCTGCTACAGAGCGAAGTGGGCTGTGCGAGGTAAATGGAGACAAGCTGGTTTGCATCGGGTCACGAGCTCGCCCGCTTATCTGCCGAGAGGAGACAGCTAAACACCTGCAGAACACATTATCAGCGAGAGGAGACGTGCCATGTGCGAATTTTCAGGGCTCGGTCTCGAGAGGTCTGCCGGAGCAACGCGAGCGAAGATGACTCTCGAAGCCTATTTCGAGGCGACTCGTGTGCCCCGCGAGGAATACCGCTCAATCCCAGAACTGTTGGCCGTTGAATTGCTGGTTTGCAACGATATGCATTATACACGGCATCCGGACATACGCGCGGTAGTCTAGATCATCCGATTATCTCCTATCTACGCGTGTCTGTGGTCGACGCTTCGAGTGCTGCTGAAGCTGCCGCTCGAAGCAGCGTCCACGCGTGAATACCTCGTAATTGGATTCGACGCTGGTTCACAATTGGGACTCTCTCTCTTGCTCGCGACCCTCTCGTAACGACTGTCAGCCCAACCCGGCAGATGATTTTAGCGCCGCCTTCATCCTGGCGGATAAAATAGCCCCAAAGGTCGTAAAACTTGCGCGGGATGCGCGACCCACGCGCCAGGAGTCTCGCGATGCCACGGAATGGCGTTCTCGCGGAGGGAACGGACCATGCAGACTCCGTACACGCGTGACGTTCGATCGTGCGTCGTGCCGTATGACACTCGATGCGAATACAATGCGTCGCACTACCACGCACTTTCACGCTGATGTCCGAGAAACGAAGGACCACGCCAGCCGTTCTCCGGACAGTCGTCGTTTCAGACCCCAACTGAAGGACTTTAACGTCTTCCACGACCATTCCTAGAAAATAACAGCTTTCTATCTTTTATTTTTACTATTTTTTATTTTTACTAATAATAATATGGAGTTTTATTTGCATAACTTTAGAAAGTTTTTTACAAAGCTTGTACATATATACACTTAATCTTATCTCCTTTTACTATCTTTCTTTTTTCATCCACCTTCTTAAAACTAATGCCTTACGCCTTAATCAGTGCTTGCCTCCATTTTCACTTATACCTCCACTCACTCCCTCTCCATCCCCCTACTCTTTTTTTCTCCACACTTCCTCCAATTCCCTGATATAATCACAAATTCCTTTGTGTATCTTTCCCCCAAGCATGTTTATCACCTCTCCTGTTATTGCCACCTCATCTACACCTTCCAGCCACTCTTCCACACTTTTTTTGGCACTTTCCGTCACCATCTCTCTACTTCTCTTACACATCAGCACATGCTCCAATGTTTCGTCTTGTCCCTTACAAATTCTGCACTTCCACTCACTCTCTCCTTTCTTGCCCGCTCTTCCTATGTTACCACACCTTATTCTAGCCCATAACTCTTTTTCTCTTCCCTTTACCTCTTCCTCGTACCAATACTTCCACGGCCTTTCATCCCTGTCCACAATAAACTTGCACCTAAAATTGTAGGTCGATACCTCTCTCCTCTCCTCCTCCTTTTTCAATGCTTCGTTCTTCAATTTTTCTAACCCAACCTTTATTCTTTCTTCAATTTCTTCCACCTCCCTCCGTTCCAAAACCATTCCAATTGAATCTTGTATTCCCATTTCTTTTAATACACCCTCCAAGTCCTTTCCCCACTTTGTCGGCATATGATTTACTATCGCCCTCACTTCCTCCATCAGGCATACTTTTGGCCACCTCTTTTCATTCATTCCACATACCTCCACCATGTACCTTAACGCTCTTTCCCTTATCATATACTTCATTGTTGGTACACCCAACTCCCTTCTCCATATGTAATTCGGTGTTGTTCTTTTAACCCCTAAAGCCATTTTACAATATCTACTTTGAACTCTTTCAAAAGTGCCTATTTCCCCCAATCCCCAGATTTCCACCCCGTACATAGTACCCGCCCTTGCTATAGAATTCAACAAATGCAGCCTTTCTTCCATCACATCTCTTCCCGCTCTTTTTTTATTTTTACTATTTTTCATTCCAACATTCCGCCTGTCTCTGCTTCTTCTTCCGGCAGAATGTTCCATCCTTACCGAAATCTGCTTCTTTGTTGTTGTTCCAGTCGCGGGAATGAACCACAAGAAACGGAGCAACCAGCTTCGCCAGTAGGTAGGATTTTTTTTTTATGTTGCATGGGTGCGATTTTTCGGCACTTTTCTTCAACAGCGCACCATTTCTGCACAAATCTGTTTAAAAAACAGATCCTGCGTACTGTGGAAGCTGTTACCAAACTTTACCAATTTTTTTTCGGCTAGTTATTGTACCTTTGAAATTTCAGCAGTAATGAAAAAAAAGACGTCCCTGTGAAGTCGCCATTTTGTTGCGTAGAGCTCTAATAAAATGTATAAACAGTGTTCAATACTCGTATAACAAAGACCTTTCTACCGAATTTCGATATGTTGTTCAGTTTCTGTGGAAAAAAACCCCAAACTGTGCTCTATTTTATGCCCTAATTTCTCCACGATTTTCACGATTTTTTTTATAGTGTAAAAAATGAATATAATTTATTGAAACTTTGAGAATATTTTCTACACATATGCGAGTATATAGTGTAAAATATTCGAAGAATTCCGTTGAAAAACACCGAAGATATCGGCGACCCCAGATTGCAGGTCACAATCAGACTCGGCATCATTTTTTTTTCATACAAGTGTTTTTCTCATTATTACTCCGAAACTCCGAGTGATGGGAGTGAAAATTCACTCGCGTTCTTTTATACAGCGTAGTGGGTATCAGCCTCGGAGACGGGCTCGAAGTTACATCTTCATCGTTTCATACTCCGCGTTACATCTTCATGCTGTCGTAAGATCCGGCTCAATTCCATTGAAAGCATCAACAATAACTCGGATGGCTCGACGTTACTTTCGAAAACCCCCCTGCCCCGAGCACGAGGATCTCGGAGGTCTTTTTATTCCCATTCCGATTACGACAGGAGCCTCCGCGTTTTTTCTCCCCGTTTTTTCCAGCATCCACAACGAGCTCGAGAAACTGAGCTCGACGTGGCCAGATGAAGGCTGGTAGCTCGACGTGGCCAGATGAAGGCTGGTAGCTTTTACGCGACGTTTACGCGATTTTTGGTCACTTCTACAGGATCATCGCGTGGGAAGACGAGGAAGGAGATGGCGAGGCATACCTCTCTACGAGGCTCGTAGAGCCAAGATGCATACCCACGTATTACAAGCGAACGACGGAGGTGGGATACACAATGTAGGGAAGATCGTGGAAAGACTAGGACCGGTTTCTACATTAGTATGTGCGGCAGCGTGTATGCAGAGGGTCCGAGGAAGCCGGTGCACTTTGCATACTGTTGGGGCCTCTGCGTTGCCAACTCTACGCCTCCTCCGTACGAGCGTGGGGGGTGCGGATGTCTCGTGGAAGTTTTCCACAAAACTGTGTCCGAAAATTTGGAAAACGCGGAAAACGCGTCCTCGGCCCTAGGTAAGAAGAACGATGCCCTCGGAGTCTCGAACCGATTAGCAGGCATGCGGCGCGACTTCGTTGCGAGACGCGTCGTCTGCCAACTACAGGGACTTCTGGCGATGGTGACGGGGATAAGAGGTGAGAGAAGTAAAGCTGAGTCTTGCCGAGCAGAGAGACTGCGGGCTAAATCACACACAGTGATCGAAAACGATGAAAACTCCTTGCGACTCAGTAAATTGTGACCAAACTGGAGTATTTGTTCGGGTTTTTGTGGTTGTTCCGAATACTCTTATCGCTCTCTACCGAATACTCTCATTACTTGCGTAATGTTTCGTTGTGGTAGTGCGGAAGTGGCGCGACCTTAAGGTTTCAACTAGCGAA
Source organism: Arge pagana (assembly GCA_963969455.1). NCBI lineage: Eukaryota > Metazoa > Arthropoda > Insecta > Hymenoptera > Argidae > Arge > Arge pagana. Next base: position 19,909,324 of record OZ018311.1, on the reverse strand, counting down.
GTATCGAATAGTGTTATGAGCTGTAGCTTATCGGAAGTCTTTTCCATGTAGATACATCTTGAAACCTTTAGGGTCTAAGCCTTTGAATCCGAATCCTTATACCCATGAAACTAAAAACCAAATCTTGAGCATCGAACTGAAGAACGCAAACGTGTCAAAAAATAAACCTGAAAACTAAAACCAGAAACTAAAAACCCAAATGGGTAACAAATTAAACCCAAAAAGCCAGACATACGAACCAAAAACTAAAAACCCAAGGATAAAAAAAACAAGCCTATAAAACTAAACCTAAAAACCCAAACGTGTAACAAACTAAACCCAAAAACCCAGGCCCAAGAACCAAGTCTAAAAAACTGATCCTGTAAACCAAAACCCAAAGACCAAAAGCTGAAAAGTTGAACGAGTAAAAAATTAAACCTAAAAACCAAAAGATAAAGAAAGTAAGCCTATAAAACTAAGCTCAAAAACGAGAATCTAAAAACCCAAACGTGTAACAAACTAAACCCAAAAACCGAGACTCAAAAACCAAAATCTGAAAGAAGGAAACCTGAAAACCCAAACCCAAAGACCAAGACCTAAAAACTTAAGCGAGTAAAAAACCAAACCCAAAGACCAAAACCTAAGAAATTAAACGAGTAAAAAACTAAACCTAAAAACCAGAAGATAAAACAACTAAGCTTATAAAACGAAACCTAAAAACTCAAACGTGTAACAAACTAAACCCAAAAACCGAGACTCAAGAACCAAAATCTGAAAGAAGTAAACCTGAAAACCCAAACCCAAAGACCAAGACCTAAAAACTTAAATGAGTAAAAAACCAAAACCTAAGAAATTAAACGAGTAAAAAACTAAACATAAAAACCAGAAGATAAAACAACTAAGCTTATAAAACAAAACCTAAAAACTCAAATGTGTAACAAACTAAACCCAAAAACCTAAACCTAGAGCCCAAAACCTAAAACCTTAAACGAGTAAAAAACTAGACCTAAAAACCAAGAGATAAAGAAATAAACCCAAAAACCCAAACCCAAAGACCACAACCTAAGAACTCAAACGTGTAAAAAACCAAACCTAAAAACGAAAAGGTAGAAAAACTAAACCTATAAAACCAAAACCTAAAAACCCAAACGTGTGAAAAGCTAAACCAAGAAAACTCAAATCTAAAGACCAAAGCCTAAGGACCCAAACGTGTGAGACATTAAACCTAAAAACCTAGACCCAAAGCCCCAAACCTAAATAACGAAAGCCGAAGAACTAAACCGAATCTACTTAAGTCTATAAGCCCTCCGATTTCTGATTACAGTTTACAAGATGATCCAATATTTGGCAACTCAATATCCTAAGACATCGCGATTTCCACAGCAACACAGCAGAGCAAACGTGAAGACCAGTATTTAAAGAAAAAAAAAAAAAAAAAAAAAAAACACCGCACGGAATTTCGATCGTTCTCGACGTAGGGAAGTAGTCGTCGTCGCTTTGTGGAAAGAGGCTTAACAAAGGGCTACTTTGCGAGTTCCGCGGCCTGTGAATCGGATTTCGCGCCCTTTCAGCGATCAGTTCCCAGTTTTCTTTACAGCCGTGGGGTTGGAATCCGCCTGAATTTTTCCAACGATCGTCGCGTTATCGACTACCATACCAGTACAAAAGCCGTTGCTCGGTTCTCCTCTTTGTCTTTCCTAGAAGATGCTGCCGTTGCCGGTCTAGTCTCCAGACTGAAACGCATCGCTCGTCGTGGGTCGTGCGATGGCCGCTGGCAACGGCATCGCCTATCAATAATCATATGACGCTGCGGCGCGCCGGGCAACGTCACCTCGAGCGACCACCTCTATCCTCAATTTATTACCAGCCGAAGAAACTCCGGAGCCTCCTCCGAGGCGTGTGCCCCGTGTGTATACACCTTTGAACCTTTGAAATATTCCGAGAAAATCACGCGCAGACCGAATATTTATACACCAGAGCTGCATCTCTCCCTTTTTTCTCCTTCTCACTCACTCCACCCAATTTTTTCCCCGACTCGAGCTGCATCAAATTTAATTTCTGCCAACTTTTCCAACCGCCAGACACATTTTTCTGACATTTTTATTTCAACCAAGTCATAGCGGTTTTCATTTGTTTCAACAATCTCCCACCTAGTCGACCCTCGCGTTTTTTATGCTGTTACTAGCAAACGAATTTGTACATTTCGTACTTACTTACCAGTCAAATTACAACAGAGCGTAGTCCCCCAGAGGCTAACAGAGTTACCCCTTCGCGGTCTGGCAGAAATTACAGTTACTACAAGAAAAAGCGAAGAACCAGTAACAGTAAATCATAATGACTCAACCTGATGAAAATAATAGAATAACAGAAAAATAAAATAACAGAAAACTAGGCATAACAAACTCCTCTCACAGGTCTCAACTGGTCAAACCAGCTCAAGCACTCTGAGCATCCTACCCACGATTCTTGTTACACATTTGCCTTCATCCATTTTTTTAGCTCCTTTCTATTTTTTGGTCCTGGACCTTCCAAATTTTGTAATTGCAACGCAAGCGTATTATATAATTTTATTCCTGCCATGCAACTGGTTTTCAATATTTGGGTAGCAGCATTTGCTTATTTCTTGTAATACTTGTAGAATTTGAAAATTGTTTTTTCAGATCATTGCAGTATGCTATTAGTGATTCTAGGGTAAAGACTTGCCTAACATTCAATGGTTGTTCGTCCATCTTAAGTTTATTGTTGTTACTTGTTTTCGGTGGGCGCAGTTGTAGCAGTTTCATGGTACTCTGATGAGCACCACACTCCTATGCTATTATCCCATAGCAGCTTATCAAGCTATGCACAAAAGCATAATAGATGAGGTATAAGGTGCTCGTAGTCATGGGCTTACGTTACTTTGTAGAATATACACCCACGGTAACAGAGTTTTTTGTTTAAACTTTTTACCTGCTGGTACCATGTTAGTTTAATAGGTACCTCATTGCTACGTATATCGATGGTTTTGGAACAGCTATCAGCAGCATAGCAGCCAAATGCAATGCACGCAGTTTTGTTAACATCTCAAGTTAATTTAATGCAGTCGCTTATTCTGGTTCTCCAGCTGTTAACGGACTGTTCTGCTGATTAGTATTATTGGTTTATGTGCGTATACATATCTGCATCTCTGCAAGATGTTACTTCTGATGTTATTTCTTTCTTGTATTTTTTTTATAACCTCTATTTTATTTTATATTATACTTTTTCACACATGTTATATATACCTACCCGATATTTCTTGTTTTAGGAAAAGAGTGGCAGAAAGTAAATGCGGCGTCCGCGCAGGTCAGGTATACGCGTAATAAAACGTCTTGCCTCCTTACTGCGAGTTATCGTTATCGTTTTCGTTTGCCAACGCCCTCGCGCATTTCTTTTTCCCTTCCCGTGGAAAAACTTCTCTCCTTTCTCTTTTCATCGGCATCTGCTCTCTAAACCGGTGTACTTCCGAAGCCCGTATACGCGCGTCCTCGTTAAATCCGAGACGTCTCCGTCCGATACGACCTATAGGTGGTAGGTGGTAGGTACAAAGAGGGAGCGAAGAACCGGAGGAAAAGGGAGAGAGGAGCGTTCTGCTCGGTTCTGTGAGCTCGAGTCACCCTTCCGTCTGCCAGCTTCGCCTGGCTACACCGTAGAGATTCAAACTCGCGAGGCGTTATACCAAATCAGCCGAGCACGTGTTACGTTTCTGGAAACTCGACTTGTCGTTCGAGCAATTCCAACGATTATAACTTCCGTTCTCCTCGTTTTCACTGCTCGTAACGCGGCGAAGACGAGAGTCGGACAAAGTCCTTCCTAGTAGAAATTGGTACGTGTGTCACGCTAGCAGAGCCACGTTGAAATATTGAATCGCGGATAGCGTCAAAATTAGGTGCTCTTTAGGTGCTAATTTAGTGCTAAATTCAAAAATTAGGTGCTCGATACCTTCCGGGAGAAAAATTCCATTTTCGCGTGTTCTGCTCGCTTGACGCCAAGCTAGCAGAGCAGTGCCAGAAAACAGACTAAGGAGTCGTTCCTTATAAATACGGTGCTTTTTAAGTGCTCCATTCAAAATTTTCGAAAAATATCGAAAAACGGACTTTTTCCGTATTTTAGGTAAAATTACCAAATAATAAGTAAATAAATAGATAAATAGATAAATAGATAAATAGATATATAGATATATAGATATATAGATATATAGAGAATTAGATAATTAGATAAATAGATGAATAGATAAATAGATAATTAGATAAATAGATGAATAGATGAATAGATAATTAGATAAATATATAAATAGATAATTAGATAAATAGATAAATAGATAAATAGATAAATGGATGATTAGATAAATAGATAAATAGATAAATAGATAAATAGATAAATGGATGATTAGATAAATAGATAAATAGATAAATAGATAAATAGATAAATAGGTTTATAAATAAATGAATAATGTTGTAAGTTGGAATGTTCGTTCGCGAACTTATTCGGTTCGCAAAAAAGTGAAAATTCCGTACAAAAGGAAAAAAATGTTAGTTTCATAAAAATTGAAACAATTTAAGGTGAAGGGACAGATTTTTTTGTGTGTATATGTAGCGAGTCGCGTGGCCGCTGCTTCGTTTCCGGAACAATTATTATTCCAAAGTAAATGAGATTTTACCCTCGTCTGGCAGAGAAACGGGAACCCTCGATGTATGGATCTATAACGAAACACGCGTCGCGATCTTGATAAAGCTCCCCGACACGAAACTCGACAACGAACGTCACGAGTTTCGTTTCGTTTCGTTTAGTTTTTTTACGTATAGTTTTTTTCCCGGACCGACGCGACATACGCAACGGGGATGGGCAACTCACAAATAATGACAGTTTTTAATAACGAACAACTCGTCGCTGCGAGCTTTGATCTGGAGTTACGCATTGGATGTTGGTATTTTCCATTTGATTGACACGAGAGAAAAGTTATGTTAGTTCGTTCTGATTTTTCCGTTGTACAGTGAAGTTCTTGGCATGTTTTTGTAGAGAATTGAATGCTCTACAAAAGTGCCCGTTGCGTCGTAGCTGTAATCTGCACTCGTAAGGTTGTACGAGTCACTGAATCTGATTTTTGCAGAAAATTCTTGTTTTTTTGACGTTATTTCATAAATGACTGGAGCTACATGAAAAATGTAAATGACAATCTTGTAGAACATTTTATTTACTATAAAAAATGTCCAGTAAGTGAAATCGCTAAGATCGATATTTCTCGAGATATAGAGCGTTGACTGTTTCGTAACATGACATTTTTGGGGATTATCGATGTACACAAATTTCATATCACTAAACAGTAAACCCTGTATATCTCGAGAAATATCGATCATAGAGATTCCGTTTACTGAACCTTTTTTATAGTAAATGAAATGTTCTACAAGTTTGTCATTGACACTTTTTGTGTAATTTGTTCAAACAACTTTTTATAAACAATTGCAAATGACAATAGCCAAAATACGGGTATTTTTTCTTTCCCATTTGCCTATGAACGACGTAGTTAGTTTAACTCGGTCTTCGGGGATTAATAAGAGGGCTACTTTCTGCCGCTATTCAGTGTCGTCGGGGAAAATGTTTGCGAACATTTTGTTGGCTGGCGATAAATGCCAACGAAATGAATTCTTTCGAGTCTGTGCGTGCAAATAGTTTCGACTGGGCGTTGATGAATCGGTCAGTCGAGGCATCTCGCGCTTCGTCGAGTGTGAAAACGTAGCGGAAGAGGGGGTCGCGCGGAGCTGTGGAGAACACAGAGACGCAGCGCGTGTCTCTTCCCCGATGTCGCGGAGCACCTACTCTACCTAGGCGTCGCGCACCAAGGTACGCGATGATCGCGTCGTCGAAAAAATTCGCCACGACTGAAGCTTATGACAGATCGAGAAATCGAGAAGGGGGTAGTGGAGGAACACGGTGCCGGGACTTACAAATGTTGAGATGCAAGGTGAAACTTAGCCGGTAGGTCTAAATTTAAATAAAGATTTATACGGCCGCTGTACCACCATGCTGCCACCAGGGCCATTGACTCGCTCAGACCTTAGGCATACTGCACTTGGCTTTGTACGAGCCTACAGCCTCTCTTTTCCTTTGTGTGTTCTCGAGCGTTGTTCAAACTCATTGTCGTATCGTAACAACGATCGAATCTGCGCTCACATTTCCTTATCTATCGCGATTTTCAATTTTGTTTCTCTCTCTCTCTCTCTATCTTTTTGTACAAAACGAAGCTTCCCGACAAATGCCGAAGCTTTCCGAAGCGATTTTCCCGTAAAACGTTTGATATTTTTCGACGCTTGCCGACCACACGAATGTTATTCGCGGCATCAGATTTGTAAACAATTTTAATACTTTTACTAATCGAAATTTAATTTACTTAATCATCAGAACAAAATGTAATAAGAAATGCAACCAAAATATTTCTTTTTCAGAATCATTCGACAAATTCACTTGAAACAAATACTAAAACCGGATTTGTTTTCATATTACTCGTCTTTTCGTGACCAGATCGTTCGAGAATGGCGAAAAAATTGCAGATGTTATCTCGAAACGATTAATGTTTCTCCTCGGTGGTCAAAATTAAAGTCATAAATTTTCTGTTCGATTCATTAAAAACGTAGCTTCGTGAAAAAATATTCCTCGTCCTCGCTACATTTATCTTTGTAATTGAGTTGAATCGATTTCAATTTATTTCCCACTCGAATTTTATTTCTAGTTAGAATTTCGCTAATTAACAATTCGACGATTGTCAAATACCGTTGCGATACTGATTATAAATTGCATCTTTTGACTGAATGGGAATATTTAATTAAGAAATGGTTGCCCATAAAAAAACTTTTCCGATTGCTCCTCTGAGAACGTGGAAAATAGATTTTCTTTCGCATGAACGACTGTTATTTTTAAATTATACTTTGGATTGTAGCATGAAATGGAATGAACATAGTGACATGAGGAGAACAGAGTACTTGACCTTGGTTTTTGGAAAACTCAATAGCCTTATTGACTATATATTATGCAATCTTCAACAGTTTCACAAACTGTGGCATTATAGCCTGGGGAAGTGCATATCAAAACCATTTAGGAAAATTGGAAGGATTGCAAATAAAATGTTGAAAATAATTTATAGAAAGCCTAGTTTTAGTACCGTGCAAACTACGTTGAAGTAGAGTCGCTAAAACATAAAAATACTTATGAGCAAACAAAGAGTGTTAGTAGAAACAAAAGTATAACAAAGGTTTGGAGGTAAGAAAAAAGAGGAGTAATATATATATAGAGTCTCAGAAGCTATATCATTTCAAAAGAACTTTTAACAATAAATTAAAAAACTGGGTGTGATTAAATATATGGTAAGGGGAATATGCTCAATTTTGTGCCAAGATATATACTGCTGTTGGGCTATACTTTATGATTTTTATGTATCGAGATATTTAAGATAGTTGTGTTAGGTAACCGAGCCTATGCAAGGGCACTACACGTACCTCTGTAGGATTAACTTGTGTACATGTTCCTCTAGTTAATAAATTGAACATGACGATTTTCCGAGGAGAACACCAAAACAATGGCAGAATAGGTCCGTAGAGTTTTGTTTCGATTGTTTTGCATCGAAAAACCAGCAGACATTACGGTGGTTCCGCTATATTGGATTTACCCAGTTCGGAATACTGCTCTCAATATCACAATGTTCATCGGACCGAATCAGCGTCCGTGTACACAACAGTTCCGCGGTTACGCGGCGCATCGATACTGAAAATACGGAGCTCTCGGCACGTGTATCGTGTATTCAACAAGTACTAACTAAGCGTGAGTTCGTAATATTCGTGAAATGAACACTCTTTTCCGAGTCACCGTACTTCTGAGCACGGGAAACGCACGTGCGCGAAGATTTATGGGTAGTAATGTTCGTCGAAACTTACCTATGACCGATGCTCCGTGCAAGAAACAAATGAATACCAACAGGTTGACGTTCATCGCTGACACACGTCGCCCGGCGAAACCTCGATGCGTATTTACTTCAACGGACACCACAAATTCAACACGAAACTTCTTTTACAACGAACACAGAGCACTGATATCCTTTCATCGAGATCATTTTCAAATTCCGCGTGTCGTGGCAACGCGAAGGCAACACACGAGCGAGTATACGTATCAATCGACGGACAACGCAACGAAATCTCAATCACCGTGTCCGTAACGCTAGCAATCAACGTTACCCGAATTTATCATCGGCGATCGGTCGAATCTATCATTCAACTATGTTCGGTCATTTTTCGCATCCCCCCACGACTCTTCGCACGTCGTCGCTTTGTTGTCTTCCCCTACGCGAGAGATACTGTCGCTTCGGTTTGTTGGCTCGGTGCCCGCAAGAGCATACCAATCGGGCACGGACCAAGCTCGGTGACGTTTCGAGCAACACTGATGCGTATATACGAACCGTGTGTGTCGTAAACGGGCGAGCGCGACGCCGCTACGCGTCGTTCGTCGTCGGCTCCAGATGGCGCTGGGTTCGGGAAACGACGCGGGACTGTGGGGTCTCCCGCTCGCGTCTCTCTGTACGTACTACATACGTGCCATACACGTGCGCGCGTACCTAACGCTCGATGTTCAACGGGTCGCAATCGTTATTTATTATTTATTGTTTTGTTTATTGTCTATAAATTGAGCAATGTGGTTTTCAATTTTACAATCTACCAATCACTCCTGTTAATAATTAGAGAATGTGAAAATTCATTCAAAATAACTTTAAAAAAAGAATACACCGTGACAAAACTTGGTATTAATAATGATTAATGAATAAAACAATTTTTTTCAAAGTTGGCAAATCGAAAAAAATTAGTAATTATGGGAGGCCCACGACCGGAAATCTTGTCTTCAAAGTTGTTAAAAATATACTCGTTCGCAACATAAAAATTTCAAAAAAATAAAAATATGCATTCATTTTCACAAAAAAGATTTAAAGTTTGGAACTCATGAATCACACATGCGAATATTTTTTAAACAAATGCATTTTGTTCCGAAAAGTGCAGAAAAAAATAAAGCGTTTAAAAAAAAACACATCTAGTTCGGAGTATTATTGTAAAAGTTAGGGGCAAAAACCGAATTTGAATGTCTTTCGAACGGGTGGTCAAAAAAATCTCAAAATTTACCTGGAAGATTTTTTAAAGAGTGCAAGAAAATATAAAAAAATTGAGGAAATCAAAAAAAAATATTTTTTTTCAAACTGTCCGATTTGGTGTAGAATGCCCCATATATATGTGAGACTATCTTATTATTATCTCATATTTATCGACTATGTGCTATCATACCTATTACTTAAAATAATTTATTTTATAAAAAATATATTAAAAAATGTATGGAAAAATAATTTTCAATTTTCGTCAGAAAATTCACATTTCATAGTAGTTTCATAATAATTTGTGATTTATTCCATTTAACAAAACGTACGAGTACAAATATAAAATTAAAATTCATATTCCTTTTTATCATTCAAACGCATCTGTATATAATTTTCATGCTGTCGACGGAATTTCTTCGGCAATCCAACTTTCGAATCTGTTTGAATTTATCGACGTGGAAAAACAATTATGATTATCCAAAATGTTGAAGAAATGAAATTGAAAAATGGTGTGGACTCACCGGTCGATTAGCGTGACTTGGGTCTTTCACTTTCGGAATTGCTCGTCGAATCAGACGAGTAACCCAATTTTGACTGAAAATACATTTGAAAAATTTACTTTTTAGTTCGATCTACCATTAAACCGTGTCTTTTAGTTTTATCATACAATAATCTATTTTACAGTTTTTAGTTCAATGTATCGTAAAAGCGTGTTTTTTTAGTTTCTTTAAACTATAAGTCCTTTTCTTGTTTTTTAGACTTTCAAAATTATTTAATTTAAGAACAAATTTTTTAAATTTTGTGTGTGTCTTAAATTATTGTATTGTGCTGGATACGTGTCCAAAGTTTCAAATTAATTCAATGTGGGTTATGTGAAAACGAACATTCATACGAAGCTAATGAAAGCGTGTCAAAAATGGAAAATGTGAATGAAAAATAATGAATTTCGGTGTTACATTCCGCGTTACACGGAATTCGAATGAAATAAATCTACACGGTGTGCGGAATCTTTCATCATCGAAGTGGCGCCCTCTGTTCCACAATCCAATCGGCAAACTATTCGTCCGACCAAACCTGTACTTTACTACTAGAAGAAAGAGCGCGAAGCACGCGAGTCTAGAGCGCAACGTTGTGTCGAATTCTCAAGGTGATTCGTTGTTCGCGGTGCTGTCGCTGCACGTCGCTGCTATCGCGTCCTGTATTAGCTTAACCTAAAATACATAATCTCTGAAAGCCGTCTGATATTTTCAGGGCGATTCAACGCGCTGTTTGTCTCATTGCACGCGTACCCAATTTATACCACGTAAAACGACGAGCGAGTACAGAGAGATTTTGTACGATGCACAAAATGTCCATGCTACACGACCTACAATTTCCCTTTGATTTGCGCACCCATCATTTAGACAATCGTTTTAAAGATCTACTTGGATGAGAAAAAAGATAACGCAGCTGAAGTTATGAGAACTGTCCATTATATTCCTGTTTCACCGATCAGATCCGTTTTGAATGCGCCTCTTATCGAGGAGAAATAAATCCTCGTGCCGCAACGAAACGGTGTTTGTTTGAGCGTGTACAGAGCAGTCTTCAGATATTTGTGTCACGTTGAAGGGAGACCAATGAATAAATTTTGTCATGATCGGGAAGGACTCGGTTGTAGGTTTGCGTTGCCTACTATCGAGTCTATTTTCAGAGTAAAGGAGACAATGCTCATTTATAAATTATTGTCTGGCCACATAGTATGGCCAGTCAATTCGCTCGAATCTAAGACTAAACGAGGAAAATTGCAATTTTATTTGCCACTCGATAGAACAAACTATAAAGATAGAGCCCCAATTTTCAGATTGGGTCTACGAGGTAATGAGCGGGCACTCGAGAAGGAATGTATACTCGCGTGTAGTTTTGCCATTGGCACGGTCATGAATGTTGTTAGAGTCTGATATTAGATTACGATTGAACAGACTTGTAGCTTATGAACAGAATAGATGTTAGGATTTACTCAGTGCTGAAGCGCAGGGTCGAACCATGCCAAAATAATTATTTCTATTTCTTACTCGTCTTATTATTTTGATGTTATATACTGTGTCGTTTGCCCAATGTGAAATCTTTATAAGTCCAGATTGATATGGAATGTATAAAGGATTCTATTCGTATATGAAATAAATAAATTTCTAACTATTCTCTATCAATCGATACCACAATAGCTGAAGAATTGAATCGATGAGTACTCGAAACGAGGCACTGCACAGCTTTAGTTAGTCCACAGTTTGCGCTACCAGTATTATTGTTCAACAGACTATGCAGTAAAAAGACGAGAGAAGTCATTTACTCGACAACAGGGCACGCCACTTGGGTTTAAGTTCTGAAGAACCATGTGTTGGGGAAAAAAAAGATAAAAACGATGAATTGCGTGGTGGATGATTTTTGTTCTGTTTTTCTACCTCGTATATCTTAAGCGTATGACTGAAACAAGATGAAACGTTCGATACCCACCCTAGACGAAGCGCAAACTCTTGGAGTAATCGACCGAGCCGGTGATGTGCACATCGATGACTTGTAACCCCTTCTGCTTTGAATGGTATTCATGAGATCATAGGAAGCCTCGATTCGATAAATCCCAGCTGACACGTGATCGACAGGACTGTTGCAAAAGTCCTGGAGACTTCGAGCGACTCCTTTGGATCACTTTAGGACGAATGACGTTGTGAGACCCTGTTCGTCCGAGGGAAACCGCAAAGGATTGCGTACACCGTCTCCAGGACACTTTCAACATCGGCAGACTGGAATTTCTCGAGGAAAACTGAAATCATTTCTGTTTCCAAAATACGGAATCACCTCACCTCGACGATTTGCTACTGTTGGTGACGTCGATCGTGTCTTTGCTGCTGTAGCTCATCGCCGCTATGCACCGCTCCTCGTCTGCCTCGCTTCTGCAGCCTCCTGGGCACTGTCCAAATCTGTGTTTCCACCACAAACCCAGCTTTTCGCCAAAGCTCTTCTTCACGATTGTCTTCGGACCATTCGGCACGCAATATTCAGTTCGTTCGTAGAGCAGTGCGGGGCTGTGGAAGAATTACATGAATGCTGTTTCAGCGTTTTGCAAGCACTCTAAGCTCGTATATGTACAGGTTTGCCACATGTCTACCACAAAAAACATGCTTTCTGACTCACGGTATGCTCGAGGCTGATTCACAAGTTGGACAATCGTCGGAATTTCTAGCCAGAAAACGGTAGCAGACTAAGATGAGGCCCACGAGCAGCCAGACCAGCAGAGCTCCGGACAATGCGATCAGGATCAGTTCTGTCGACCCGAAGGTTACGGCATTGTCGTCGTTCCCTAGTCGGAAAAATGAATAAAGTTCGTTCAAGTGAAGTTACATAACGGTTCTTGATCTCCAGGATTCGCAACCTGACGTTTTTCCCTTGGAATGAGGTTGAGCTTCTGGATCTGGACGACCTGCCGCGTCGGTTCCATGCTGCTCGGGGTTCGACTGATAGGGATCGCTCGCTTGAGGTGGGCTATCAACAGCTTCTAATCCTGAAGATCAAAATATCTAAGAGCTACGAGCAACAGATGGAGAAAGAAATGTATCCGATCTACCTGATTCTCTCAACAAAGACATCACTCGCAGTACACCGCCAAAAGCCGGATACCATCTTTCATCTTCCAAATGTGGATTCACCTGGGACATGTGAAACATGATAGGATGAGCCATGGATACGTGGTTTCGCAATGGGCATATCGAAATTCAGCCGCTATGATGTAAGACCCACGTATGCGGGTAGTAATCGACTCTCGATGTTGTGTCACCGGTAGACCACAGATAGTTTATGCAACTCAGCTATTCCCCAACCATCTCGAAACACGTGGCGCTTGCTACTCAGAAATTTTCCCTGTGCAACATGGTAGCTGCAAAACCTGGTGCCACTTGGGCGATATCTCGTATCTTCGAATAAGTTTCTAAACAAAGAAATTCTGCTGAACTTGAGGGTAAAATTTGAAATATAAAATTTGCAAACATGATTACATTTGTCCTAGCATCTCTAATTTTATCCTCAATTTAAATAAAATTACTTTCAAGGCGTCTCACATTTTGTCTAGAGACTTATCGAAAAAGCAACATATACCCAAGTGGCCCGTTGCACCGCGGCTACTATACCTGAGGGGTAAATTTGCAAATATTATTCTCTCTGTACAGAATGCAGCATCCTTCTTTGCTGCTCGATTCGAACTAGTCCATAATTGACATGCGACAACTGAACTACGCAAGCCCGTAAGAGAACTAGTATCGTCGGAGGTACTGCGTCCAAATCTAACTCTGAATCGCGTCGTACTCTGTTCTGGTCAAATAGATATGCTGATACAACTCAACTAGATGTACTTCAGGAGATGTGAAACCATTGCATTCAAATTGGAGAATACCAATGCCGCGATCCCACCCCAGGAATTTCAACGACACGTCAGAACCGAAGTTCCTTCGAACAGTGAACGCGAATCGCGAAGACTTATCAGAGCGCAGCGTGGCAGATTTTCTACATATCATCCCAAAATCTAGTCTTCGACTCGCGAATATGCTGGAGTTTTCGCATCGTTGTTGGCACGATCATTGAGAAAATTCCACCAAGCTTGAAAATCGAAAGCTCGACTCTGGGTGGATGCTGCACCCCGCTGGTCACTTCTCGAAACACCTACCGACAACTGAAGCCACTCGTACATATCCCTGTTGAAGTTGTCGAGTGGCTGCTTCGTTCTGGACCGTGATACGATACACTTCACGCTAGCCGCGTAGTACTTGACCAAAGCGAAGGCTGACCTCTCGCCGTAAAGTGATTGCAGATGCTCCTTCGCGAAGGGCAGCGCGATACTGACAAAGCCGGGGGGAAAATACCGATGAAAAATCTGCAGACTACGCGGGTACCGCAAATGCAACAGACCTGTTCGGTGTGATCTCGTCATCCAAGAACGGCAAGGGGATTGAGATAGGCCCAAGAGATTCGAGTTCTTCTGAAATTGTATAATTTGTAACGAGTAGTTCATCGGTTGGTCCTAGCAGCACGTCGATCCGCTGGTGTAACTCACCGCCATCGGTTCTTCGCTCATGTCTCCTCGTTCTCCGATGCCAATTGTATCTCCTCCGCTCCAGCAGATGCTCTCCCCGTGTTCCTTCACCGTCAGGAGCTGTACAAAGTACGAGAGTGCTGAAAATTCGAATTTGAATTTGAATTCGAAGCGGGAAAACAAAAGAGAGTGGAAACGACCAGCAACCTGGATGGGTAACGAGTCCGTTGCAGGACATAGAGTCTTTTGGGGGTGCAATAACGATCGGTGGTACCACGACGCTCGGCCATTCGGTCTCAGGCTTCATCCAGCCAATTCCATTCGTGCGCAGAAAATTTTTCAGCTCATCGAACAATTCGAAGAGCCTCTTCGCATTTCGATATTTCAAATTTCCCGCGTAAAACGAGTGGCGCGTTAACGGTAGTATGTACACCCGAAGGTAACCGCCCATCGTGTCTGCCAGAGCCTTTAGCATCAAATGTTTGGTCTTGCCTATCGATAATTTTCGCACAGATTCGAGGCAGATGTGAAAATACTCCATCAACGACGCGATATACCGATCGTCGTGGCAGTCGATCACGTTAACCTAGAATTCGACGGAAATGGCGGGAAAATTCAAATTCCTTATCGCTAATTCGCGCTCGTACGAAACCCAGTGAACAAACTTTCGGCAAAATATCCTGAAACATTCGGCGACTGTTCAAAATCGTGAACTCCTCGCTCGTCCAGCAATGTTTGCCGAAATCGCTTCTCTCGAACAACACGGTGCCAACGTTTTGATCGAGCTCCCTCATCGTTCCGCCCACAAATGTCGTCCCGTTGGAATTAATTGCGATGACAACGATGAAAAATAGCCTGGTAATCGAAGCCTCCATCACAGCTCGTTTGCCCTCGCTTGTTTTTTTTCTCCTTCTTTTTCTTCGCCGTCCCATCAAATTGCATCGTAAATTAGACGATGGATTCCTGTATTTTTGGGAAGGCGAGTTTTTTTTTTTAGTTTACCAGAAACCGAAAAACAAATGAAACGCGGGCAAGTTTCAGCAAGTAGGAGACACGAAAGTGGGTTGACGGTATCTCGTCCTACTTTTCCCAATTGACCTCGTCTTATCTCACATATGCGATTACTCCGCGAACCGGTGATGAAAAAAAAGGAGGTGAAAAACGACAAGTAGGCAAAACTGTGAATTCTTCACAAATATTACTGGGACTAGTTTCGGTGGATTCAGGACGCGCACGGGTGGGCGGACGGGGAACGTGGGCTTCGCGGTAACCTTAGCGCGCCTTTTTCAGAGGCCACGTCAGACTTTCAAGGCGCGCGCGAAATCATCGCGACAAACTTGGGCAAACTGCAACGCGGATAAAAATTTCACAAGATCCCACACGAGCGTAAAATCCGGACTAGAAAAATTCGAATTTTCAAATTTTGCGCGCGAAAATTTGAAAATCTGAGTTGCGGTAAAATGCTCTAACAAGTTTATCAGGAAATCAATTACACGTTTGAGAAACCTGACTGGACTGAAATTAATCGAAAACCTTGATGCTCGGTGAAAAATCAAAATTTCGAGTTTCGTCGTTTTTCCAAAAATCGCGTCCAATTTGCGTGGGAAAAAATGGCATTTGACGAGGTTACTTCCTGCCCGCGCAATACTGCTTAGACATACTTACAGCTCTTCGTTTACCAGATTTTTTCTCGCTTTTTTCATCTTTTTCTGATTTTTTTTTTTTCGACGTTTTTTTCGACGTTTTTTTGTCTTTGGCGCAAATTTTTGAAACGTTGAAAGATATTACGATTTAAGGGGATTTCTTAGACACGTTTTTTGCGACGTCGAACTCGCGAGACAGTCTTCTTCGGTGGTGCCTAAAAATACAGATGAATGCTTCGCGGTTGTTGCATATCATTGAACCTCTCGAATCTTTTGTGTTAGGATAAAACATTGTCGTTTGTACTCCTAGTCTTTAGAGCACCGGAACAGAACGTGCCGAGAGCCATTCACGAGAACGGAAACGACGAGCGCGTGCGGATAAAGAAGATGTTCGATACGTGTGTTCATGATCACTGTAAACGCGACTTGTAACAAGTTTTATGTTTTATTCCCTATCAATAACCATTCTTTGTAGCTCGATATTTTTGTCTTGTTCTTTTTTCTTAATAATTTGTTCGTTCTGAAAAAAGTTGAGGTGCAAAATAAAAACTTGATCGAAACTTATTCGAAGAAAATAAAAACTTGATCGAAACTTATTCGACGAAAATAAAAACTTGATCGAAAATTATTCAACGAAAATGAAAACTTTATCGAAAATCAGAACTTCGTCAAAACTTATTCGACGAAAATAAAAACTTGGTCGAAACTTATTCGACGAAAATCAAAACTTGGTCGAAAATTATTCGAAGAAAATAAAAACTTGATCGAAACTTATTCGACGAAAATAAAAACTTGATCGAAAATTATTCAACGAAAATGAAAACTTTATCGAAAATCAGAACTTCGTCAAAACTTATTCGACGAAAATAAAAACTTGGTCGAAACTTATTCGACGAAAATCAAAACTTGACCGAAACTTATACGACGAAAATCGAAACTTTGTCGAAACTTATTCGACGAAAATCAAAACTTGGTCGAAAATTATTCGAAGAAAATCAAAACTTGGTCGAAAATTATTCGACGAAAATCAAAACTTGGTCGAAAGTTATTCGAAGAAAATCAGAACTTTGTTGAATCTTTTTCGACGAAAATCAAAACTTTGTCGAAAACTATTCGACGAAAATAAAAACTTGGTTGAAAATCAGAACTTGGTCGAAACTTATTCGACGAAACTAAAAACTTTGTCGAAATTTATTCGACGAAGCTAAAAACTTTGTCGAAACTTCTTCGACGAAGCTAAAAACTTTGTCGAAACTTATTCGACGAAGCTAAAAACTTTGTCGAAAGTTTCCAAATCGCAGAGAACACGCGCCTCGTTCCTTCCTTGTCTCTGCTCCTCATCGAGCTTGCATGTCGATTCCACGAGGCGATCGTAAAAATCTGTGCGAGAGCCTCGGTCGTTTCGATTTCTTTCGAAAGTACGCGTTCGTAAATATCTTTCACGTTAAGCCGGCACGAAGTGGGATAACGGTAAGTCTTTTCCCACTCCTCAAGCGCGAACCTTCACGAACAGGGAGCGGTAACAAACAGATCTGTTCTCTCTACCTGCTCAGTCCGCGAGTAGTTAGGTGGAGGCTCGGATCGTAGCTCGCATCTGTTGAATCCGCGTGTCCGAAAAAATCGTATCGAGTGAGTAGACAAATCGTTCAAAAATGGATAGGACAAAAATCGCCCGATTCCCTACGAGCCGCCTCCTCCGTCGTCGTCCACCTCCACTCGGTCATACGCATCACATTCGTGCGATGACGCATGCGAAACGGAAACTCGTCGAATATTTCGGAATTCCTTGGCCACGATTTTTTCTCCGGATCCCAAAAATTCGACGATTACGAAAATTAAAAAAAAATCGACAAATCTCAATTTCGAGTCGCGAATCGTTAAAAAACACGAAAAAAATCCGCGTTCGCAGTATTCGCGTGGGTGAATCCGTGTGACGTCGATTTTCTCCTCGGTTCCCTCGTTTTTTTTTTGTTTTTTGTTTTTTTTTATCGCAAAGCAGTTTCGTTCTCTGAGTCACTCGAGCTCCAAATTCCGAGACACGTTCGCCACCTCGATTTCTTTGTGGTGCAATACCTTTCATTTTTCACCTCGACGTATTTTCGATTCAAGGTGGAACGTTTCTGCGCTTATTATTATTCCACGCTTCTGATTGGCTGGACGAGAAAATATATCGGATCGAAATGATAATCAGTTTCAACAAAATTTCGTTCACCCTCCCGCGAATTTTCCTTAATTGAGCGTCGTTTTCCTCCTGCATGGTCGCGCTAATCCGCACGTTTGTCTCTATATCTCGAGAACCACGCACTTCATGGGAAAAAGTTGTATACAAAAAATAAAGCGCTTAAAAAGTTATGTAAAAAAGATTCGATACGTTGATCGCGTGGGATCGATGGTTTGGCTGTTATTTCCAAAAACACACGAACAATCGGTAACGTCCGATGGAGAACGGCTCATCCACGTACAGTAAAAATATGTGTGTACCGGAGACTCGACAAAAAGACGCGAAACGCTCGAATTTACGAGCGGAAAATATTTTTCAAGCATTCAACTGCGAGTGACAATAATAATAAAGTGACGGAAAGTAATTGAGAACGAAAACGAGAGGTTTTTTGAAAATAACAGCCGAAGGCGTACAATTTGTTGCGTACAACTTTTTTATCGTTTCCAATACAGTTTTAATAAGCGTTATTATTCGTCGGAGAAAGTATATTGGGAAATGATCGAGTTTCGGTTGGGAAATATTTATCAAAGTGGATTTACGTTTATGGTGACTGGAGTTTGGAAATCTCGCGACATTTATTTATAATCACAACGATCGCCGATTGCGTAATCATCGTGTCCTTTTCCTGCTGCCTTTCAGGTGAAATGACAGGTGTTAACCTTGCTGTGATATTTGCGGTGAGTACTTACCGAACTATAATTATTATTGGCGCAATTTGCCTCGTGTGTATCCGGTATTTTTTGCCATTCGGGCGCAAAAAGTGGCTTTATTCGCGCGAAGTCCCTAGAAACCTCATTAGAATCGGTACGTATTTTAACCGCAACGAATTGCAACAACAAAAAATTATGCAAGACAATGCGTCGCGGGTTTCCGACAAATCTCATTGTTTGTCGTTCGATTTTTTCCAAATTCATTTTCATCAACGTCTTCGAAAATCGCGCGTGAATTTTAAAAATATTCGACAAAAAAAATCATACGCGAATTGTATTCTCATCCCACTAATTGTGAATTTTTTTTTCTTTCCCAATTAGTACCGAAATTCATAGGTTCTTCTCCGAATTATCCGAACAATTATAATTCCGTACCAGTAGTGCATTTATCTCGTTTTCAAGAAATCTACAATCACTTATTTATTTATTTTCTTATTTACTTACTTACTGACTTACTTACTTACTTACTTAATTACTTACTTACTTACTTACTTAATTACTTACTTACTTACTTACTTACTTGCTTGCTTGCTGGCTTACTTACTTACTTGCTTACTTACTTACTTACTTACTTACTTACTTACTTACTTACTTACTTACTTACTTACTTACTTACTTACTTACTTACTTACTTACTTACTTACTTACTTACTTACTTACTTACTTACTTACTTACTTACTTACTTACTTACTTACTTACTTACTTACTTACTTACTTACTTATTTACTTACTTACTTACTTACTTACTTACTTACTTGCTTGCTTACTTACTTACTTACTTGCTTGCTTACTTACTTGCTTGCTTACTTACTTACTTACTTACTTACTTACTTACTTTCTTACTTACTTACTTACTTACTTACTTACTTACTTACTTACTTACTTACTTACTTACTTACTTACTTACTTACTTACTTACTTACTTACTTACTTACTTACTTACTTACTTGCTTACTTACTTGCTTGCTTGCTTGCTTGCTTGCTTGCTTGCTTGCCTGCTTGCTTGCTTGCTTACTTACCTACTTACTTACTTACTTACTTACTTACTTACTAACTTATTTATTTATTTATTTATTTATTTTATTTATTTTTTTTGTAAAGTGGATCGATTAGTTGAATAACGAAGGAGTGTTTTGCAACGATTGTACTTAGTTTGGCTCGTAACGAAAGCGAAAGTACTTCTCGCGCGCATCCTCGCAAGAGCAAGCCCCTCACTTTTATTTCTCGAAGTGACCTCTTATTTTTTTTTCCTTTTTGATCGTTCTACTTCGTGAGTCTTCGTTAACGTCGATAGAAGTGTGGTTTTTTTTCAACGTAATTTTCTAAATCCAATCGAACGAAATTTCGATTTCTTCCGTCGCCGCCTTAGCAATAAATAATATTTAACAAAGTTGTAGATACATACTAGTGTCAATCTTTCCTTCTTAGGAATTCCAATTCCATTATCTATGCGAATTACAAGTATTACTGTGTACCTATGCGCCACCTCTATAAAACTCTGTTTTTCCGTATAAAGACCTAAAGTCCGTTTATCGATAATATAATAATAATAATAATCATAATACTAATAATAATAATGATAATAATGTTTTGCAAATGTTTATATGCTATTTCTTGTTGTCGAAATGTACGAATAATTTGATTTTTTTGGGGATGTTTTTTCGAATTCAAGGTGCTCGTCGCCGTTGCCGATGCCGGAGACATGCTGAGAAAGAGTATAGTGTTCGACAAGAATACACCGGACGTGTTTTACTGTCCGCAACGCAAGCCGACGGGTTTCGATAAGATGATAGTCCATTCGCGGCCGTTGTCGAACCTCTGCCAATTCGAGGGACAGCCATTCCCGGAGGATTACAAGAGCGACTGTTACAACGACGTGGACGAGACGGAGTACGCGTGCAAAGAGAAGTACAGGATCATGGTGAGCTTTCGCGAGAGCTTTCGATAGATCCGCGCGTTTTCTAGATACGACGCGACGACATTCGTCGTCGTAGTTTTTCCCGACGCGAACGACGATCGACCTGGGTGACGAGACTCGAGCGATACGTGACGATAACAAAATCCCAGAAAATAAAGAAAACGGCCCGAACGATGATTCGCGTCCGCTGAGAAGCGTGTATCTAAGCATGGTGTTGGTTCTGTTATTTCAGAAACGCTTCGAGAACTTCAAGGAGGACGAACGCGGCGGCGAGAAAGACTTAATGGCCGATGCTTAGAAATCTTCGGCATCGTCGAGAGCGAAACGTTAAAAAATAAAATAAAAAAAACGCTACTAATAAATCTCGTGATATGATTTGGGATAGAAAATAACCCGTAGGCCTGTTAATCCTGAATGAAAGTCGAGCAATGGGACGCAGTAAACGCCACTTTTATTATAGCATATTTTTATTCTATTTTCTCAACAACTCCTACAAACGAGAGCAGCAATCTGCTCGCCGTTGTAAGACATGAGAATGATAACAATAATAATAGTAATGATAATAGTAATAATAATTGTGAAATCAAAAATAAATTTTAGAATACATTCGACGTTCTATCTAATTCTCTCGAATTTTGTGGTGACGGTGCGTCGACGCGTTGCTGATCAACGACTAACGAGCTCGATGCCTCCTCGCTTACTAACGCCTGATGATTAATCTCACAATTGGAACTTGTGTTCACGATCATTTGATTCCTGTTTTCGACGGTTCGAATGCAAAGTGTGAATGAAAATTGAACGAGAAAAATCGAAACGTGGCCAAACATTTCGCGAACAGTCGAAAGACCTCGAAGTACGTGATAATGTACCTGAAGGCGTACGACACTTCGTAGATTTTGAGTGTCGCTAAAGTACTGCTGAAAATTTCCCTGAAAGTTTCCCGAAATATTTCCGAAAAATTGTAACGTATTCCTGAAAGATTTCCGAAATATTGTAACATATTCCTGAAATATTTCCGAAACATTGCAACATATTCCTGAAAGATTTTCGAAAGTTTAACGGGAGAGGTAGTAATTTTCGAACATCGTAGAAAGTAAAAAAATTTTGGGAACGTTTGCAACGTCGTATTTGGGGAAAATTGTGAAATATTTCGCATGGCTGCGTCGCGTTAGCTCGTTCAATCTTCAACTCACGTTGCATGGGGACTCTACTAACTAATTGTTGGTGATTTTATCACTGGGTTGCACTTTTTCGCGAGATTGGTGTTGCTGCAATATTTCATTACCGGATATATCGCAGTACATTTCTGGCATATCGTTATAGTGTGATGCTAAAGCTGGAGTATTGGACTGTATTTATAATCGTTGCGACTGTTTCTACTGAAATTTAATACCGATGATTATGTAACGTTATGGTTGTCATATTGTAATTATACGGATAGATGAGTAGACGATCTATCACTCGCTTCCTCGGCATAATCGCATCTGTCCACAGATGGAAATATGCCATAACCTATATTTCTATGCCCGTCTACTACTCTCGCATTAAAATTTGTCCGAGTCGGGTGTAGCTTCGCAGATGTATATCGTCGATAGCGGAAAGATGCGGAATATTTCTGAAATATTATTTTCCCGTTGCTGAAAGATTGCTGAATATTGCTGAAATATTGCCGAATATTACTGAATATATTGCTGAAATATTGCCAAATATGTTGCCGGAATATTGCTGAATATTGCTGAATATTGCTGAAATATCGCCGAATATTGCTGAAATATTTCCGAATATATTGCTGAAATATTTCGTAATATTTCACGCTGCGTGAGAATCGCTGCGACGTTACATTCTACGTGGAATCGTACAGTAGAACTTATACGGTTATGTTGTCTATTCACTCATATTTTATTATTCGAACGTTTCTCGCACGTAATCTATGGCGAATCAACGAAACTGCGGTATGTAAATTATTGTTGTTTCAAAATTATCTCGAACATTTCGAATGCACTCGGACGTGAAAGACAGAGGGTTATAGAATTTCATTTACGACGCGAAATATTCTCATGGAATTTTATTTTTATTTTTATTATTATTATTATTGTGGTTTGGCAAGAAGAAACAGTATTAGGGATGATTTTTGAAAAATTTGTGTCGTTAACGTTCCAACGAAATGTTTTAGATGAGGTTGCATCCTCCCGGAAGCGAGGCTCCCTACAACGGCACGAGGCTTGTACGGTTTACCAAAATCAACAAGGAAATCTACCTGAAGAAAAATCAGATTTAAAATTCGACTCGAACGTTAATAATTCACTAGTTGGTTTTCGCGGGAATTTTCCACTCAATTTTCCACCAAACGGTGAAATTACCTGCCGAAGAATCAAGAAATTGTATCCAATCACGATCCGCGCTTCTGGTTTTCGGTAGGCCTTGAGTGTTGGAAATCCGCGCGAAGATTCGCAGTTTGATGCAAACCGTAGATTCTTACCTCCAATCGGATGACGGAACTGGAAATGACGAGTGGAAGTTATTGGTCGTTTCTATTGTAACGCCCAAAAGCATCCTATTACCATGTTCACGGCGCGTGGAACTCGGCGAAGATCTTCGCGGTGATTGGTCGTTTCCGTTGAGACCTCAAAGTGTATTGTTCGGCCATTGGCTCCGAAACGGTTCGCATCGTCGCACAGTCTCAGGCGAATGCGCCCATCGAACGACTGCGCATGCGCGAACGTGATCAACAGAGTCCAGGCTCGTCTGGTTGTTTCTGACGAATCACGAGTCGTTTTGACCACGTAACGACCAATCACAGCGTAGATCGAACGCGTAGTGAGACATCGCGTTTTATTAACAGCTTATTCGATATCCCTGATGAAATGATGTTTCTTATAATTGCAAGATGCGACTGAATAACATCAATGATCTAGGACTCATCGAATACGATGTTATTGCTAGAGAGGAATCTTGAACAGAATTTCGCCGGAAATGACACATGACAACGTAAATTCGCGCCAAATTTTAAACAATGGAAACGTATTTATTACAATTTTGATCTAAATTAGTGTTAAATTATCAAACGTATAGAGATAGGAGTGGTAAAGTAACGAGAGTAATTATCTAATTTAAATGACAAACAACACGCGACTCAAAATGAAAGGTAACACATTTTATTTTCCTTGAGTGATGTATAAACGATGAATTGTAAATATTAGTACGTAACATCGATAGATATTAATTGAGGATTAGCCTTATCTGCTTTTCCTGCGACTAAACATTGTATAATATTGTACACACGAATTGTAACATAATAAAATGATCGCTGATCGGAATAATAGCCAATAAAATAATCGAACCATCGTTCGATTTGTCTGTAAATCAAATTCTCAATTCACGCCCGAATCAAAATTCATTTTCAGCATACTGCGTCGCAATTTTGCAAATATCGTACAACGTTTTTGATGATATTTTTTCCGAGGGAAATTAAGAGGAAATATGCTAGAGGCGTACATCACGTAAAATTCTTTCAATAACGTCTTCAAAACACGTTTTCTCTACCCTCGTCTACTGCTCTCCGTTCTAGAGTATCCTGTGATTGGGCCAAGTTCGAAACGAACGCCTGAAAACAGATGACCTTGACTACGTCGATGCATCTGAACGGAGAACTGTTCTGTCCAAAAAGTCAACGAATCATTGATCACTTTGTGGACAATAATTAATAACTACAGTGTACAAACATGACAACGTCAGAACCTGTGCTGCCAGAACGTGGACCGACCGTTCACCACACAATCGAACAGCGGCACGTCGGCACGTTTCGGAATGTTACAGAAAACCGAACGAACCGTAAGCATCGTTCGGCAGCGTTTCCATTGGGTGGGGCTGTGCGATTGATACCTCGAACACTGCCGAACGATGCTTCGGGTGCGTTCGGTCTGCCGAAACACGCCGAGGCGAACCGAACGCTCCGCGCCACACCGACATACCGCTGTTTGATTGTAGTAGCACACGGTCGGTCACGTTCTGACAACACAGTGTACATCAGAACCTGAAATTGACAGATTCAACATGAGAATGGAATGAAAAAATTTAAACCATCTCGACATTATCTATTGATGCTGTCACAAATTTTCTGTAGTTCGATTAAAAGTCAATGACACGTCATGAATAGAGAACGAGGAATGTTCTCTAACAAATCACAAGAAAAACCCAGCGACTCGTCGAGTAAACAATTGCATGTCAACGATGCAGACAACGAACATGATTGCTGGGCCAGCGACAGCGGTTCCAGCAGCGGTTCTTACTATTCGGACGACGATGGGTAAATATCGTGGAAGATCCTCGTTGGTCATCGTGGTCGATCAACGATTCATTTTTTACAGGTCGATCGTTGACTGGGAAGCGTCGATCAAACCGTCCGGAGATGTGTTTCACATAGAGTCGCTGATAACCACCGACGTCGTCGAGCAAAAGCTCAACGTCGATGTTACCAAATCAAAGTCGCCAACGCCGGAACTAACTAGACGTCGTAGTACAAAAGGCGGTAAGCTTTTGAGACTCATAAGACGTCGAGAAAGTCGACGACATAGTATGAGAACTAAGAAAGCTCTGATCGGCAGCAATACACAGCAGAAAAGTACTTTGGGTAACGCGGAAATCGGACTTGGGGATTACGAGGTATAGCGTGATGCTAGACCATTCGTAGATTTGGAGCGATGATACCTGTGCAATGCACAACATAGATTAGCCGTGTAATTTTCATCGAGAATGTATCGTTATAGGCCGGAGAAATACGAGAAGCGATGCTAACGGTAGATCCTGAGAAGCGGCACAAACTGGGAAGACGCGCGACTCTTTGCGAAGCTTACTTGGGAATTTTTCCTGGAGTATTTACAGAAAATTCCAGAGTCACCGTCGCTGGCTTTATTCCGGACGGTCAAGCAGCGAGAAACAAGAATATAAGAATCGGAGATTGGCTGAGGACCGTTGACGGGCAGGAAGTAACGCTCGAAAGACTCGAAAGCTTTTTGTCAGGAATCCACGAACCCACGAATGTGAGAGAACGTGTTGAGCAATCGTGTAGCGTTGTTATTTAATTGAAACGTTTCTTTTCTCTGTTGAAGGTCAAATTGGAGTTTCAAAGACGGACCGGTTCCGAGGAATCTAGCAGGTCATCGGAGCCAACTTCGCCGAAGGTAAAACTCAATATCCACGACATTTTGCTTCATCGTTTAATCAAGTTTCCAATAGATAGTACAAACACCACCAGATTCTATACGTTACAACGTGTGCTATGGGGCCACAGCTGCTTAGAGCACTGTGCATTATGAAAATTGTATGAGTAGATATTGTTAAAATTCAGGAGCCACAACCATATCATCGAGCTCAAATGATTTACTTTGCTCAAGTAAGTTCTCAACGTATAATCCCATCGCCATAAAATGGAAGCATCTGCTACAACTTCGGTGAAGCATACATTGAAGCTGATACATGGGGTTGATTGTTAAATGGTTACATTAGAAATTTGTTTGATCACTTTACCTTAGTATTCTGTCCTCTCAATTCCGCAGCAATCACCGATGGCGCATCGGTTAGTGTCCGATGAGAATTGCAATGCGACGATGGAAACCCTATTGAAATATCCGTTGGGTGTTATATTTCTGAAAACGACCGGACTTTCGGAAACTGGACCAGAATTTCAAGAAGTATTGTATACTTTCCCTCGCTCTTCGAACACTACGGTCCAATCCGTTGTCTGTTGTGCTCGAGGCGCTTTTATCACTCTGAATCACATGCTTTCGAACATATGCTCCGGTCCACAACCGATCAGGTGGGTCTCGTTACACCATATACTGGTGACAATTAGACAATATCGTTTGACAATGGTGAAGCGGTGAAAATACTTTTAAATCTTGCAGTACTTCCGTTCTCTACGAGGGCGATCTCGTCCACGTGACTTATACGTCGAGAGGTGAAGAATTACTATTGATCGCTTTACCGGACAAATGGTTAGTCGATCTCAGAGTGGTTTTATATTTTCAAACAGCGATTGATCCCACCAATTTTCATCTCGTAGCTGCAGCCTTGCCGAAGCCCTAGAAATTTCAGCTGATATCGTTCGAGCTTTGGAATTCAGTTATCAAACACTATCTCGATGCTTTACATCAAAAGAAAATCACGCAGCCTTGGATCATCTCTTTTGCTTGTCATTCGTCCGCCTCTTCGGCCCTTCGGATCTTCTGTACCCTTCGGCTAAATGTGAATTCGAAAGTATTTTACCAGCAGCACAATCGATCAGATTACCTCGCGACGCCCAGATACAAATCGATGCTGCGCTTAATGAAATGGAAGCAATGGATTACAGGGATTGGGTGGGTCTGCGTACATTTTTTCTTGTCCTCGCAACATTAGAAATAAAGAAGAGAAAGTTTTAAACAGTTTTCATATTTTTCAATTTCAGAACGAAGATGCCATGGATTGTCAAAGACTTTACACCATTCTCGGTAGCTGTTTGTATCACAGAGGATTTTTATTAGAATCTCATTTACCACATCAGGACTTAATCGAAGTACATACATTCTTGCGACAGAGAGGATTATTGAATCTCATTAGAAACGAGCCTGTGAAATCTCTGATTGTATGGCAACGCGTTTATCCTTTCTCGTGCAGCCGCGGTTCATCCATGGCCAACAATGGACAGGCATTAGTGATTAACGGAAAGTGGTTTGTGCTCGTGGTCGGTTACGGACATCAATTGCTCGTCGTACTGTTGGAATCTGGTGGATGTACAGCAGAGTAAGTACTAAAACATGTTTTTTTTCCTAACTCGTCTTTGGGGGGTAGCATCGGATCGTGATTGACGATCGAGCAAACGAATCGTTGCTTCATCGAGTTTCATTTCAGACTGGAGGAAAATCCCAGCCCCGATATATTTTACCTGGAAGAAGCTCAAGAGACACTGAAGCATGTGATAAAAATCGGAATCCCCACGTTGGCAGACAAATGGATCGCAGCAAATTGTGGGTCTGGAGTTGTAGGGATACTGGACGACGATGCCACGACTAAGACGGTCCCCACTCTCGCTGAAAATTTATTTGGATTCATGAAATCTAACGAAGCTAGATCCAAATCGCCCAACGTGAATACTATTGGAAATAAAAGAGGGCAGGAAGTCTCGTCGATACTGAAAAAAAGTACTCTCGAGCAGAACCCAACGTTCTTA
Organism: Arge pagana; assembly: GCA_963969455.1. Lineage (NCBI taxonomy): Eukaryota > Metazoa > Arthropoda > Insecta > Hymenoptera > Argidae > Arge > Arge pagana. Next base: position 19,881,447 of record OZ018311.1, on the reverse strand, counting down.
GGCTCTGGTAGGAGTAAAATTGATATTTTCAATTTTTTGCATCGCCAATATACCTGGATATCGAATTTTGTTTTCTCCTTGCAGTTTATTCGTTACATACTTCTGAGGATTCGGTAAGTCAAGGAACCGAAGCTGTCAGCGAAATTAGCGACGATGCTGCTCCTATTTTGGGTCGTCGCGCTACGAAGGAGCGAATGAATGTGGCTTCCAGGCAATCGGATGGCAGCGATTCTGACATGGATTCGGATAGAGTAAGCGTTGCTAAGAATTGCACTAATTCAAATTGTCTATTCTCTGATTTTTCTACTTCTGATTTCTTTTCGACGCAGAACGAGAGTCAGTCGAGCATGATGAACATATCGGACATTCGACAGAACTTGTTGAACCAAGCTGAATCCATAATTCCAAAAAAATTAACAGCAGGAACGGAGAATCATCTGTTTCACTATGTACAATTAGACACGTTACAAGGAATTTTGCTATCGTCGCTCGAAAATGTTACTGCAACGAAGGCTGCAGAGATATTGTGTCTATTCAACCGCCGTGCTCATGTAATTCACAAACTCTTACGTAACACCATGAGATTCGAGAAAATGCTGAATCAAGAAGCGGAAAAATCTGTCGTTAACAAAAGCTTGATTGCCATCAAAGAACACGGAGTATTGTTCGAGTTCGATAACATGGAGTTTTGGGTGATAGGAAGACTCTTTACCTCTCCGCATCCGAGGGAATTATATGTGTGTTATAAAGATTCTGTGCCTCAAAATTTAATTGAAATAGCATTCAGATTGAACGCTATGTGACAAACAAGATCATTGCGAACGCTCTTCGTATCATCGATTACGTTTGTTCGTACTGAAGCATTAATAAGTCATATTTTGAACCATGTTAGAATTTTGTATACAACTTGACAAATATATTTTACTGCAGTATTAAAAAAAACTGGCATTTTAATTTGATATACCTAAATTCTGCATAAAATACTTCGCTCCACTTTCACATCGTGCCTTGACATCTTTTCACTCGAACTTTTATTATGGAATTTCTTTTATTTGGAATTGCGAAGTTGTGATAGGCAGAGATACGTCAAGGTGAATGTAGATGTTTAGAGAATTTTATTTCCTTTGAGAGTAGTCACAATCCTATACAGTGAAAATACAGCAAGTATTGTTCGTATCTAAAGGAAATAGGTGCGGGGTTTGCGTACGCTGAACAACGGCATACGATTGCGATGCTGGATACGCTTGGGCAACGGGAATCTGATCTTGGCATCGTGGAATTGCTTGACTTGAGGTCTACGGCAATTTCCAGCCTTGATTACTTCTACTTTGATGATCTGGATGGAATGAGCGCGAGCACGATGCCGTGCACCCATGTCGCGGTAGCATTGAGTAACAGCTCCGCTAACGGACAAATCTCTGTACTCTCTGTACATATTGTGGGTTCCAGATCTGGAATCGTACCTCAACCAGATACCGAAGTTCTTGATTTTTGTTGGAGTCTTCTCCCCGATCTAGAAATCATCAAATTTTTCTTAGAGCCTAGCAACGCGGAAGATCACACTCGCTAAATTCCAAATAGATATATCTTTAAAACTAGCACTGAGAGTTTGAAAGGGAAACAAAAAAGTGACAAATAAACAAAAGTCTATTTTATATGAGTATTTTTAGTAAATTGTCTAATAATTTTAATCGATAATTATGAAATTTCCTTGAAAATTTGTAAAGATCTGGTCTAAAAACTGAAAGATCCAGGATACAGATATCTAGAGTTTTTGCAGCCAAAATCAATTCCCAAGTTTGATAACTCGTACTGAATGTATTTGTATGGTCTCTTACAGTTTCTGAATTTTATCTGATTCGAGACTGCTAGGTCAGCGACAGTTGAACTTAACATCGAAGAGAAGTCGATCCGAGGATCGAACATAGTAAATACCTGTTTAAGCGAAACGATCTCTCCCGTCGTTTTCTTGAACTTTCTAAGTTGACGTAAAAAGTACCAAAACCTGGATTTGGCTACAATTGGATCTGGAGCAAATATTCTCATCTTGTACAAAGGAGTGGTCTTCTCCTTTTCGGTGGGGAGCTTACGCCCTATCACCTCGAATTCCTTCAACTATGACAAGACATCGAGTATGATTAGGACGATGCATACAATTTACAGCTAAGCGAACTCACATGAACGCAATGAAATCTGCTACAACCATGGTAAACGAACATACAGTCCGACCATACAATTCAGGTGTTCAGGATAAAAATATAGGAACTTAGAAAACCCGTGTGACAAGACTACAAGCACCAAAGGCAATGGGTAATCATGGAGAGTTATACTTGACGTGAAAAAATTCACAGCTATGAACACCAATCAAAGGCTGAAGATTCATTATTTTCGATTAAACATTTTCGTATTATTGGGGAGTTCGGTCGGAGTGGAAGAAAATATGGATAAATTGAAGACAGAAAGTAAGCTGGGATAACCCATGTGTCGAGTGCCATGCCGCATGATCGACGATGATGTTTACAAGCATGATTTTCCGTATAATGAACGAATACAACTGTTAACTTTCACTCGTTAATATTAGTCGTAGCAAATTGTTGCAGTTCGGTAAACTGATCATTGGTAAAACATGTGAAAATCACTCACTTCTCCCTTAGCCTTCATGGTGTCGTGTGTACGGCACGCAGCGCAACCGGAAAAAGAGCACCTCTACACAATGCGTATTCAAAATGGCGGCGACGCAAAGTCTCGCGCACGTCTCGCGTCGTTCCTGCCACGATTGTCGTTTGTTTAGATGAGAATACTAGCCTTCGTAAGGGATAGGCGTGATGGAGATTGAAAATCAAGATCGTTCGACGAACAGCTTTTTGTATTTATATGCGCTGATGAGAAAATCTGAGGAATCCAATGACATTTATATCAACGTCGTTGTTGTTGGTTATTCGAAACTTCGCAGCTACCCAACTTCCGTCTATCGAGCCAATGCGCGCATGCGTTCCATTCTTAAACAGAATTCTCGATGAACTTCGAATGTTGGTGATTGGTCGAACAAAACTAACAATCTGCGAGTTCAGCCGTGCGACTACACTTTTTCACCAATCTTATCATCAAATCGAATTAGGACAAATGTCATAATCGATGTTACGACATGACTACGAGAACTCGATTGAGTCCTACTTAGGTACCTTCTGAAATACCATATTATATAGTACCATCAAACCTTAACCTTATCCTTACACTGCTCGTAAGAAACTCCGGGTAATCAATCCGTCTCGCGTCAACTGTAACACTTGATAATACGTATCCGACATCTACTACTAAATGCATTACAAATAAGATTTAGGAACGTAATAACGAATACAAGCGAATCGTTTTGATTCGTTGAATAGAGAGGTCGCCTAAGTCTAGTACATATGTCTATCAGAGTTCAGAATAACATTGGATATTACCGTACCATAATATTTACATTTTATTCTAAGTAAGGATTCACACTTCGTTATTTCAATCGCCGTCCAGTGTTTCGTCAAATGTATTTTCTTTTGACAATGTTTCACTGACTTCCAGTAGCAAGTAATTATGGACGTAGGTGTGTGTGTTCTTACACAGTTCGCAAGTTGTTTTTCGTGATTTTAATGCAAATGTCACGCTTATGGGAAAATTATAATTGAAGAATTAACGAGAGCACTTATTGCTGCATCGTGAATACTTGGAAGGTGGTTTATCTGAATAATCGAAGGAAAAATAGTGAACGACATAACCTGTCATGATGATGGACTATTTTGTAACCAACAATTCTCTGGCACCAGCCCCAATGGGTATACAAAGTACTGCGGGTGCTGTGCCCGTTAAAAATGATAAAGGTATGTAAGAATCATATTTAAAACTTTTATCGTGCCACGCGTATATTTGTAAACGAATTATGTTGCCGCGCGTTGATTTTGACAAACTATTTAATCCGGATTTTAATAATTTCAGGTGAATTATCGATGAAAAAGGTGAAAGTACATCGATATGTATCTGGAAAAAGACCCGACTATGCTCCTGTGGCAAGTTCAGACGAAGAATCAGAAGAGGAGGACTTTTCTGAGCGACGACCACGAAAAATACACGTCGACGAGGATCAAGCTGTTGCTGATGTTCCATCTGTAGTTCATGGTAAATTACGGGAGGAGGACGATCCACGGTTACGTCGTCTCACTAGATTAGAAAAACAACAAGGAGATGCGGATGTGGAGATCCGAGTTGAGAGACGTCGGCACATCCATGAGCCAGAAATATTGGAAACACAACAGGAAAGATTGCGAGAAATGATCAAATTAGAAAGTTCAGATTCTTCCGAAGATGAAGAATTGTCAGATACGGAAGTCGAACGTAGACGCGACGCCCTAAAACAGAGAGTCTTGTCCAAAAAAGAAACGGAACAGGAATTATTCCACGAGGAAGATGAGGAAAAAAGTGGTGAAAGCTCCGAAGAAAGTTCCGAATACGAAGAATACACGGATTCTGAAGAAGAAACTGGACCCAGATTGAAGCCGGTATTTGTGCGAAAAAAGGATCGAATTACCGTGATGGAAAAAGAGAAAGAGGCAATGAAACGCAAACAGGCAGAGATAGAGTCGAAAAAAATGGCAGAAGAAAGAAAAAGGCAAACGTTGAGGGTAAATCTTGCAGTTTTATCCTTGGACTAGATGTTTATGATGGAATATATTCGACCCAGTTATTCATTTGTTTGTTGGATTCATAGTCAATTGTATAATTTTATATTTTTCAAACTGCTTCGCTAAAGTCTTCTGTAATAATCTGATTATATTTTAGATGGTCGAAGATGCGATACGCAAGGAAACTCAGACAGGCAAAATCAATATGGATCAGGAAGGTAATCTCAATGACGTGTGTACGGACGACGAAAATGATGAAGTGGAATACGAAGCTTGGAAGTTACGCGAATTGAAGAGAATCAAAAGAGATCGGGAAGAAAGAGAACAGTAAGTGCGATAATTAGTGAGAAAATAAAACTGTGTCTCGAAACTGAATTCACCTCTGGCTGAGAAATTTTATTGTACATTTTCTTTTCGCAGGCTTGAGAAAGAACGATTGGAAATCGAACGTCTCCGTAACATGACGGAGGAAGAGAGACGACAGGAATTGAGATTAAATCCAAAATTAGTGACAAACAAAGCAGCCAAGGGGAAATACAAATTCTTACAGAAATATTATCATCGCGGTGCTTTCTACTTGGATAAAGATGACACGATATTCAAGCGTGACTTCTCAGGTGCAACGTTGGAGGATCACTTTGACAAGACGATTTTACCAAAAGTAATGCAAGTGAAGAACTTTGGTCGCAGCGGCCGAACCAAATATACTCACTTGGTCGATCAAGATACCACGCAGTTCGACTCGCCTTGGATATCCGAAACTGCTCAAAATTTGAAGTTCCACAACAATCAGGCTGCCGGTATGAAACAAGTGTTCGACAAACCATCGCTGCATAAACGAAACAAAAATGACAATTGAACGGAAACGGTTTTTTTTTTTGCCTATATGTAACATTTATTTAATATCGAACAGGCGAAACGGTTAAAAATATAAAAGTATACCAATAGCGCTAATATTTCATTATATCACTTTTCCTGCAACTGCCATTCAACTTGTCATTGTGGCAATCGATTTACTATTTAATCTTGACATTTTTATCACCAATAAAAATTCCAAATAACTTGTAATGTCCAGAAATTTTTTTTCAATCAAATCATTCAATAGCTATGTCCGTGTTTTTACGTACAAGCATACGTACAACTTTCCATTGACATAGTTAAATACTTTATTTCGTTGTGAATTCATTTTGTTCGGCTTTATTTGCAGCGCAACTCCGTTAGGGCTTGTTTGGCTGCTGCACATTTTGCTTCCTTTTTATTCGATCCAAACCCATGGATGACCTTTCGCTTCCCAGCGATCGTTACCTCCAAGCCAATCATGACGGAGGTATCGCTTGCCGTAGGCTTCGGTTTACTGTACGATACGAAAGAAAAGGTTTTAATCGTATGAAATGCTTCGGAACAGTGGAAAAGATGAATTTTGATCGTGGTATCAACTTACTAAAATTTCGGATTAGTGCCTTGAGTCTCGTGCAATACACGAATTGGTTGTTTCGGTATATTGCTACTGAACTCGGCTAAAAGAAATTCATGAAACAATTAACTCATCTTATTCTGTTAACTGAACAGAACGAGTTCATAACGTAAAACATAACGTGAGAAATTTCAGTTTAATCATTTCAATTATTTTTTTGTCAGAAAAACTAGAACACCCACCGATTTCATGGTGCATCAAGGCATAGTATATTTTCCAAACTTGTGACAAATCTTTATTGCTGTCCAAGTAAATGGCACCAGCTAGCGTTTCAAAAATGTCGCCCAAAACTTTCGGCACATTGATGTATTCAGCCATACTGTGTTCCGGCTCTTCCAACAACACCCACAAAAGCTGGAAAGAAAAATATTCAAAGTTTGAGACTAAAAAACTACGTATCAAAATATTTTGCAAAAAAGTTTAGTATTTTTTTTCAAAAGTACATCAAAAAACGCAATTTTTGAGAAAAAAACCATCCAATTTAGTCGCATATTGCCAAAAATACGTATTAAATAAAAATTTAATGTCTTTTGAACGGGAGATCAAAACAATCTCAAAATTCACCTGCAAGGTGTTTTCCAAGGATACACGAAAATATCAAAAAATTGAGGAAATCAAAAGTAACATTTTTATAAATTGTTCGATTCGGCGTGGAATGCCCCGTATATACATGAATGTATTTCGAGTAAAACTGTTCGCGGTCTAGATTTCAAGATTCACATTTGCTCAAGCTATCTGATGTGTTTTTTCATGTACAATTCCACGTACTACTAACGCAGTGGGGTATGCAGGCTAGTTACTTACTTCGCTGTCTACGATGTGATTTCTCTGTACTTGCGCCGTGACAAATCGGTCAATCAAATCATGTAGAGAAGGAGCATAAGCTAGTAGATGCGTATGTAGTCCGTATCGCACAGCGAGACAAGCGAAAGTAATATTATTAACGAGAGCTGATCTCAAGTCCGTTACTTGACCAGGCGTCAAGTTGTCGATACTTTCGTATATGTACGTTGTGATGAGAAAATCTGTAAAGGTTCAAATTTAGTAAGAATGATAATTACCACGTTAACGAGTGAAAGTCAAAGAAGTTTATAAGTAACAGACCTAAGATAGCGTCGCCCAGAAACTCGAGTCTCTGATAGGAAGCGGTGATCGTATTAGCGGAGAACGATGGATGTGTAAATGCCTGCGTGGTGTATGGAAGGAAAGGAGTTTCATAACGTATGCAATAACAGTAGTAACTCAGTAGCGAGATCGAGAAACGGTAGTTTTACCTGTAACAAGTAGGCACGGTCCTTGAATTTGTAGCCTATTCGTTGTTCTAAAGCATTGGCCCACGGCATGTGAACGTTAACATCACCAGATCCGATCCTCGGACTGTTCATGTTCTCTGTTAACAAACGAGGAATCGAGGCTTTTTCTGGTATTATTTGGAACCACTGTAAAATTCTTCCCGCGCTCTGGATACCCATCGTCTGAGAATGATACCGACAAAATTATGAACATAGATTGTAAATCTTGCTATTGCATAATAGATAGGAACAAATTACAACGAATATATGAAAATGAATGTTTCGAGGACAGTATCTCGTATAGTTTACGTTTGAGCATATGATTTCTCGCAGCTGATCGTCGTTCAACGATTGCGAAGATATCAAATCTTACGAAGAACGATTCGATTAAAAAACAATATTCAGCAGACTCACGTTCAAGTATACTCCGATGAGTGCCTCCACGGTATCAGCCACCGTTTTATCCGATACAGTTTGAAGGCCGAGGAAATGTTCGAGCCCAGATTGAGAGTCGCCACCTTCCCAGCCAAAGACTTTTTCTGTGATTTCTAAAAACGTAGCTTCGGACAAGAAGCCTTTCATTTGTTCGGGCACTGATATTTTGAAGTTGTACAAAATATTGGGTGAGACCTTGAAAATGAAAACGTTATTCAAATCGTCCAAGCGAGAGAAAAACTGGATCTCACCTCTGCTTGTATCAATATTTGCTGAAGTTTCCGTTGCACCGAATAAGCTGGTGGTATAAAATTGGCCATCGGTTCAAACTCGTCCACCTTTATCATGCCAGGAATTCGTTTGTTGTAACCACAATAATAGAGATTACGATTACCAACCAGTTTACCTTTTACCGAGGTCAAGTGACCCTCCGAAAACTGAGGGAACGTCTCGACAAGAAACAAAGACGTGAAAAATTTGAGGAATGAGTCTCCCAACGTCTCTAAGAGTTCCAAGTTCAGTATATCATGGGCCATTTTACTTGTAAGTGCCTACAATCAGAAAACATATTCTTTTTACAAATCTCGTTTCGTTTTTATGGTGGCAGCAGCCTTAATACTTTTTCTACGGTCAATGTTTATTCATGTATTCAGCAACTTGGTCAGATATATTTAAGAATAATGGAACACTTGAAGCCGAAGCATGATCATCGGGATATGAGGATAGCAACAAGCTCGACTATTCGTTAGCAGATATCGCAACAAGTCGATGACCTCATAATTTTGGTTCAACGCAATTGAAATTGTTGCGTACGATTTAAAAAACCATCACAATTAAAAAATAATAACCATTTCCCAAAAGCATATGGAAGTAAAATAAATACCTCCATGATTTCCGTTTGGTGCGGACCTTGAGATTCGTTCTTTGACAATATCTTAATATCTGGGACTGATACCACTGGTTTGTTGGCATAACCCATATTTTTCTGAGGATAATTCTGCAATGACCACGGTATATTATGATATTAGTTGATAATTTTTACTGATGCGTGGCAGTTATCAAATGCAAATACATCCATCCGCATGTATTGCGAAGGAGGATATAAAAACAACGAAATTATCTTATTCAAGGTCAGTTCACGGTAGTGCAATTGATTTCACAATAATCTTCTCACCAACATGTTACTGGGTTCAGGATTCCCGTTCATGAAAGTTTTGTAATTGCTTATATCGATATATTGGATATCGAATATATTTCTTTCTATATCCTGCGGTTCCTCGTCCTTACTCCACCCATACATTGCGGACTCCACTTCTAAAACTGTTTCCTTTTATTTAGATCAAATGCACGTTCTGTTTTGAGATTTGTTGTTCGATCCAGTTTTCAAATCTCTGAACAGGCTTTTGTAATTGTTGGGTACTTCAAATTTTCCCTTGTTCGTAGACTGATTTGTAAAAATCGACGAATTCAAGTAGCCACTTACCATCAAATTCAGGACCGAGTATTTCGATATTTTCTGAATTTTCCGACAGTGTTTCGTCCATCGACAGGCTGGATGGTTCCTCGACTGTTTCACTGCTAGTATCGATACTCGATACTTTCAATGGTTTCCAACTTTCACCTGATGATAATTTCGGTACGCCCAACCTTGTCTCTCCCTGAATAGTAACACGTAATTGTTCGGCTATCAGGAATTGGTGAATCCGATGAATTATCGACGGCAACGTGGTTGCTTTGAGCCAGTAAAGAGCCGGGAAATCATACTTGTTACACAGTTCTGGTACCAGATGTTCCTCCAAATCTTCCAAAAGATCTGCTCGCTTGCGTTTGCTTAACGAAGTGTTGGTAGCTCTAAAAATATTTCATTTTATAGCCTACAAGTTTTCTCGATATTTTAAAATGCGTCGTTACACGTGAAATTGTTAGGATAAGGTACTTTCGATATTGAAGTAATTACCTTGGTCTGATGCAATTGATCTTGGTAGATATGGGCTTAACTTCGAGCAGTGGCTGATTACCGTCTTCGATGACGATTCCATGACGGTCTTCGAAGTAATGAGTATACGAGTTAAAATCAGATGTTGGAAAGCTAGAATTGGCTACGCGATCCTCGCATATTTGTGTGACGACGTAAATGCTCGACGATCTGTAACTTGGTTGGACGAGAGCGAGTTCGTATTCGCTTGCGCTCACGTGAATCGGTTTCTTCGGTTTAATCACCGCGAGTCCATCGATAACATTTTGGAATTTGACGACGACTTCCCAGTTGATCTTCCAGTCGTGATCGACTATCGAACATTAACGTACATTATGAAATTGGCATTGCATCCTATAATCGCTCGATGCTCAATTTTATAACAACAAGTCGGTACTTTTTTTTCAACGATATGAGATTGAGTACTGTTCATTCATTCGATGATACATGAAACCAAACTGAATACGAGGTAGTCGAATATTTCCAACAATCGATATAACAGATTTGAAAACGACTAATTAGATTTTACGTTTTTACAAATGACCAAATAATTAGCACCAACACTTTTACCTGGTACGATCAGAAAACTGTTGTCCCAGTTGTCTTTGTCGTAGACCATGAAAGACTTGATGACAGTCACGATGCGGTTGAAAATGAATGTATGAAAGATTCTAAGCTGCTCAATTTCTTCTTCAGTAAATTTTAATTTCGCGTGATTTACGTGAATATCGACATCCAGGTTGCCAACATTCATGAAGATTGGAAAGCTGGAAAGCTGGAGAAACAAAATCATAGTCAACTCTTTGACAAATTTGTTTCAAGTCGGAAGCATTTTCTGTAGTACCTCGGGCATTCTTTTGGAAGATAATAGAGCAAAGCCTCCTCGATCTCCTAACAGGTGGTAAAAAACGAGCCGACGATTATCGTGAGGCACGCTGTAAGCCGGAATCATTTCGATTACATGAAGATACGAGTCAGCTCCAGGTTGTGGAAAGGCGGCGTAGAGGCACTCGGCATGCTGCGAGTAAAGAAAACAACAAGAAACGATCAAAACAATCCAGATTGTTATTAGATTTTTCAACTAATCCAGAATTGACACGAATATATCATAATTATCCAATGCATTAGAACTTGTTTGTGGATTGTTGGTTGCATAGCTCAAATTCCACGAAGTTATGTGAAATAGTTTCAGTGGTAGAAAGATGAAAATAATAGTTCCCTCGGTGTGCGATACGTACTACGAGTTCGTGTTGTCTCTTTTTGGAATTCGTACCCAACACACTATTTGGGGATTGCTCCTCTCTGAGCCAATTGGGAAACAGATCTTCGAGGTTTTCTAAGATGACTGCACTACCAGCCGGTAACAAGTTATCGTTGAGTTCCTTAAGCAAGTGCAATTTTTTGCAGCAGTTCAAAGCAGCTGATCGCTTGGCTAGTTTAATGCTCGACATTGGATCTCCAACGACGGGTTCTTTCAGCATAGAAAGCGTTGGCAATCTCAGGATGACCTGTACGAACGAAAGAGACGTAGAGCATATCTCGTGACATGAGAGAAAAATGGGTAGAAAATGATGTACCTTGTACATCGCATCGTTTGGCTTCAAAGAATCCAGCGCCCTTTCAAGTTTCCAAATCGGGGTTAGCAAAACGAAGTGGGATTTAGAGAGCGACGAGCAGTAACGATTCACCAGATCAATAGCGCTGGTTGCGGTGACGACGCTAATCTCACCAAGCGCATTCCTCACGCTATATGGCTCGATTTCTGCAGTATACATTTTCTCAGCTAAAGTATCGGCCGATGGTTCAGTACGGAAGTCCGTTTTGCCAATTAGGTACTGGAAAAAAATGACTTGAGAATATTTAAATTTGTATGGAAAAACAATCGCGACGCATCGTGACTTACCAATTCCAAAATCTTCTCAATTCTCTGGTAATTTGCATATTTTGTTGGAAAACTGTGATCATCGCTAGATCGAAGCAGCACATATTTGCTCGTACTGTGGCGAGCACGACCCTTACTCTGAATGTAAGATCTAAAATCTTTTGGTAAATCGTAGCGAACAACTAAAGTGCAATCCGGAATGTCGACTCCCTCTTCGATTACGTCGGTTGCGATGATACAATTTGCTCGGCCAGTTTTGAACCTAGAAATTTGTTTCGACATTATTTTATCCATTATCTGTCCTTTCAAACTGTTTCCATGAAATCTTACTTATGCAAGACTTCGTTGTTCCATCTTCTTTGACACAAAGATTCTCGGTTATTATCCAACGGGTTACTGGTATAACCGATTATAAATTCAGGTTTCAAAAATTTGAAGCGCTCGTCCGTTGTATGGACGTTCTGTATAATATACATTCATTATTTCACATTGAAAATGAGATTATTCATTGACAACTCGTGGACACCGGATAATAGTAGAAATCTTATTTCATTGGTAAGTAACAAATCAATTACCTTGAGAATGTGGAACAGAACTTTGGCGGTGAATCGAGTCTGTACGAAAATGAGCGCGCAAAATTTTTGATCTGCCAATTTGTTTGCGTTGAAGTCGTAAAGGATACCGCACAATCGTTGCACTCGAATGGAACTGAATCTGCGAAATAAGGTCGTGACGGATGATAGATAAGAAATAAGACTTTGCAGAAATTTAACTGTCGAATTTTGCAATTTACTTGTATATTTTATCCAAATCCGAGTAGCCTTCCATACTATCCTCTAAAACTCGCCTGACTTTTGTAAATATCGTGATCAGAAACTCCATCAAGTATATGACCTCCTTAAATATTATGAAAAGTGTCCAAATTGTGATCAACCGTTGAGTAATATTTTAGACCTTTCGAGTTATTTGTACAACATCCCACATACCTGATGATTACTCGATCTGTTCATGTATTCCAATCGTATCATCTGTAACAATGCTGCTATGCTGCCGCCATATACACCTGGATCATAAATGTTTCGAATTAAATTTTTGTTTTGATCTTTGCATTGCAGCGTTAGCTCAACATTGATATTAGTCCAAAACCGAATAATGAAATTATTCCAAAACAATGTTTGTTTCAATCCTGAAGTGAAAATTTCCACGAGCAAAAATAGGAACCTGACCACATTTCGTACAGTTGCTGCCAATCATAAAACGTCATATCATTGTTACTATTATCGTATCGGACTTTATATTCTTTCAAATCAAACCATCCCTTTTATTTATGAACCCGAGTTCCTCTCAATGGCGCGTCGTTTTGTTTGTTGGACCAAAACCGAAATTCTAGCAATGGATATTTCAGCATTGTTGCTCCACCTGTTAGTTCTATGTGTTCTTCTAGTCCGTTTAAAATAGTTAACAGCTGGTTAATTTTAGAAGGTGGTCGAAAAACAGAATCGCTCAACGAGACTTGGTCAAATGCAACGTTTCCATCGATCTTTTGCACGATGTTTCTGGCCTCCCTTAATAACATGACAGCTTCAGTGATAACTGGATTAGGAGGCAGTGGATGGTACTCGACGAAGGATTCTCGAGGATTCGTAGCATACGGTCGGACGTGCACCAAGGAGGTCGCGGCAATAATTTTTGCATGAAACGTCGTTTCCAATTCCTGCGTACAAAATGTAATTGCCTTCAGTTATGACATTTGTATTAGCTACGAGAAACCAACTAAGCTGTTGTTAACAAATTCACTCGCTTCTATGGTCTCGTTGATTTTCGCAGATTTTATATTACTGTTGATGAGGGTCGCGGTGAGTCCCAATACACGGGGCTGGTTCTCCGGTGGACAATGTTGGAAACGCTGCATGATCAGACGCATCGGATGATCGTTGACACCTCTGTGACACTCGTCGAATATCAACAGAGCCAATCTGTCCAATGATATGTAACCGTGAGTCAACATATTCAAAAATATTTGCGTCGTCATTACCAGAACCTGAAATTGCATCGCACTGAAAAGTTTCCCACGTCCGACGGCAACGTTTGTGCAAACCTTTATAATTTTACCTCGTTTTTAATCAGTTCAGCCGTCCATTGCTCGCGGTCCCAAAAATCCACCTTCATATCTCCCGTGTAACAGTTACATTTCAAATGCGTGTGCCTCGACAAATATTTACACTGTTGTTCGGCTAAAGCGACGGTATTCACAGCAAAAATTATGCGTTTTCCACCTTCCAGGTATGGCCTGTGAAATCCAAGTGTAGAAAAGCATTTTACTTCATTCTCATTTAGCGAACGGGTCGTAGCAAATTTGAACTATTACGAAGAACTCCATGTGCAAATGAATAATGATACTCGTTTCATTCGCTTATGACATACAAAATCATTCGAGCTTCCATTCAGTCCAATATACTCGGTCACAATATCTTGATGAATGAGGTGAAAAGTATTCGGAATTACTTATTTACGTCGCTGCTTAGTTTGTTGATCACCATCACCGCGATGTACGTTTTTCCACTACCGGTTGGCAGGTAAATGATACTGTTGCCCTGAAGCACCTGCTCGTACAATTCGATTTGATACGCCCTCGACGTGAAATCACTTTGTACTTCAGCCATGGCTTTGATCGATTCTGTAAACTCGAATGAAGTTATGAAATTCGTGTGTGTTCAAACGTGTTTTGATACACGAATGTTTTTTTCTTAAGTACGATAACATTTTTGTTCGAGGAAGAGCACAGTGGTTACAGTTCGAGGTTAGAAACTGTGATTTTCGGGTTTGATAATATTATTTGGAAACGAGAATACAGGTATTTATAATAAGATGTTTGCGATTGATTTCAAATATCGCGATTGCTTTGGGGATATTATTTTCGATAGATGTGGGACGTGCATAACGCTCGCGTCTCGAAAGTTTATTTGCTTCGTGACAAGCGAACCGGTGTTGGTCAGTCCGTCAATTTACCTGATTGTTGCTCTATGGAAAAGCTGGTGATTTTGTGAATATTTATGAATTAAAATTCCTCATTGATGAAAAATTCCGTCGAATGACCGAACCACGAATAAACTTTAACTGAACTGTCAATTCGGTGAAACCTGGTGAAACCCGGTTGAACCCGGTTCCGCGTGCTGGCGTTCTGGGGTTCCCAATACGTGCCCAATACGATGCACACAAACTCTGTGTCACGTGGTTTGGCGCGTCATGACGCCGCTTCGGACGCCGTTGGACGCCATTGATTGACCCAATGCGAACCTTGTCATACGCAAGGTACGCAGCACTATGCACCTTGGTCATACGCATGGGGAATGCAGAAATTGGATGAATAGAAGAAAACGAATGCCTTCCTCAGCCTTCCTCAAAATTTATTGCCTTCACAGACACTTTTCCATAACTAGAAATCACTAATAATTACTAATCAATAACTAATAGGCTGGCATTTCATGGGCAGTGGAAATCAGCAGCAGTTAACTAGGTTACTAGGCAATACTAGTAACTTACTAGTAAATCACTAGATGTTACTAGATATTACCAGGAATATCTAGGGAGTTACCAAACTGCTGCTGATTTTCACTACTCATGAAATGCCGCCCAGTGATATCACTAGCGGTGTTTAGTGATATTACTAGCAATATGTAGCGATATCTAGTGATGTCAGTAGCAATATCTAGTGATATCAGTAGCGATATCTAGTGATATTATTAGTGATGTCACTTGTAGTGATCCGTCAAGTGTGAAATTCGGCAGCACAAACTTGATGTTGATTTCCCCAATTGTGAAATATGATGAACAGTTTCCCCGATGTAAAATTAAATTCGCTTACGGACTGACCACTGTTTAGCAATTAGTCGAAGTACATTTTGAACAATGAATTTATGTGGATAATAATTGTCAATCTGTGTAGAATTGTAATGCTATAAGATTAACAAAGAAACCAGGTATACGTTTAAATATATTAAATATATCTTTTGTATTCTATCCAAACATGATATGCCATGTAATTTTTCTATTTGTTGGCATGCTCAATTTTAATTGTCTATCGGATTCTGGAGTAACTCTATTCCAATGAACAATTGAGAAAGATTAATTTTTAATCACCTTTCCATGAATCGTTATTTTTTAGAACGCCGATGACGACGATATTTTGAAAATTCATCTTGCTAATTTCAAACTTCCACATCTTCGTTGCCGTAATATTAATGTTTCGTGCTTACTTCCCAGTTCAACGAAATATTCATCTTCGATGCAATTTTACGTATAGAAATGTATTTATTTTTTACTATATAAGATATAATTACACTTTATTATCTATCAAATGAACATATCCATAAATGAAGAAACAGTTTGATGAAAAGGTATTGGCCAGAGACATTTTTAGCCAATGGTCAATTTCAGTTCAGAGGTCCGGCGTTTCTGCCGTAGTGTAAATAAATTGCAACATTTTTGTGAAATCACATTAAGATTCTACAAAATTCAGTCAAATAATCACGTAACAAGCAAAGATATATTATCAGAAGGTCAACGTAGTTTTGAAATTCAGCCCAAAATTACCCAATCCAATTGACATTGAATGGTTGGGTCCAAAACTTATTAAACGGATCCAAGAATAGATTTCCTTCGTAACAACAATTAACAGCGAAGTTTAACTTTATAACAACAGTCTAACGATCCCTTTGTTCAGAAAAGAGGGAGTCGAATAATTTTGTAACATTGATCTTGGCATGGCGTAACGCGATCGGAAGTGAAATTGAGCTGATTATCACATTCACTTCAACCCTATTATCCACATTCCTTAAAATGCGATGTAGAAAATTTGGATCTTGCATTTGTACCAAACAGTCAAGTTCCCTTGCAAACCATTTTTTCACGGTACTTCGACATCGCTGTCTTATGAAAACGTCTGCCAAATCTTCAATAGGTATATCAACAATTCAAAAACAGAGAGAAACGTTAATTTTGTGTTTTTTTCACATCATTGGAATGCCGAGCGTGATTCATTATGGATTCAACTTTGTTGGCGGTTTCCCGAACCACGTCCGAAATTTCATCTGGTAAATGATCAAGGGTCGGTATATGCGCAGACAATCTTTTGTAGACCGAATCTTTGGTGTTCTCTTTTTTGATTCTTCTCTGTTCCTCGTATTTCAGTTGTTGTTTGAAGAAAATAGCATTCTTGATAAGATCCAAGGTATTGTTGTAGTTTTCTCCCGCCCCTTCCATAGCTTTGATCGCGCTCACCGCGTACTCCACGTCGTAACAACGTCCCTGAAGTTGTTGCTGAAGAGCCAAAACTTCGACCCGTTTCTCGACCATCGGTGGCAAAGCTTTTCTGACGTGTTCTTGTAACCGATAAAACGCCAGCGACGGTTCGTTGGCAACGATATGCATATTTTCTGAAATACGTTCCGTTGCTGCAACAAATTCGATTCGTTGTAATAGGAAAGTGAAGAACGATGGAAACAATACACGGAAGCATTAGATCTAGCACCAGACCAGGGTACTCCAACGACATTGGATTGAAACATACGAAGGCAGTCGTATTGAAATGACAAAACTAGTAAAAATTACCTTTTTTCACTTTCGTTTCCAATTCTTGATCGGGTTGATAAATTTTTGCCATCATAGAGATACGTTTTAGTGATATATCAGATGAATTGTACGCCAATTGTTGACGCGAGATCAAAAATAAATCGCGCGGTGGTCGCGGTGACCTTGATCGTCTTCGAACAAAAGACGATCGTCTCTAAAAATTTGGTTACGCTTAGTTGATGAATACCAATGAATACTATGGTCAGAAACTAATTCTGTTGGTCGTAGTAGCCGAATGTGTGCTACGCATTGTTGATTTGGCACGCAGTAATGACATAACCTAAGTATACAATCTGTCAGCGCGAGGGTTGTTTACATTTACGCAACGAACATGACAACGAATCGACGAACCGTTACGAAATATTGCGCGACGCGAACTGTCTGCACAGAATTCGACACGATGACAGCCGCACAGTTATTTAAATTTCGAGTAGCGATGTCTGCCGGATAACATGAATGAGACCGCGTTGAATGGGACGAATATGACCCAGAACCCCAAATCCCACTACTTGTCCAACTCTAAATCAAGTCTGAATTCGTGACGTTGATTCATCAGTTATTGGGTTATTGGCATGGCGACACTTTCCTTCGCGACTTCTCTTCCTTCTCTTCAATTTTCTGAATTTCTGGGAACGAGTTCATTGTGAAATATCACAGTGGTATTTCGTTATTAGAAACTAGGGGTGTGCGATTATTCGAATTACCCAATCGAATCGAATAATTCGATTCGAATTTCAAATCGAATAGTTCGAATATTCGAACACTTCGAATTATTTTAAAAAAATATATTACTTGTAGAATAATTAAGATCTTTATGGAAAAAAGCGCAATTTCATGTTCTAAATATTAGTTTCATTAGGGAAGTTTGTTCTAGATTTTTATGTAAAAAAGTTGAGTGGGAAACTTTTTGCTGGGAAAATTTTGTTATTCTCTTAAATTGTAAGCTATTATGTTTTTTTCGAACTAATTATTTAACAACAAAATTAGTTATTTGAAAAACTTTCAATAGTTCAAACTATTTGAAAAGTTAAAATTATTCGAATGGAATACACTATTCGCACACCGCTATCAGAAACAGAAAAGCAATTGAAGGAATTGCTTGTTTTCAGTTTGCCACACGGAGCAATTTCGAGCTTCATACAAGTGTACCAAAATTGCCAAACATTCCTGAAATGGATCTACAAATAATGCTAATATATTTCCAGTCGGCTGGTTCTTTCTCGACTGCCCATACTGTTCATTGATTGTTAAGGATCTGCCGATGTATATAAAACAGTTTTGGCTTATATTTTCTTTCTTTTCTATTTAAATATCTAAGTATAACTTGGGGCAACAAATTCTGAATTCTGTTTTGAAATGTGATTTGATAATCGTTATAGATAGAATAGCAATAACCCATATCTAAATAGAGATCTGCAAAGCTACAAGTCAATTTTATCAGTCTACATGTTCTTTCCAATTTATGTTTCCCATTACATTTATCTTTCTTCACGATACGGACAAATTATAAAATGATTTTCAGGTTGATATGCTCAGTGTTGTCACTAGTTATTCGCATTCTTCGATGGGATTCCACGTACCGGGGACACGAACAGTTTGTTTTGCGAGCAAACAGTCTTGGTTTACGTGAATCTAAAGTTGAAGGCTCAAAAGTGAGAATTCTACATTTGAACTGTCATTACATCTGCTATATTGTATACATTTCCTCTTCAATTACAGGTTTTATGAAGAAAGTGCAGCAATATTTCGGAATTAGCAATTATTTTTGTCAAAATTCGATCTATTTAATATTCTTCAGTACTGTACATTTTCAAATGTTACAAAATTCTGCAACTAGGTTGACGACTTAAAAATATTCAAATGACTTGTCTAATGGTGTTCATAAATAACGTTTATTAAAAAAAAATTATGTACGTGTAATGATTAGAGTACGGATTGGCATCCGTTACTGAGTTGCGGAACCAACAAGTCTTACAGAATAATTCTGCGCCTCGTACAAAATTCACGATTTATAATCGATGCGTGGTGCTCGCGCTAGCGCGGGGAAAAATATTTTACAACATGAAAGGATCGAGCGTTGCTCAGTGTTTTTTGAAGCTCTTTGAGAGTTTTTCATATTTGCTTTTGCTGGAATACCACAGAGCGAACGGAATCGCGAGCGATGGAAGAGTCATCACAGCAAAAGCTGCCCAATCGATCTGAAATTAAAATCAAACGAACAACATCAGTTGAAAACGTTCGGAATTTTTGCGTTTTAATTCGATTTACTGTGGGAAATTTACCACGTGAGATGAGAATTTCTTGTCGTAATCTCTAAAGGCAACGATGAGACCTTCGCCAGGTTCGCTGCTGATGGCAACCTGTGGCCTCGAAGCATCTTCAGTGCGACGGTACAATACTTCCGCAGCGGTAAAATTGAAGTATCCGTATTTGCGGGGTCGTACCACGACCGTATGGCTCACGTTCGTATTGGGTGGAACACGATCGAAACGTGCATTCAATTCGCCGCTGACATGTGCAAAGTTATCTGGATGGAACGAATTGTCTGTAATTTCGACTTCCAGAGCAGCGGCATTGCCAACGTTGTGCACGGTGTACTGGAAGAATAAATACAATGTTTTAAAAATCAGTCGAAGAAAATAAACGCCTGTATCAATATACAATTTTCATTGAAAGACACTCGATTTCATTTGATAACAAAATATACGACGCGATGAAATAATACGAGTGATAGAATAAATTTCATGGCAAACTATGAAAAGAGATGAGCTACGGCTCGAATAGATCTTCTCGGAGTTGCAATTTCACAAAACATCGCAGGCTGAACGATGAAATGGCAGTGAAAGGTGGAAACCCAAACAATTGAGAATTGAGAACAAAAGTTGCGATAAGCGATGAGTACGCGCAAATTACAAACCTTCACGACGATATCCATACTTTCGACCAAATATTTGTTGAGAATTTGTTTGGATACTAGAAGTCTGGCAGCTTTGTCGCTATCATCCTCACAGAAGCTCCTCGTAACGATGGTAGCGAGTACCACGAAAACTAAGCTGTACTTCATTCTGGAATAAAATAGAACAGATGTAGAATTAGAAAAAAAAACTCATAAGAAAAACCAGAAAACAACCTGAAGATAGACTTCATCGGGAGAAGAGAAAGTGGAGTGCTAGGTGCTGATAAATCGTTTCCTATCCAGGGTAAATAATGAAATAGGGATCTGAGATGTGTCATATGTTAGGGTTCGGTGAAATCGGGATCGGGAGATATGAGATCGGAGGATAAGAATACCGTGTAGCGAATATAAATCAACTCAAATAGATTCGTAGTTATGTCAGTTAGAGATTCAGTACGGATGTGTTAACAGTTTATTCAATAAATGATGAAAATTCGTAAAGTACTACCTGTGCGTTCGGTCTTGTCTATGGACGCGCAACTTTGTAGCCTCTCTCGATCACAGCCAGTCACGCTTTGCGGTGAGCGCTCTGAACTGTAAAAGTGCCAACAGCGCTACGCTTGGTGCCACGTTTCGTGGTGTCAGTTGATCGGGGAAGGGGCATCGATTATCAGAACACACGTTACTTCCGGTACAAGTCAACGGTGTTCCGAAATGGACAGATAATATGGCGTGTTTACGCTTTCGATAGTCTTCGATATATCGTTGATGTCGATGATGACAGCCAATCATGTTCTTTAAGCGCGTAGTAAAACAAAAGATATCCGGCATTGAGCCAATAGCTTTGCAGTAACCAATATGACTATTGGTCATCGGTTCCTGATAAAGACAGGATCAACCAATCACGGACTGCGATGGCATGCGACTGACCAATCACAGCCCGACTTTGCGTACCCAGCGGAAATGCGACCAATACAGAACGAACCTCGTGTCTCGCACGGTTACGCCAGTTTACGAGCACCTGGGTGTCTCGTGGGCCGAAACGTAACCTAAAAAACTTTATTTACGTATTTTCTTCGTTCTGTCGTGCTCGTCAAATCGTATACGCGTTATAATTTAGTGATTACCATGGATATCGTCGCTGAAGTGCTTGAAAAAGCTGCTCGGGAAGAACAGTTAAACACGACAATAGTTCACAAGCATTTGGATGTTGAAATTGACGAGGGAACACTTTTAGTGATGGATTACAACTCCATAGATACCCAGAAATTCAAGTAATATTTCACTGTTCAAATGTCTCATATTTTTAAAGTATTCGATGTGTAGCAAAATAGCTAAGAGAAAAAAGTATACTGAATATAATCATATTTTTTGTACATACTTTGTAGAGCGGCGAAAGAGGATTATCTTCGGCAATTGACGAGAGATAACGTGCAATTGTTGATAAATAAAATATGGGAACTACCCACGAAGCGGGTCGAAGAAGCAATCGTAGCCGAATTACCACCACCAAAATTCGTGCTCCCGCGAGCTCAGCGAGTGCCTAAGCCCAAACCTCTGACAAAGTGGCAAGAATTTGCTAAGGCTAAAGGAATCACTAGTAGCAAGAAGAAGAAAGCTAAACTTTCGTGGGATGCTGAACTCCAAGTAATTCACAAATAATGAACCGTCTCAACTAATTTTAAAATTACTCTCAGTAGCCGGTCTCTCATATTTATTTACAAAAACTTAGTCAATTCTTTTAATTTCAAGCCTTGATTATTATTATTTTTTCAAGAAATGGATTCCAAATTATGGATTCAAACGAGCCCAAGCTGAGAAAGAAAAGGATTGGCTTTTAGAAGTCAAAGATAATGCCGATCCAAACGTGAATCTATTTGAAAAAAAATCTACTGAAAAACAAGAAAGGCAAAGTAAAAATGAACTACAAAGATTACGCAATCTCGCGAGAGCGAAGAACATCAAAGTTCCTCGAGTTGGTATTCCGAGTTCTAACTACTATCCAAGTAATCAACAGCTTTCAACAGCGGTTACCGTTGCTCGCTCGTCCACCGCATCAGTTGGAAAATTTCAAAACAAGTAATGACTATCACTTACCGCTTGAACTCCTTTCTTTGCTAGTTTACATCAATTCTAATTCTTTACAGGCTTCCCAAGGAAAAGGATGCAAAAAATGTCAAAGATATGGTTCCTGGGTCAAAAAAAGTTAAGGTACCGATCTATAAACCAGCCGATGAAATAAAAAGACACTTAAATTTTGTGGACACCATTATGTCGAAAAAACCACTGATTTCAATGCCAACTACCTCATCAGAGTAAGTCGACTGAATGTATAAAGTTATATTCACTTTTACCATTGATTTTCCGGGACATTACGTGCGGTACCTAAAATTCTACATTTTCAGAGCTCCAATCGAGCGTAGCAAAGGCACTACGCGAAAAAAAGCAGGTGGCAAAGTAACCAAAAAAGGGGCTAGAAAACCCAAGGCAGGCAAAGGCAAGAGAGATCCGCACACGAAAGTTGGTGGACGAAAACGAAGACAAAAAAGTTGAAATAATATAATAAATAATTTCAATTAAGTTTACTGCGGTGTTAATTTATGCCAACTATAAATAAAAGTTGAACCGATATTTCAAAATTTTATTGGAATTTTTCTGACGGAAATGTAGATACATTTTACTATCATCTACGCATCACTGAATGTAAACGTAGTTTTCGTGTCCACGCAACTGTAGTGAATACTTTAATACCGTTGCTTTGAATTAACGGTAGGTGTTAACTCAATGTTATTATTGAGATTGAATATGGCTGATTGGAACTAATTTCAGTGCCAATTCAATCATGCAATGGTAAGGTCATTCACCAATTTATCATTAATTGATTATAGTAATATATATATATATATATATATATATATATATATATATATATATATATATATATACACATTTTTTATAGAGTGGCACAGATCGAAGCCGTATCAGTGTATCCTTGCACATTGCATTGAATTTGACCCCGTTTGATACATTGTAAAAAATCGACAACGTAATTAGATCTCTATGCCAAACAGGAAATTTGATTCAAGACCATTTGTATGGACTATGTCGAAACAATCTTAATTGGCGGTTCGTGGTTGGAATTGTCCAAAATCCAAAAATAAACTTCCCCACAAAAAATAAAAATTATCTCATACGTCATTTGTACAAAAGATTTTCCAATCCGATTTTCCCTTTGATCTCGGAATCGAATTTCGTTTTCGTCTTTTTTTTTACAATGTATTAAACTGCTCAAGTTTCAGTGAATCACCAAACATTGCGTTAATTTCCGAAGAGCTGTGCCAATTTCATTACGGCTTTCGACGAAAATTATAATAATTCTTGCTCGTCGTAAGTTTTTCATTTCCTCGACACTGCATTACAATGTACGCCCATGTATGTATATGATGCTGCTCGTCACTTGTTTCTCGGTCATCACCACAACACGTGGTAGGGCGCGATGCCGCTAGATGGCAGCGGCGCTCGTGTCACGTCATGCAGTATTTATCATATACATGCACGATGGCGCTATAGTCACGACATTTTTAATAAACCATAATAAACGAATTTTCGATTGGTGGTGTATCGGTTGAAACGCGGTACTTCATTATTTACGTGTCATCAGTGAAACGTAGCGAGATATTGGCCAGCTTTACGACGAGATGTTTGACATTCGTACGGTTTATGACTAAAAATGTCAACTTCTCCAGGAATCGGAATACGATGTTTCGCTTGAACGATTTGCGTGACAGCTTTCATTAAAGTAACCTATTGCATTGATCTATTTGGCCGAGGTATGCCTGATAGCGAAGCGGTATATCAGCCAACAACCGTCGGCTACTCTTACGAGACCGAGGCTGGCGGATTCTTGGGTGATGGAACGCTGTCGAGGCACAAACTTTTCTTCAAAAAATGGGCCAATTGGGCATTACTATTCTCAACGATATGTATTCTCGCTGCTGGAGTTATCGTCATAGCCGTTGATCTGGCATCGACGGACTACGCTGATGTCTTGGACGAGGTACATTTATTCTCACATTTTTCCCTCACGTAACATAACTTTCCTCATTCGTGCTTCACCGACGCCAGGCTAATTTCTTAATAGTTTTTGTCATGCCGTCACGTTTCGTCGCATACTTTTGGTTCGACCAACAGCATTGCGTTAGTAAGACGGCTTTACTGTTAGTACGCGTTCATCTTTGCGATTCGTAGTTTTCGCATTACCTCATTTCAAACAGGTTTCGATTCCTGTTCCGTGAACAATGATGGTTTGTGGAATTGCTACCACGTTAGCCTTTGCCATCTGTTAAACTACAATCGAATGGTGAAATCTACTAATATTGGGCATATCTTTCTTTGAAGATATTTATTTGAAGTCATCAGAATAACTTTCGAGAATTAAACATAGTTTTGATTCACATACTCTTAAAATCTACAATTTCCTCATTTTTGTGTTGACTCGTGGAAAATGTTCCGGTATTTTTGGGCTTTTGCGAACATTTCGAAAACGTTACTCTAGGACGTTGATCTGCTTAGCATTGATCTTTTCAATACGCTTGTGAAATTAGTTTCCTTAAAATACCTGTATTTGTATTTTGAGGAAATAAATTTATTCCTTCGTGCGTCCAACCACTGTAAAGTTATCGCGACAAAACAATGTGTTCCCGCGATTCATAACACATGTGGTAAAAGTGATTCTTAAATTTCTGTCGAGCAAGAAAATCTGAAGATTCTACGAATTTTACCCAAATTGTGAAATGAAAATCATACATTATTTATTTTTAAAAAAACAAACGTGGCCCTTTCTCACCAAAATGTATGAGCTCGTAAGTATCATCAACCGGTTTCATATCACACGACGAACTGATTCGTAGGGAGCGAAAGATCTGGAAGCGACTTCGCGAAGTCCTACCACCGACGGCGCAGATCCTGCCGGGGTTCCGAAGGATAATGGAAATTCGTCGGGACGAACGATCGCCGTTGGAATTTCTCTGATATTTATCGGCCTATTGTTGGGATCACTGTGGGCGTTCTTCCGATTTTTCCATCGAGCAAAATCACCGAGGAACGAGTCGTCCGGTGGTGGAGGACAGGTACGTACAACCTTACCCCGAAATAATTGTCCGTTATGATTTGTACTCGATTATTACATTTTTAATAACGACGCCTACCGTATGATTTCTAACGATTCGCCAATAGCGGATCGACTCTTCTTTTTATTCCTTTCATCACCTGCAGTTATACGTTTCTTTTTTTTTATCTTACCTCATTGTTACCACGACGAAAGATGTTGGGCGGTTTGAACCCGTCGACTGACTTGCTGGTGGGTTCCCCTTCGCAGTACGGGCCAGTACTTACGGAGGTGCCGACTCATCCGAAACTGAAAGAATCCAAGAATCACGAAAACGTTGCAGCGGCACTCTCGGATCAAGAAGAGGAGACTCGCACGTTGATGCAAGATCCACCAACATTCAGCGTGAACCGAGCGAACGCTGTCGACAATCACTTGCCCGTTTGAATAACGAATCGGCGGGATGAAATTAGCTTCTCTATCATTTAACGAACGAATATTTCGAAAATTCTTGACGGCTGCGTCGTTTATAATCCATGGATTGTGAAAATTTAATTACTCGTCCAGACACCGATGTTGGATAATCTCTAACATCGAGGACATTTTTCCATCGCTTTTACCACATTTAGTCGTCGCGGATTCTTATTTATTATTCCTCGTTTTCGAATGCACTGCTCGGGACATCATCCAAAAAATGCTTCTCGAATGCGCAGCTTTCGTTTTACAAACATTCCGTTCGTCGCGGTTGACAATTAGCTCTTAAGAGTCTAGAGCAGCTATAAAAAGTATCTCTATCCGACTCGCATCCCATTTAAATAAATGGGACACGCGCAGGCAGGAAAATTCATCGATCTGTGTTACGCGTATGTTAAAAACACGGCGCAGCTAGCGATAGTACTTATTTCTCGTCGCGTTCTTAACAAGAACTAATTTCTGCTTAATCATAATCATGAAAATCAAATTACTAACTAATCGTACGTTCTTCTCAAAGATGACCCTGTAACGTCGCGATTTTAATGCAATGTTTATTACGTCGCCGCACACAAATGTACGAGTGCAATTTTGTTGCGTCAATTTTAACGAATAAAAGCATATTTACAAAGATACATAATCCCTCGAACAGTCTCGTACATTCTCAACTACCTCTGTGCAAAAAAAAAAAAAATAGAAAATCCAAAAATGGTTCAAAATTAGCAATGCATATCGATCAATAGCCACGACAACTTCGGTTCATAGGGATAGAATTTAATTTTGTAGCGAATCGATGATGAAGTTTGTAATTTCTGTAATTAAACAGCATCAAGCATCGTAGCTATCGCTGCTGATTAATTACAGATCCTCAGTATTTTTGCAATCTAAAAATGTCATCACCGATACCGAATTTCGTAGTAACTTGGTACGCCAAAAAAAGAAGTGTATCTTCACCAAAAGGCGGGAAATTTGAACGTTTAAGCATATCTCTTCGCATTGGCGATCGAAATGAGGGAAACAATTGTAATCCAAGCTTGAATTATGTCGTATATTCTGTATGATACATGTATATAAGTACATTCATCTCGATACACTGCGCAGTATCCGTTTAAGAAATAGTACATTCCAGCGTCGATCGACACTGATAGTTCAAGTTACAGTTTTCACATACATATTCATATTCGTGCCTCGCGATGCTTCGAAAACTGGAGTGGTCATGCTATTTCCCTTCGCGTTTTTACTCACCTTCAGATTTTTTTTTCTCTTCTAATATCACATACGTTCAGCGCGCTCGTGCCATTCGTTGTACGACAACGCTGGTACATAGTCGGGAACGTTCGCTTCTCGGTATCGAGAACAACCGTATTTGTCGGTCTTACTGTTACCGCAGCACACGCAAGACCAAACGAGTTCGTTGCATCGCGATGCACACGTACGTATATCGGCTATCTGCTGTAAGCATCTTTGGCTGACTCGGGTCATCGAGACGTTATACGTCTACCAACGATTCCGACCGATCTTTAGTTACTTCGATTATCGACGATCTCAAGCGCGTCTTTGCGGATCAGTTTTTGGGCCAACCAATGAATTAAAAAAAAAAAAAAAAAAAAAAAAAAAAAAAAAAAAAAAAATCCCAAAAATATCTGCGATCCGTCGAAAGTTCAATTATTCCAAGATCTAATTCCTCTGGAACGAGTGCCTTGCCATTTGCAATTAATAGAACGTTGCATTTTCACAAAATGCAGCTCGTCGTAGATTCAATCGTTGCTCTAAGTACCATCCGTTCGAAAATTGAATTTTCTCTGGGAATGCAAACGAATTGAAAGTCAATTCCTCCGAAGTGCAACTCACCTAACGTACAGTTCTTCCAAAATCTAATTCGTTCGTCCCGAAATTGTCGACGGTCAAACGGATGCGATTGGACGAATTGTATTTCAAAGATTTGTACTATCAGTACTATCAGCCCCGATGGCGAGCGTGCGGTACGCTAATGGTTAAGTTATCGAACGAACAATCATCGGACGAGCCGACCAAAAACCGTTAAATCTGCTCCCGTTAAACGCGATCTGGCCTTTTCATCAGATCAATCATTTGCAAAATGAGGAAACAGTTAGGCAATTATACCTCCTAATCGGCCTTGGCTTCTTTCACCTTTATCGTTATTATTATTATTTTTATTTTTTTAATTTTTGCTCTTGGCTTTTCACATTCACGGCGTGCCACAGCGATGCGAGGAACGCCTCAGTTCGGTCGTACGAGTCATACGTATTTCGGATTCGCATACATGGTACCCTGACCGTTACCAGACTTCGCACTTGTCTGATGGATTCATTTTGGTATTCGCTCCGCAGTTGAACTCCTCGGCGAATTCCTTCAGATTTACCAAAGGGCCTATCACTCTGTACTTTGGCGGGGAATGAGAATCTTTCTCTATCTGGAGATTTACAGTCTCCGCAGTCACAGCGGAACACCATACCTGGAACACGAACGAACGTTTAGATGATCCTTTGCTCGAGGAGCGCTCTTTTTCGGTTTTCGTCGTAACTTCTTCAAAAATGGTCCAAATTCAAATTTTTTGGGGCCGAAATGTTCGTTTTTCTACACACTTCTTAGAAAAAAATACGAAACTATTATTCAAACTGTTTTCATTTGTTTCTCTGAGGATGTAAGAAACAAAAATTTCGACGAAAACAAATCCGAATTTGGATTTTGAAGCAGTTGTGAGCGGAAAACCGAAAAAAAAATTCCTCTGAATGGGTGATCAAACTAATTGCGAACTTTACCAGAAACAGTTTTTGGATAGGTACTTGAAAATCTACAAAAAATAAGGGAAATTGAAAATTTAAGTTGTTTGGGTCATACGCTTACCTGTGCAAAACTGAGGAAAAATAATTGGTGGTGCGTGAAATTCAGGCCGGGCAGACGCAGCTGGTCCGTGGGGGTCTTTGGTGTCGCTAGATAAGCGTGATACGCGGCCTTCAATCCACCGTTATCGGCGATATTCTCACCTGCGAACGCATACAGAAAGACGTGTAAAGTCGACATGTGGATGTTGCAGTTGATAACACAGCTCTGCGAAATAAATTATCGATTTATAATAAAATTATAAAATATTATGAATATAATAAAATAATAAAAAATATGATCATTTTATTTTATTATAAATATTATAAATTTATTTTATTATAATTATTATAAATTTATTTTATTATAAATATTATAAAATATTAAAAAATAATATGATTGCGACGCGGTATTTTCAAATGGAGTTTATATTTGGAAAGAGCAAGCCAAAATCTGGATGTTTCATGCCAGAGTGTTGAAAAAAACTTTTTCATCGCAGACCTGTGTCATCAATTTGAGCAAAAAATATCGAACTCATTTTTTTTTTGATAATATCGAATCCAGTTTCTCTCTACCGAGAAAATTCGAGGGATCTTACCTAAAGTTTGTCTACCATTAACGTGACGCCCTTTAACTTCGAACTTGTTGTACTGTTCGACGAAGCATTCCGTTCTATTTTTGAATTTTTCTATCGTTGCATTGTTCCACCACTGATGTAGATTTCCATGCAGGTCGTATTCCCTACCTGGAACGAAAAACGACCGTTCAGAGTGACCAAAAATGACTGTGTCTCTCCTTTTTTATTAGCCCTTTCAGTAACGAATTTTTCAGTCGTTTTTTTCCATTGAAAATTGGTGTATACGGGTTTTTGAGATTGCTGATTACGAATCCATTGTCAAAACTACAAAATCAGCGACCTCGAAAACACCGATATACCAAATTTCACAAAAACTTGCTATATTGACAAATTTTTATCGGCCATATTGAATCCGCCATTTTGTTATACAAAAATTTGACAGTGGATTCGTAAACAGTGATCTCGGAAAGCTTTAACAACCAAATTTCAGAAAAATTACCATATTTCAAAAATTTTATCGGCCATATGGAATCCGCCATTTTGTATTTCAAAAAGTTGGCCACTCATTCGTGATAAGTGACCTCAGAAAGCCTTATATGCCAGATTTCAGAAGAATTACCAAACTTTAAAACTTGGATCGGCCATATTGAATTCGCCATCTTGTATTTTAAAATTTTTACAGTGGATTCGTAATCAGTGACCTCACAAAGCTCTATATACCAAATTTCAGACGAATCAGCATATTTACAATTTTTGATTCGCCATATTGAATCCGCCATCTTGCATTTCAAAAATTTGACAGTGGATTCGTAATCAGTGACCTCACAAAGCTCCATATACCAAATTTCAGATAAATTAGCATATTACAATTTTTGATCCGCCATATTGAATCCGCCATCTTGTATTTCCCAAATTTTACAACGGATTCATAATCAGTGACGTCATAAAGCTTTATATACCAAATTTCAGAGAATACTAGCTATTATTTCGTCTTGACACGAATTTATTCTGAAAAGTCTGCTTTTCTTAAATACTAATTTGTTATTAACAATACCTATTTTTGATAGTTATGCAATATTATTATTTCTTTACCACTTATCGGATTCTTGGGAAGGCATGGGTGAAAAAAACGCTACGAAATCGGTAACAAACTGCTCGTAAAAGTTAAAAAATCGGTAGTGCCTGGTGTCCCGCTGTGACTGAAGGGTTAACACCGCAAGAACAGCACGAGTCGACCTTGATCGCGAGATAAAATTAAAAAAAGGTAGCGATAAGATAGATAACAGCGAAATACCTTGATCGTCAAAGGCGTGGGTCAACTCGTGTCCCATGACCACTCCCATACCACCAAAGTTCAGGCTGTTCGGATGTTGCATGTCGTAGAACGGACTCTGCAAGATTCCAGCAGGGAATACTATCTGGTTCTTCGTCGGCGTGTAGTACGCGTTGACGGTGGGCGGCGTCATGATCCACGAAGTTTTGTTCACAGGTTCGTCCAACAGTTCCAAATTCCTCTTCAAGTTGTACTGATTAACTTTGATATTGTTGAGGAAATACTCGTTGGGTTTTATCGCGAGATCTTTGTATCGGTTGTCCAACTCGGTGGGGTTCAATATAAAATCGGGAAAGCCGATCATGTCGGTTATGGCGTTGGCCTTCTCCTCGGCAGACTTCCTGGTCTCCGTGTCCATCCAAACGAGGTTCTTCAAGTTTTTCGTGAACGCCTGACGAATCTCGTTTATCATTCCTTCGGCCTGTCGACAGAAACCGATCGAGGAACTAAGCGCACAGTACATGTTACGCGATGCGGTGTAACTTTCTCATGACATCATAATCAGAAAAATTGGTTTAAGGTATTGCTATCGCGATTAATTTGGGATTTCCTTGAAATCTCGTGTACATGTTGTTGACATTAAAACGAACAACTTTTCTATACCACGAAACATTTTCTGACAACTAGAATTCCAGATAACTAGTTCCCTAGCGGTGACACGAGCGATAGTGATACCTTAAGGCATTCAACGTGAAATATGAAAACTATTTTTTATACATTTATTTAGGAATCCCACAACTTTGCTGAAAGTTACTTTTCACAGGTTTCAATCTTACCATGGGTTTGCTTTGTCCGTGGAACACCTCGCGAACGAACATGGCGCCGATGGCGAAGCCCATCACGTTGTTCGTGTCGCTCACGCAATATCGCCAGGGTTCATCCCCGCCTTCCGATCCGATCAGAGCTTTTCTCAATCCTTTGTAAGCGTCTCGAAAGGGTTTCGACAAGTACGCCGTCAACGAGCGAACCGATTGCCAAACCAAATAATTATTCAATATGCTGGAAACAAAAAAAGGAGAAAATCATTTTCAACGTATTTACTTCCACACACAACGGGTCATTTTGACCCTGTCATCGACTTTGACCGAAAATAGCGTTCAGGCGTTTGAAATAACTAGGCAGTACTGTAGCCTCCTGGGTATACGATTTTTTCCCTAAGACTTCATTTGTTTCCAAAGAATAATTTTTTTCGCGAATTTCTCACGAATGCCAAAGACCTCTGAGACACTACTAGTACTTAAACACTGTTTTAACATTATTCACACTCGCTGAGACACTACTAGTACTCAAAAAATACTTTAACATCGTTCAAACTATACCTGTACATTTTTTTTAAGTGAAATGGTTCAGCAGTTTCCAAGTTATAGATGACCAAAAAGTAGACAGGGTCAAATTGACCCAGAGTGTAGATGTTCGAAAAAATAGCTATTTACTCCAAGGAATAGTCAGAGGCTTGAGACAATGACTATTCTAAATACATGTTTTTGAGCAGTAGTTTAATTTATTTTATAAAATAAAGTTGTTGTATTATTTTTTAACTTTATGTTACCAAATTTTGAAGAGAAAAAAAATGCATAAAAATGAAAAAAATCGTTAATAAATTATTATAAAATCTGTGGCCCAAATAAAAAATCCTTAGTTTAATAGTTAATTTAGTGGCTGATCGAAGCTTTTTTTGTGGTGGAAATAAACAAAATGGCGGCCTCTGATCGTTTACTAAATGCCCTAGTTAATTGCTTATCACACGTATGAAATTTGAATTTTAAAAAATCCTTCGATCAGGCACTAGATTATATATCAGACTAATGATTTTTTGTTACATAATATAATAATTTTGTAACGTTTGTTTCGTGAAATCAATTGAACTATTGCAAAACATTTATTATTTCAAATAGTAATTTTTTTCATTTTTTTTTCATTTTCGAAAATGACGGTCTGGGAGTTTTTGAACGAACGACTCACGTAGATGCTTCCGGCGTTGATTTGTATTTCTCTACAATTTTCGTCAGCTTCGTGAAGTATTCCGGCGCGAAATTGACGACCATCAATTTGTTGTTAACTTTTTTGTTCACCAGTCGCATCGCATTTTGGAAATACTCGACCCAGGACATCTGCAAACGAGAGAAGACGGTCAGTCGCTACGAATTCCGGTACGAAAGCTCGCGCCGACGCACTCACAAACGGAGCTTGATGCTGCAGCTCGCTCAACGGCATGAGATTATACATTTTCTCCTCGTCTCGTCGCTCCCCCGGAGGCGTAGTTATCGCAGCAATTTTCGTCTCGAAATCAATTATGTCCTGCATTTGTTTTCTCGTTGAATTTTCCTCGCCCCCGAGCAAAACTCCGATCTGGAAAACGGCGAAAATTCGTCGGGAAACGCGTTTTTCTCCGGATACGTCGCGAAAACGACACTGGCGACGCGTTTTTTACTCGGACAAACTGATACTCGAATGTCCAAGTTTTGGTCGTTACGTAACTTCAACTATAACTCGTACCTTTGTCATGTATTCTAAATAAGCGACTAGAATCTTGGAATTTTCGGTTTTGTTTAAATAGTTATCTGTTGTTGGTAGCGTCAACCCACCTTGATCGATCTGAAATCACGAATAACATTGTTGTGAAATCACAAATCACAAAATTGATCACAAGAGTTGCTCCATCCTTTCAAGCACACATTTTTCTATGCGTGCAATCGACCTGAAATTTTGGGTTTTCATGGCTCGCCGATAACGAATCTACACTCAACGTTGTTAAATTCAAAATGGCGGATCCAATATGGCCGACCAAATATGGAAAAAGGCATTTGACGAGAGTGACAGCTGGTATAGGGGGGTTTTCGGGGTTGTGATTACGAATATGTACTAAAAAATCTAAGATTCAAAATGGCGGACCCAATATGGCGAACGAAAAATGCAAAAAGGCGTTGGACGTCAGCGACAGTTAGTATACGGGGGTTTTTGAGGTTGTGATTACGAGTACGTACTAAAAAGTTTAAGATTCAACATGGCGGATCCAGAATGGCGAGCCAAAAATGCAGAAAGTCGTTTGATGAGAGTGACAACTGGTATACGGGGGTTTTCGGGGGTGCTGATGACGAGCACTAAAATAATATGCACTAAAAAATTTCAGATTCAAAACGGCGGGTCCAATATGGCGGACAAAAAAATGCAAAAAAAGTCGTTTGACGAGTGAAAGTCGGTATTCGGGGTTTTTACAGGTTGCTGATAACGAGTCTGCACTAAAAATTGGCAAATTCAAGATGGCGGATCCAATATGGCGAACGAAAAATGCAAAAAGTCGTTTGACGAGAGTGAAAATGGGTATACGGGGGTTTCCGTGGTTGCTGATTACGAATATGTACTCAAAATTGGCAAATTCAAAATGGCAGATCCAACATGGTGGACAAAAAATGCAAAAAGTCGTTTGACGAGAGTGAAAATGGGTGTACGGGGGTTTCCGTGGTTGCTGATTACGAATATGTACTCAAAATTGGCAAATTCAAAATGGCGGATCCAACATGGCGGACAAAAAATGCAAAAAGTCGTTTGACGAGAGTGAAAATGGGTATACGGGGGTTTCCGTGGTTGCTGATTACGAATATGTACTCAAAATTGGCAAATTCAAAATGGCAGATGCAACATGGTGGACAAAAAATGCAAAAAGTCGTTTGACGAGAGTGAAAATGGGTGTACGGGGGTTTCCGTGGTTGCTGATTACGAATATGTACTCAAAATTGGCAAATTCAAAATGGCGGATCCAACATGGCGGACAAAAAATGCAAAAAGTCGTTTGACGAGAGTGAAAATGGGTATACGGGGGTTTCCGTGGTTACTGATTACGAATATGTACTAAAAATTGGCAAATTCAAAATGGCGGATCCAACATGGCGGACAAAAAATGCAAAAAGTCGTTTGACGAGAGTGAAAATGGGTATACGGGGGTTTCCGTGGTTGCTGATTACGAATATGTACTCAAAATTGGCAAATTCAAAATGGCGGATCCAACATGGCGGACCAAAAATGCAAAAAGTCGTTTGACGAGAGTGACAGTTGGTATTTGGGGGGGTTCGGAGTGGCTGATTACGAATATGCACTCAAAATTAGCAAATTCAAAATGGCGGGTACAATATGGCGGCCAAAAATACAAAAAGTCAGCTATAATTCTTCGATTCAAATAATTCTGTTGATTCTTACTTGTATAATATGCCGACTGCTATTTTTGTCATCCTCGTTGACGGCCCATGAAAAAAGGCCGCCCATGTTGTACTTGTTTTGAAGTATGTGCATACTGTTTTGCAACGACCACAGCGATATGTTGAATTTCCCAGATATGCTCCAGCCACCGACGTTCTCGAGCAAAGTCAGCATCGGCTTAGCTCCCAACGCCTCGATGGTACCATTCGGGTCCATGCACGAGGTGTAGTACAATTTCGCCTTCCTCTCAGCCTTCGATTTCATTTCGGCGAACGGTCTCTCTGCAGAGCACGAGCAACAAATTAACTTACGTTACTCCAAAACCGATCGCATTCACAGCGTCGAAAGCTCGTCTATTTTCAAGGTCACCCGAAATTTCGTTTCCCAGTATTTTTTTTCTCCAACAATTATCCTCCTTAAAAAATCATTTTGATCCAAATACATCGAACAAAATTGTTGAAAATTCAGATAAATTTCCTACAGTCAGCCTATTTTTTGAGCAGAACTTTGTCTCTTAACTCTCCACATCTTTTGAACGAGTTGTAATTTTATCCTGCTTTTTTTTTTTTTTTTTTTTTAATTTTTTTATTACTATTTTATAAACTTGTCCGAGTCATCAAACTTACCGAGGACATTTTTCACCACCAGCTGGTTCTCCTGCTCCAATTTTCCAAAAGTACCCCACATACTCTTGCCATCCGGAATCGGATTCTGTTTTATCCAGCCTCCGCACGCGTATTCGTAAAAGTCTTCGCATGGGTTCACAGATTTGTCTATACTGTTTATAATCGACGTGGCCACTGTCACGCAGTGTTCGCTCAGGCAGTAACTTTCCTCTGGGAAAAAACGGGGACCAGTCTCGTGTACATTGGGCGATTCCGAATTGCACGTTTTTTACAACTATAGCCACTCTCGAATCGATCGTAAACAAAATCTCTCTACTCGAGTAAACTAAGAAACTCGTAAACTAGTAAACTCGAGTACTGATCGAGTCAACTTCCGACTTCGAGTCTCGACTGCCAAGAAGATGACGCTTCGACTCACCCTGTTCGCACGGCGCCATATGCCAAATGTGCGTGTTGTCTCGGCTACTCCTACTGCTGATGACTATTGACATAAGTATAACCATCACCAGAAGTCCCATACAGATTACCACTAGACCTTTCTCCAACGTCGATCTCGCTCGCCACAGCGTCGTGCCCTGCGTACCACCTGACTTTACACAACAGTGACATAGCGATGCGTGATTAACAATGGTAAGTACACGGAGAACAAAATGTCTTGTTTCAAGAAAAAAACACCTATTTCAAGAAAATCGTGGTTCTCGCCTAAGTTGTGCTAAAAATAAGGAAGTTTCCTCTAAACTTTTCCCAACTCACGTCAGAAATACTCTAAAATTGAGAAAATTCATGACCTCTAAATTCAGCACGTTCCAAAGAGATCGAACTCAGGGATTAAAAATGACTGTTCCTTTTTTTCTCCAAAACCTAATTTTTTTGGGAGTCTAGCTGTTTCGAAAAATCTGGAAAAAATTGAGCGTGAGTTTTTATGTAGGCTAAATAAGATGAAAAATAATGGAACACGGATTTTTAATTTAGGAACGAGAAAACTCTTCATTTGAGAACAAACGCGTTTTTGATATTAACAAAAATGTGGGCCAATTCAATCGTAAGATTCTCGCATTTACCGTAAAAATGACTGCGTTTTAGAGCCTTTTCCTCTTATGATAAGAAAAATATTCTTAAAATTATCCGAAAACACACATATTCTTGGAATTATTTGGTTGTGAAATTCTATAATCATAGAATTCTAGAAGCGAGAATTTTTTTTTATTTCTAAAAACAAGACTTTTTTTTCTCTGTGTAAATAAGCGGGGTAACAATGATGCACGCTGCGAAATATCTGCAGTGTCGAGGACAAATCTTTCGGAGAAGCCAAGATCCAAACGCGGTGCAGTGCTGGATTTACACTTTCCGTAAGTCTAGATCCCTCCGATCGCAATCACTCGGTAGTAGACCCTCGTTACAAGCTGTTTATTCCTCATCTATTCATTACTTCCAACTATTCGGCTAATTGTATAAAGCACCGTTTTTTTTTATAAAAACTTATAGCCTCCTCATTTTTCGCGATTTCCAAAGTCGGTTTTCTCGTCGCAACTCCTTTTCCGATCAAGCTATCGATCTGAATCCAACGCGAATCGATTCCACGCCTCAAAGTACGCCAAGAAACAGAGCAGCGATCGATTCTGACACAGGTTCCTCAAAAATCTCAGATTTCTGAAGCCTTCTCATTTTTTGCGATATAGAAAATTCGCTTTTTCGAAATTCACAACCCTATAAATTTCAAGATCCTCCCTCGATCTCGCTCGTCAGTTCAAGCCATTCGAGACGAGACGAGCTCGCGACGAGACGAGACGAGATGACCAAAAAAAAAAAAAAAAAAAAAAAAAAAAAAAAAAAAAAAAAAAAAAAAAAAAAAAAAAAAAAATGACAAAGCAAGATGAAACGAGCGAGATTCTCGTCTTTCTCGTCTCGCACCGAAACACTAGCCGCAGCTTACACGGCCTAATGACAAATCCAGCACTGCTGCGGTGGAGAAAATCCGCACAATTTATATTATTATTATTATTATTATTATTATTATTATTATTATTATTATTATTATTATTATTATTATTGTTTTTGTTGTTGTTGTTATGTCAACGAAAAATTAAGGCTACATGATGATCATTTAGGCGTGTCGGTAGACATTTTCAGTGTCATTCTAATTGATGCGAGAGAATTTTGTTGCTTCCTTTATTGTCACAACTCGGCGGGACGATTGTTTATTGCAAATTCAATTACACGAGGTTGTCAAGCGTTGGATTGCCAGCGAAATTTGTTGGATAGTATTTCTCATCGAATGGATCGTTCGAAAGTTATCTACAGGAGTGTTATTGCGAGCTTCTGTGGAAAAAAATGATGAATAAATTGCGGAGCAGAGTTGGGAGGAATTTAACCATCTGTACAAATTTCTGCGGCGTTGACTTCGAAAAACCAAGTTGAAAAACTGTTTTCTTTTGTTTTCACAAACAAAATAAATAAATTAAAAAAAAAATACGTTGCGACGCTGCTAGTAAGTTACGGGGAGAGAATCGTGGAGCGAGAGGACCGAATGTTATTCCTCGTCGCGTGTGACAAAAATGACCGTTTAGAATTTTCTTTTTTTATTAAATTACAATTAGTCAGTCGTTGTGGAATTGCTGAGCGGAAGCGAGAAAAAAACACGTGGCGGTCGAATCGGAGTGAAAATTGCGCGCGAATTATGAACGGAGGGGGGAATGACTGTTCTAAATTCCGAACTTCCTCCCAAAGACCGCGAGGCACTATTTTATCACGTATTTATAATCTCTGAAAACACAGGAATGACAGCACATTAGTCGACGATATTTTCGGATCTTGACACGTATAGTCGCGGAAATTTATCACGATCTCGGATATTTATTTCCCACCGGCCAAGGAAAACGTTCGACGCTGATTCGCGCGAATTTTCTCTTCTATCAACAATTTTTCAATTCTACTTTGCAATTCGGCTTTCATCGTCAACTTGACTTCGCCCTTCATCTTCAATTCCACGTTCCGCCACTCGCAATTTTTCATCCGAATTCGAATTTCTCGCTGCAAGTTTCAATCGTTTATTAATTTTCGATTTTTACTGCGATTTTTTCCGTTGTTAATAATTGAAAAAAGTGATTGAAAAAATATTTCAAGTGTTCGATTATTTAAAAAAAAGTCGATCAAAAGTACTAGCGAGTTTGAAATTAATTTGCAAACTTGTTAAAAAATATTAATGCAACAATTTGTAAATAAAAAAATAAATACACGAGGCAGCGAACGCCGGCGCGATTGAGCTGTCAGTGAAAATTATAAACGAAAGCCGTCGCGATGCTTTGATGTACGTTTTACGCGTTACGTTTTACGCTTTACATTTTACGTCCGCAATAACGATCTATTTCCACTCGCCTTCCGCCTGCCCCGTTCGATCTCGCGCGAGCGATAGATCGCTCGCCGGTCACGCGCGCACCGATCCAAACGATCTCTGCGAGGATCCCTGATTTTTCCCGCGCAAATCGAGACCAGCTTCGCGAACTTACGTTGTGGTATCTGATGTGCGCCGCGGACATGCTTATTCCGTCGCTGTTCAACGCGACGGATCCGATGCTGCTGCTGTCCTCGTCCTCGAATTCCGCCTGCTTGTATCTCGTCATCTGGGGAAGAGGCAATACGATTTTGAGAAACGCTACGAACGTTCGGGCACGAAAAGCGAGCGATTACTGAAGAGTAGGTTCCCTAGGTTCGCCGCATCGTACTCGAGATAAAAATAAATGATAGACGGAGCGAGCGAGCGAGCGAGAGAGAGAGAGAGAGGGGAAAGATTTATTTCAACGCAGATACCGAAGTGGTTGTTTACGCATCTCCGGCGAGAGCGGTTTTCGCGTACACAATTAAACGAATTATTCGGCGACTTTCGCGAGATCTACTCCCATTTTTAATTCCCCTCGCGGCGTTCTTTTTCCTCTCGTTTTTTCGCCACTTATCGAAGTGGCATCGTCAGCGAGGGGCTCGCGGAAGCTGGGATCATCGCGATGCCAAATATAGGCGGGAGCACAGACTTGCGCGATGTTCGTTGCGCCAATTTGCCGCAGATCCGATCGGATTATCGCGTCCGGAAAGGCGAACCCGAATCAAATTTGCACGAACGTTTGCATATATTGCAAACGTCAGCCGGCTGATCTATCGGAGGATCTGCGAGCGTCGCTTCGTCGGAACATGTGCTCTCTGCGAAATTCGTCAGATCAGCTGGATCAGCTCAAGGCGGTCAGAGACAACATCGAGCGGTCAGATTTTGTTTACTTGTTCCTGATTGTTTTATATCGAGGCGTCGGTTACGTGGTTTGGCATCGTGTCAAAGACTACTCCGAGCTTCACGCTCTTTTCCGTGAAACGCACCCGATCTCACTCTCGTCAGTTCTCTCGCCCTCTCTCTTTCTCTCTCTCTCTCTCTCTCTCTCGGCGGTTGACGCGATTACAAGAAAATCGTAAGGTCGAACGAGGTGATATCTCGATAAGATGGTTCGACAGGCTCGTGGCTCTCGTCTAACGCATCGAGATGTGTCTCGCTCAATATCTTCCCACTTTTAAAAACCTTCCCAAATCGAAGATTTTCAGAACGTGGGTGCTCGAACGTCGGTCGTTTTACAAAAGCTTGTTCGTCCGTAATTCGTATCCCAGCGATGATCGAGCTATGAATCGAGGAAAAAGCTATAGAGACTGGGTACAAAAATCATCAACTAAAAATGTACATAAATAACTGTATTAAATTGAAAATAATCAAATTATCAAAACATTAAAAAAAATCTTTAACAACTGCCTTTTTCACATGCACAGAATAGAAAACGATTTAGCGACGTTTCAAAAAAACTAGCGCTTTGAGGTTTTCCTGAGAAATTTAACAAAAAATAAATGAACTAATGAATCTCACGAGCAAACGAGCAAACAAGTAAATGAGTAAGTGAGTAAATGAGTAAACAAGAAACTGAGTAAAGGAGTAAATGAGTAGGCGAGTAAATGAATAAATGAGTACGTGAGTAAGTGAGTAAATAAGTAAGTGAGTAAGTGAGCGAATGAATGAGCAAATGAGTAAACGAGTAAATGTGTAAATAAGCAATTGAGTAAATGAATAAATGAGTACGTGAGTGAAGTGAGTAAGTGAGTAATTAAGTGCGTGAGTAAATGAGTAAATGAGTAAGTGAGTAACCGAGTAAATGAGTAAGTAAGTAAATGACTCAATGAGTAAACAAGTAAAGGAGTAAGTGAGTAAGTGAGTAGAGAGCGAATGAATGAATGAGTAAATGAGTAAATGAGTAAACGAGTAAATGTGTAAATAAGCAATTGAGTAAATGAATAAATGAGTACGTGAGTAAGTGAGTAAATAAGTAAGTGAGTAAGTGAGTAATTGAGTAAGTGAGTAAGCGAGTAAATAAGTAAGTGAGCGAATGGGCGAATGAATGAATGAGTGAACGAGTAAGTGAGTAAATGAGTAAATCAGTAAACGAGTAAATGAGCACATGAGTAAATAAGTAAATGAGCAAGTGAGTAAATGAGTAAATAAGTAAGTGAGTAAACGAGTAAAGGAGTAAGTGAGTAACCGAGTAAACGAGTAAACGAATATATGGGTATATGAGTATATGAATAAATGAGTAAGTAGATAAATAAATAAATAAATGTGTAAGTAAGTAAGTAAATTATTTCGATGTCAGGACAAAAATCTTGCTCACAGCAGAAGGTTGTTTGTGCGTGTAGTTGCTAGTATTATTGTCGCGGTGAAAAAGATTGTTCAACGGAATGAACAAAAGAACGTTGTTTGGATTGAAATATCGCCGGCACGGTCAAATATTCTCGTTAATGTAGCGTTCCTTCAAACAGTTGATAACGTTAGATATAGCATTTTATAATCTGTTGACAAGATTCTAGGAGCGTGGTTAATTACAACCGTAGTTTGTTGTCTGAACGCACCGATCTCAACGAGATTGTGACCCAGCTCCGAGTTGTATCATCATCGTATCGTAACCCTGAATCATGACCTGAATTTTAACGGAGCTAAACACATCTGCTCGAGTTATTTTACGAGGAGATAAATAGAATTTTTTGCCCACCACAGCGCCGTCTCTATCGATGCCCTGTGCCGCGGTGCTCCCGTCGTCACTGGGGATCGCGCAGTACGTTATGCTTTATTTCGGAGCACCCAATTTTTTCGACCACGCGATTGGACCAGTCACGTGTTTGGGACGCAATTTTATCGCTCTGCTCCGCGATATTGCCGCATAAATATCGACGTGGAAAAGCACAAAGAGAGACATGAGATATTGAAGTCTCACAGCAGCTGTCGATTTTTACTCGTTGCACAAAAAAACAACAACAAAAAACCAGAAGTGTCGCGCGGCGCCCGATTGTTAGGCGAAGCTCTTCTCGTTATACTGATTGTGAGTGTGGCAAGAGTACTGGAAGGGGTCAAAAGCTCTGCTAGAATGAATTTTTGGAAAAAATGTTCCACACCCAAGTTTTGGGATTCTTCCCTGACTTTCCCAAACAGACAGCTAGAGAAGAATCCCACATTTTTTGTCTGGAACATTTTTTTTGGAACAAGGAAAAGTAAATTAACAACGTTTAACAGTAATTGAACAAAAAAAAAACAATAAACAATGTTCTCGATTTTTCAATATTTTTTCTATTGCTATGTAATAACTTGAATTTAAAATACAACAAATATTTGAACGTACGCTAAATTTGCTCTCATATTATTTATTCTAGCTTCGACTAGCTCTAGTTGTTATCTACTGGTTTTACAGTCGCTGCTAGTCATCGCTGGATAAATATTCTGGTAAAGCTGATTGTTGGTACAACATCGGATCGACCTACCGAATCCGACCTCCACGATATTCAATTTGATCCCCAATTCGATTTCGATTTAATCCCTTACGTAAGGGATTACTTATTTATTATTATTTGTATTATACTATGATTACGTTTTAATCTTATTATTGTATTATATTATCATGTTTACCCGGCAAAACAACGTTTTTTTCATAATTTTTGAATTTTACTTATTTTTGGGGTTTTTCATTTTCTTTTCTCATGCAGTTTCCTGCGAACTCCCTTCTTCGTCTTGCAAAATATATTTCGTGGATTTTTTGTCCGACACTGCCAGCAGTTCACATTAACAACAATCAGTCTCGCTAGGGGCCTCTAGTTTTGGGTGCAGGATGCGAACGCTAGAATCGCTAGGATGGCATTACGGTAGCGTATACAGAGATCCTCCAGTAAAATACCGTTTTGCTGAGTTTTATCAATTATAGTGCCAAAAATTTAAAACGTGGCTGAATTTTCTCTTGATAATATCGATCTGAAATTTCGAATGTTCACTCAAAATGTCCATCCGTGAAGAACTTGATTGCTCAAAGTTAAAAGGAATATCTATCCATCTATCTATCTATCCATCTATATATCCATCCATCCATCTATCTATCCATCCATCTATCTATCCATCCATCTATCTATCCATCCATCTATCTATCTATCTACCTATCTACCTATCTGTCTATCTGTCTGTCTATCTACCTATCTGTCTACCTATCTGTCTACTTATCTATTTATCCATCTATCTATCTATCTATCTATCTATCTATCTATCTATCTATCTATCTATCTATCTATCTACCTATCTTTCTATCTATTCAAGTGGCAGTAGTCGTGGACAACGGCAACTTACGGACGATGGACATACAAGCTGATCCCGAAGATCGAGCACCGGTATGGGGAAATGGACTACTTCCTGACTCAAGCGCATCTATAGATTTTACTTTTATTATTAATTATTTCCTACTTCGAAAACACTGTCCTCGCCAGACCCCTGGTGCGATTGACAACGCGCACACGGCAAACCACCCACCTTGGTGTTGTTGTTTATTCCATTCACCGGCAGCAACGCTTCGGTCATCGTCGTCGCACCGTACACTTTTGTTCCGTCACAATGCAAGACGCAACGCGGCCTCTCGAGATCGGATCCGCGTGGTCCGGTTGCGTTTTCACGGCACGCAGCGATTTTCCAGCCAGCGGAAAAGTAACTCGCGAAACTAGGCGCGGCGAAGTGGGTCGACGCGAACGATATCTTTCATTTTTTTCTTTCTTCTCTCTTTACGTCGTGCTCGATAACGATGTCTCATCGTACAGCTGTTCGACTGTTTCCCGTGAATAGTCTCACGCGTTAGATAAAAGCTATTTATTTTGCAGATAAGCGTGCGCGGAGGTAAGGTCGGTAGACGTGGCTCGTGCGCGTCGTGACAGCGGTGGTGGATGTAGATAGGCACGCGGAAAGAAATGTTCATTAAAAATTAGCGTCAAAACCACAGGAATCTTGAGACATCAAGGAATTCCGGATCTAATTACCTTTTTTCATCCAATTATTCACGTACATAACGTAAAAAAAAAAAAAAAAAAAACTGCAGAAAGCTTATTTTTACTGTAGCATCGCAGTGAAAATTGATAAACGCGAAAGAAAGATTTGAAAGATTTGTTCTGTTCTTGTAGCAAGTTTTACCGTAGTCAATTATTTTTAACATTCACCTTTCCAGCTCTACAACTCAAAAATAATTGGTCGGACAGCGTTTGCTCAGAGGAAGTTTTTTGTAGCAAATTTAATGCCCTCCAAAAGATGTCTACTCATTTTTCCTCATACATTTTTTTGAATACCGAAAAATCGAGTTGAAACGAAGAAAAAATCCTGAGTTATTTATATGGGAAATCGAATTTTCGAATTTTCGAAATTTCGATTTTTGGAAAATTTTGAAAGAATTTTTGATGCCTCTAATTTGTTTAGAATTTTTTTCCAGTGGGAATATATTTTTTTTGAATCAGCTTTCAGATTTTCAGGTAGAACCAAAAAAAAAATATCGCTTTAACATGAAACACCCATCTCGTTTTTAGCAGAGTAGTGATACCGCCAATCGTTATGGATTACTCAAAAAATGATTAGATTTTAGTTTTCAAATTTTCAATTTTTTTCCTAATTTTTTATTATTTTTATATTTGCTATGATTATTGAAAAAATTATTTATCATGCAAATATTCACTATTTTATGGGAAAAATATTATTAATTATTTT
This sequence comes from Arge pagana, assembly GCA_963969455.1. NCBI lineage: Eukaryota > Metazoa > Arthropoda > Insecta > Hymenoptera > Argidae > Arge > Arge pagana. The sequence continues at coordinate 19,836,982 of OZ018311.1, read as the reverse complement.
AGTACCTATATGCTTATTCCTGAATATTTAAACAATCAAAAACGATTGTGGAATATTAACATAATTAGTAATATTATTGTTTTCAATCCTGAATATTTAAGTAATCAGAAACGAAGTCGATTGAAATATTTTCATCGACAGACAAATACCATGGTAGACCGATGTATTATATTCGAACCAATTCAATCGAACGTCGACGTACCTAATTTCAATTCAAATCTGTCTGCAAAATACACGACGCATCGAAGCGTTTTGCTCTTTCATCTATCCATATTATTGGATTATTTCATTACACACAAAGTTAGGTTTCCCTTCTTTTCAACTGAGAGAATATCAAACAAGTAGCATTCGTTGTTTAGGTATATTTTTGATTGAAATGTTTTTCTCTTTTGTTTCAATTCCTTTATCTGAATATTTTCAATCAAAGAGCTGCATTTGTAATCAAAATTCTTTTCCAGGTTTGTTGTGTTTCATAACATTTTGCACTTAACTCTGATATTCGAATGAACTGATAGAACGTCGGGTGAACTATCAGAACACAGTGGAAAAGAGCTGAAACTGTATAGGTAAATAGAACATTGATATGATGTTGATGCAAAATCAGTTGCTTTCTCATGTCCAAGGAATTGTTAAGCGACCGATGTTGAGATTATCTCGATCGACAGCTGCGTTACTTCAGTCGTGATTGTTGTGCTCTTCTTAGACGGATACCATATGGTCGATAAACTTGGGAATCTCTGGTGGAAAGACCAGTTCCAATAATATTTTCACTCGTGGTAATGTAAATTTTCATTACGGTAGGGTCTAGTCGATCTGAGTCGGTAGTATCGAAGAATAAGTGCCGATTGGTACTCAGCTGCGCAGTTATACCTACGTATCACTGACAAAATTAGGAAACGTAGTTGGTTGATAAAACACTATTGATTCCAGATTTTGAGGTACTCAAACTATTTCCACTCGATATGCACCCCAATGATTTATCACAGCTCTCATTCATCGGTACAGTAAATTCGATCGATCGTTTCGACGATATCTGAACAACATTTTAATTTGTGTAAATAATTTTCACTTCATTTGTTCGCAAACTCAACGTAGGGATTGTAAACTCAATATCAAAACTAAAAATTCTGAGGAACCGCTGATCGTAAACAAATGTGCAACGCGTCGGCGAATACCCATTTTATTCGTGTATCTTATTTTCACCTCAACAGCACATGCCTATGAATCCTTAACTGAGTGAGTAAATGCAAAGGTAAAAAGGCAAAGGTATGAGAATTAAGCATAAAGCTAATGGTGTTCTCCGATAAAAATGAGATACGATTCCTTAATACGGAGCTACCGAACGTGGATGTAAAATGAAGAACCGAAGTTTCATTGCTGTGGTACAACAATCGAAATGGTGCTTCGACCCGGAGCATAAGAAAACAGAGTAGCGACGATGATCGTATACGATAACAATATTGCCAAAAGAAGCGCTGGTATCGTGTGAAGTTTGGAAGCTTACTTTGTGATTAAAAGAGATATAAATTCTCACGTTATTTTCAAGAGTGATTGACGCGCTACTTTGATAATGTAACGTAACGTGCAGCATTTTTCAAGGCAAGATACTTGTGCTCGTTCGCTGTCAGCTAATGCTCGAGCGCCTCGCACTTCCAAGAATGAAGTAAACTGCGACGCTGATAGAAATGGGTATTTAGAATGAGTGCACAATCGGTGGAAAATATAGAAGCAGGCCGTCTAATTATGTTGACAAATATTTGCTGAATCGTGGCTTGTCAATCAGAATTTTCTACAGATTCTGGAAGATCATGAACGGCGGTGTTCGCGGTGAGTACATGAAATAGTAAAACTAACGATAACGTTGAGATTCGAGGTGATCGGTGGGGTTTGATGAGGAGGAAAGAACTCACCTTAACTGACATTTTCCAAGTTCCAAGTTAGATGTACAGTTTTCACTCATAAATCATAGCACGAACGGCGTCGTACGAGTCGTTAACTATCACTAATCGACTAAAAGTGTTGAGGAAGTTGCAGTAAAGTAGTTTTGCTAAGTATATGCGAGAACTAAGACATTTTTCTAGCAGATTTGTAGCAGAGAAATCAAACGATAGGCTTCACGGTATACATAGGAATCTGTCCCCCTCTACTACTCCCGATATTGATTTTCATTCTCCTCAACTCCTGCTCTGCCATGTTGCGTATCACCCCAATGCGACCACCAGCGTGAAAATCCAAGGACTCCTGTCAGTTCACGTGTTACTTGACAAACGAGATTCAAACTGCTCTACAAGATTTCCCATGCTGATCCTCAAGGTCACGAGTAGTGATGTGGAAAATATCACTCTGCTTCGTGATCATGATAAGGCAGATGCTGGGTATAGAAAGAATAATCAAAGACAAACTCTTCATAGCTTATTGTTTTCTGCGAGCAAGCGAATTTTCTCGCGCCTCGGATATCTTCGAGTTGGTAACACTGCGAATGGTCGCTGCGAATCAGCTAGCGAGAATTCGCGCATGCGCAGTGGCCACGTCGCTGCTGTATCGAAACGCGGCGGTTGTCTTAGGGAAGTCCCCCTGTGAGAACAATTATTAGATACAAGTGACCTTGAAAAATGTGCCCTTGTTTAGGCAGCAACTCTTTAAAATTCACCCAAGGTCAACGAAGTTTTGAACCAAGTATTGAGAGCTCAATTCATAGAAAAAGCTTCAAGGCTTCGGAATTAATCCTAAAAAAGTGGGGTCAACGGATGTTTGGAGGAGATATTCGTAGTTGAAGTCGGCAGAACGGACGGAACATCAGATTTCGTGTAGTCTTCGAGAAGTTTGTCGATGCATCGCTGGGGGATTGTCACTTTTCCGTGGGGAATCCCACCTTTTTCAGAACCAGCTTCCCAGTGCTTGGCGCAGTTTTCATTCGGTTTTCAAACGTTTTTTTGAGGCTTGATATCAATTACATATTTAAGAATAAAAATCGACGTGAAATAATCTGCAATAGTTGGTAATTTTGTTGAAATAAATAAACGAACGTTAGAAATAGCCATTTTAGTGGAACAAAATCATTATCTTCGACAGTTCTTGGAGTTGCCACGTCTAAGTTTGAATTTGGGTGTCATAGAGGTCGCGGACAACGAATCTGTACTAGAAATTAGCAAAATCAAAATGGCGGATCCAATATGGCGGACCAACAATGCCAAAAGTCGTTTGACGAGAGTGACAGTTGGTATCTACGGATTTGCGGGATGGCTGATGACGAATATGTATCCAAATTTTCAAATTCAAAATGGCGGGTCCAACATGGCGGATCAAGAAAGCACCAAGTTGGCTGACGAGAGTGAAAATTGGTATTCGGGAGCTTTCCAGGTCGCTGATAAGCAATATGCGCTAAAAAAATTAAAAATACAAAATGGCGGATCCAACGTGGCGGACCAAACATGTAAAAAAGTCGTTTGACGAGAGTGAAATCTGGCACTCGGGGGTTTTCCAGGTCGCTGATAAGCAATATGCGCTCAGAATTCCAAAATTCAAATGGCGGATCCAATTCAAAATGTCGGACCTGATTTTTAATTTTCGAATTTTGAGGGCATATTCCTTATCAGCAGCCCCGAAAACTGCTGAGTACCCACTTTCACTCTCGTCAAACGACCTTTTGAATTTTTGGTCCGCCATATTGAATCCGCCATCTTGAATTTGCTAATTTCTAGTGCAGATTCGTTATCAACGACCCAAAATACCGCCGGGTACAACATTTCAAGGCGATCGCACGCGAAGAAAAATGTGTGCTTGCAAAGGTTAAGCTCGAATGGGATGATAATAATTTTGGGAAGAAAAATGAGAATAAATTTCTGAAAAAATATGTATTTTTAGTTCAAAGATCTGCAACGTTTTATCGACGGAAAATTGAACGTGAATGGGATGCGTTCTCAATTGCTTTGCTTAGACAGACGTATTTGTTTGTACAAACGATTGTTGGGTATATTTTTTGCAAGGACATTTTTACCCTAAAATGTGGCAGCTGAAGTCGGATGATTACAAATATTTTTTTTTAAGACGAGAGCCGCCTTTTCGAATTTTCTTTATTTTTATATCTAACTAAGATTCGTATTGTTCCAACGATTCCGACACTTTGCTTGCTGTTTTACAACGAACTAATGCTTCACTTTCTAAAATTCGACTAGGATATTTTTGTCTTCGATTTGGACATTTGTAATTTTGTTAACTACATTTTTCAATTTTCTACACTATCAACCGTTCCGAACGCCTCGACGTACCTTTTTCAATCGCGAGTGACAAATGGAAATTAATATATTTGAAGCGTTAGAATAAATTAGCGAAAAAAATTCATCGAGTGCAGAAAATGCAAAATATTTGGGAAAAAAAATTGTTGTGCTCGGTTTTTCCTTTTTCTCGAGCTGCTTGGCCACAAGTGAAAATTGCGGATGAACACGGCAGTTTTTTCTTGGTGGAAAATATTTATACGTTATTTTCTACGTTCTAATGTACAATTAATAAATAGTGTATGCCGTGATATATTTAACGACATTTGAGTACTGGAGAGCCGACGTCTCGAAGACCCTTTCAATATCATGCCGAGCGAGCACAATCTCGTCGAAGCTCCACGTGCCAGAAATCTTGCGGCTAATCTGTGAGATATAATACTGAAAAAGCAGTACAAAGTAAAAAATTGTCCGTCATTGTGTACAGTGTACAAATTTTTGCGTAGAATATTCAACATTTTAGTGCGTTAGACCGACACAATCGTTAGTGTTTTCCTCACAGTCCGTTTATCAAACCACAAAAATATTATTTCACACTAAAATAACACTTTTTCAGTGTTACTCCAACTTTGGTTCGCGTTACTCTCAGCACAGAGCTGTGTCACTCTTAAGACAAAGCTGTGTTACGGTCAGCATAAAGTCGCGTTACTTTATCACTACGCACTAGAGTGCCTCAAAAAAAAGTTCAGATCTTCTTTCTGCTCTCACTCTCCCAAATGTTTGTGTTCTATGAGAGAAAAAGGGCGCTGTATTTATTTAACATGGGATTTGTTTTTTTAATTGAAACCGCACGTAATAATTTTAAGGTTTTTGCAAACAAGCATTATACAATCTTAAAGCTGCGTTTTTGAGCTTTCCAAAATTGTACAACGAAACTTGACTGTCAGTGTTAGAAAACTAGTTAAAGCCATTTGCCATATCGGGGAGACTGGGGCACGATGGACCCCTGATAACTCTAGATTATACATACATTTGAGGAAAATAACTTTTTCAGAAAATTTTTGGGGCACTACGGACTTGATCACTACAGGGAAATGGTCGTAATAATTTTCTATTCACACGATTTAGAACAAGTCTAACCGTAATCGGTAGCAAAGTACTTGGAACAACCAATTACGGTGAGAGCTGTAATAAATCATGTGGACAGGAGATTATTTCAACCATTCCTCTGTAGTGAGCAATAGCATAGTATATTGCAAATGGCTTTAATTAGTCTTCTAATTATGCCACTAAGTTTCAGTGTCCAGTTTTGGAAAGCTTCAAGAATGTATAATGGTTGAAATGATTACGTGTAACTTCAATTTGAATGAAAAACCAAGAATTCCTGTATTAAATAAATAGGAAACTAGAATAAAAACAGCGACCCCTTGAAGTTGAGCTACAGTGTCTTCATTGGTGAGGATATTCTCTCATCAAACATAAACATGTGGAAGGGCAAGAAGAGGAAAAAAAAATTGAGTTATTGTGTCGAGCCACACTACCACACACTGAGAGCGTTGAAATAACACTAATGGTGTTTTAAAAAAAAAAAGTTGATACAAAATTTTTGTGTTCCCTTTGACGGAAAATTTGTTACTGTGTAACAGTGCATCAACTAAGGGCTCTGAGAACTAGCAATATCAGCACTTCGGTGGAAAGTGCCATTTTCAAGTGTTGGGACGGATGAGTTGGGAGCTCCCCTCAAGCACGTTGCATGCAAGTCTAGTGCTGAATGAATTCATCAGATTTTCGTGTGATAGTGCTGAATATGCAGCCAGCAGCCTCTACATCATCGTGACGCGACGCGTATACGTAGCGTTGTCCTCGGAGAACGGCAAGATACGCGCGATCGATCGCCATTGCAAGATCGTCCAACGTGATCGATGATCACATTATTAAAGTTTGTCTTCCCGACCGCAAACGACGCAGAAAAATTGTTTCCACGGCGATGCTGTTCGTTCGGCCCGTTTTTTTCGCGCTCGTTCCTTGAACTCTTGCCACGCAGCTAAACGCGACGGATTTTTCGGGCCCCAAGTTTTCGAAGGAGTAAACGCTGTGCGGATCATCTGTAATTGTCCCACAAAAGTAGTATAAAAATCAAGAATAGCATTAAAAAAAAACAAAAAAAAAACGCCCGGGACGGGGATTCGATCGCAGACTAACACGGCGATAGTTACGATTAGCCCTTTCGGTCACAACGGTACACAAGTGGGCCACACCTACGCTAGAGCGCTCCGTTGACGGAATGTAACTCTAAGCTCGTGACAAAGAACTCTCACAAAAAATGAGTCCAATAAGTGCTAAAAAAATATTGACTAATTATCAAAAATAATTATTGCTAATAACAAATTAGTAATTGCTAATAACAAAGCAGAATTTTCAGAATAAATTCATGCTAAGACGAAATAACAGCTAGCATTATCTGAACATTTGTTTACGAAATCGTTTGTCGTCGATAATTATGAATCTGCTGTCAAACTTTTGAAATTCAAAATGGCGGATTCAATATGGCCGATAAAAAATTTGAAATGTGGTAAGTTTTCTGGAAATTTGGTACACATGTAAGGGTTTTCGAGGTCGCTGATCTTGCATTTGCGATAGCCTTATACCGTCAACCCTTGTACACCAAATTTTATTAAAAAAACAATGGTTGGAAAAATTCATGACCGAAAGGGTTAACCTGCACGTGAAAAAAATCAAACTCACTTCTGGTATTCCGAGGTGTCTTTTAGAATAGATCGTGACTAAGATCCAAAACGGTATTTGTAAAGCACCAAATGCCATGAGCAGCCATCCAGCAACTGAAACAACGAACCGTATTATTTTTTATTATTTATTTACTTCTTTATAAATAAATAATTTTCTAATTTTTTTATAAATAAATAATTTATAATTTATAATTTAATTATTTATTTATGAATAACAACTTTTTTTTGCGTCCAAAAAATCTGAAAAAAATGGAGTACAGTGCTTAACAGAAAAAAAAGAAATTTTCCGGAAACGATTTTTTTTTTGTGGAGTTAGACAATTTGGCTGGGAGGAGGTTGAAAAAGGTGCGTAAAAAAATTGCACTCACCGTAGGCACTCGTGGGATAGGCGACGCCTCCGTACGTCAGCGGCGTCATGATTGCGACCGTGTAAAGTAGAATACCGGCCAAAAGGAGCGGGATCACGATGGCCCAGCAGACTCTCCAGTAAGTCGCGGGTCTTCGGTTCAACATGAACTCCACGTCGTCCAAAAAGTTCTCGAGGCCGTAGATCCAGAATATTCCAATCATCTCGAAAGTGGCGATGATGAAGACGACGAATGATCCGGCGTAGTGGTCCACCAAATTCAAGATGAATTGGCCCCCCTGCCAGACAAAAACACGATCAGCAAAAACCGAGGGCTCGGTCGTCGCATCTCAACGTCCACTTTAATACGGAGCACGAAGGTATTTCATCTCGCCACCAACCGGAGTGCAGTAAACGGTGCCAGCGCAGAATCCGAAGATCGACGTTCCCAGCACGACGTGCCAGTGTTTCCAGTTTGGAAACTGATCGCAGATCACGCTGTTGATGCCGCCGGAAAGTGCGATGGCACTTCCGATACCCAGGACGAAGAGCATGAGGAAGAACAGCAACGAGAAAGCCTGAAAAAATCACCATCTTCGTCGTATCGAGCTCACAAAATTTTTTAAAAAATCGTTTTCGATTTTATAATAATTAGTCTACAGCTTTGAGAATTATTTTGAATACGTAGCTAGGGTGCTTCATTTGAAAGGAAATTTCTCTCGAAATTTGAGCCCCCAATTTCAATTTTGAGTACTTCCTCTCATGGTCTTCCTCTCATAAATCATGGTCTTTTTTTTAAATTGTCATAGCTCAGTTCGATTTCATGATTTCTTATCGCGATTGGTCGCAATCTGTAGTGTATTAGATATTCTTTAAAAGTGTCCATCAACATTTTTCTGTAACTTGGACCGTTTCGTCGGTGTTGACCTCGAAAGCCCAATTTCCACGAAAATTGCCATTTTTTCTTTGTTATCAACGTAACTACTGGAGTTACAATAAAACAACTTTAAAAAAATTTGTAGGAAATCAAATTTCCTACAAAAAAGTTCTGATTATATATTTTGCTAGGATGCGTGGTTCACAAGATATATTCAAATGTCCAAATTTGAGAAATAGTACAACACAAGTTAAAATTCAATGCATTCTTCAATCTTCAATATATCTAAGTGAATATTGAATGTGAATATTCAATTCGATTTTGTTTTCATTTGTTACAACAAAAAATGTGCCATTTCCATAAAAAACTGACGTGTTCTCCGTAAAACTACACGTATCGAGAATTTCTATTTATGTTCAAATAAGCTTTCTAAGCACACTCAATTTTTCATTGGAAATGTCTAAACAAATCGATCTACTTCCTCAAAAACGTGGGCTCGTCCGAACTAAAAGGGGAGATCTTATCGTTTTTCTTATCAGCGTTCGATTTCTCGTGAAAAAGTACGCGCTGGACTTATTCTGTCGCAATTAATCGATTGCTATCCGACAAAGTCGACCCTTTTTAAAAAAAAATTATTTATAAAAGAAAAATATTGAGGGAAAAGAAAAATGTTTCTCAGAAATTGTTACAGCCGACACCGGTCTCCCTTATTACAAATATATCCGTAGCCACTAACAATCCTCCCTAAAAATTGTAAGGCCATGAAAAATTATTTTTTTAAAACGTGGTGTTTTGAAATTTGTTCGAAATTTAATTTTTTATTTTTTAGTCTATTGTTTAAACAAATGGAGACACAAGAAACCGATTAAACATTCCATTGTCATGCAATTCTGACCTATGTTTAAAATTTCAGGTCTGTAGCTCAACACCCGAATTCGATTTGTTTAAACAATTATTGTTTAAACAAATGCAGACACAAGAAACCGATAGAACATTGCATCGTCATCCAATTCTGACCTATGCTTAAAATTTCAGGTCTGTAACTCAACACCCAAATTCGATTTGTTTAAACAATTATTGTTTAAACAAATGCCGACACAAGAAACCGATAGAACATTGCATCGTCATCCAATTCTGACCTATGCTTAAAATTTCAGGTCTGTAACTCAACACCCAAATTCGATTTGTTTAAACAATTATTGTTTAAACAAATGCAGACACAAGAAACCGATTGAACATTCCATTGTCGTCCATTTCTGACCTATGTTTAAAATTTCAGGTCTGTAGCTCAACACCCAAATTCGATTTGTTTAAACAACTATTGTTTAAACAAATGCAGACACAAGAAACCGATTGAATATTGCAGCGTCATCCAATTCTGACCTATGTTTAAAATTTCAGGTGTGTAGCTCATCACCCAAATTCGATTTGTTTAAACAATTATTGTTTTAACAAATACAGACACAATAAACCGATTGAATATTCAATTGTCATGCAATTCTGACCCATGTTGGAAATTTCAGATCTGCAGCTCATTGGGAATGTAGTTTAAACTAGATTGCAAAATTCCATCGCGACAGACGGACAGACAGAGATGACGGAAGCCGAACTAATAAAAACGTGGTAAAAATGGAGAACAACTCTTCGCGTGGTATGCAATGGCTCCGTATGGGCATAAATACCTGCGGTAATACTGTAAACTTGGCGATGGCATCCGGATAAGATATGAAGGCCAGTCCTGTGCCTCCTCGAACCACCGTGCTGATATCGTCGGTTCCCAATTCGTGCGCAAGGTTACCGAGTATTCCAAAAATGGTGAAACCAGCTATGAGACTCGTGAACGTATCCAAGGTTGTCACGACCATCGCGTCTCTGTAAAAATTCATCAATGCAAACTGGGCGAAGTTTACGATTTGCCACGTCGCTCCGTTCCAAACAAGTCGAGTCACTCGTAATGATGACACGTTGACAGTTGTCGGGACAATGGAACATGATGACAAAGGGTACGGGACGTCGAATATGATTTGTCAAGGATGACATTGACGATCTGGATAAAAGATGATTCGTATAAATCAACAAACTTGTATGCAAGTGGCTGTCAATTCGAATTGCGACAATAATGTTTTGCATCTTCCACAGAAATCCTCCAACGACGGAGAGATCTGTCTGGACGGGGGTATCTCGATCCTTGGGATTTGTCCAAAAAGCTTTAGGTTTCAAGGGGTAGATTTGAGTTTTGTAGTATGGGAAGAAGGAGAGTGCGATGACGTGAATTCGATACTGGACGAAAGAATAGTGGACTCAAGCCTATCGATGCTAGTCAGTGGTACTCGTGTATTGTGAAAGAGTACTCACTTTCGTGTAGCCACTTTAGCTTTATTATGTTACTGCGGAAATTGCGATATCACACAATACTAACTTGGGAAACATGAAGTAGTGTTATGAGAGATAATAAAGGAAGTGACTACGAGTAGGTATATTTAGAAGGGGATGTACCCCAATTTTTCTAGTTGGAGAGGCTATTTCTTTGACTACGACATTGGAACTAGCAATTACCTGTAAATATTGTGGTCAAACTTGTTGTACGACGAGTACATGATGACGCCACCGAAGCATACCGACAAGGAGAAGAAGCACTGGGTGACTGCAGCGTTCCAAACTTGAGGCTCGAAGAGCTTGGACCAGTTGGGCTTGATGAAGAAGATGATGCCGTTGATAGCACCCTCGAGACTTACCGCTCTGACGAGCAGAGCCAACATGATCACGTAGGGGAATATAGCCAAGAAGTAGGCAGCTTTCCCGGAACCCTTGACCCCTCGCACCAAAACGGCGAAGATGCAGACCCAAGCGGCGAAAAGACAAAGCGTCAGCCTCCAGTCTGGCAGACCGATGCCGTCCTGGATGTTAGCCTTTTCCCTCAGAACAACCTTCCTGTCGAAAATATTCGATGCTAAAAACTCGCCCACCGAATAGGGGGCCGAGGGGGGAGGACAGGTTCGGGAGGACTCACGAGAAGTAGAGTTCAGCTGAACTCCAGCGTTTCGTTCCATTTCCCGCGACGATCGTGCTGCCGTTGGATTTCACGGAATCCACGCAGTTCTCCCACTCGTTGGAACACTTGGACCAAGGCAGCTCGTAGCTGAAGCTTTGCAGTAGGTAAAACAAGGTGAGAGACATGAGGGAACAGTAGTAGGTCCCGACGGCTATCATAGCGCACATCTGTGCCCAGCCAACTCCTTTGAAGGCTGGTACCAGTGACCATATCTTTACGGATGAACGACTCGAGAACTGGCCCAGAATCATTTCCAGGTAGTAGAAAGGTTTGCCGACGATGAGGAGCACTATGATGTAAGGTATGAGAAAAGCTCCGCCACCGTTCTCGTAAGCTGTGAAAGGAAATCGCCACACGTTGCCGAGGCCGATCGACATAGCGATGCAAGACATCAGGAATTCAAGGCCGTTTCCCCACGTGGCGCGACCACCGTCTTCCGCGTCGATTATCGTCTGCGTAGATCAACGTTACGAAACATTATTTATTACATTTCGGCACTCCGAGATGAACCGGTCAATCGGCACAGCTTTTTTCATCTCTCCAGGTGCCAAAAATGGCAACATGGAGAATTCGAGTGAATCGCATAAAATTGGGTATAAAAGGGTTCTTCGAGGTTCCGAATCGCTTCCCAGTATCAATTTTCGAATCGGCAACCCTAACCCCAAAAAAATAGACTTGGAGGTTAGTTTTTTCAGGTTTTTCAATTCTTCACCAAACTTTTAACAACGTGGTTAAAAACTGGGTTATGCTAACGAATACTGTACCTACATACTACGCATTTTCAGGAACATAAATCATAATTTATTTAATCTGCAATAATTTTCTTTTTTTTTTCTTTAATATTTCCAGTCTGCCATATTGGATTTTACCATTCCAATGTCAGATTCACATTCAGCGACCCAAAAAACCCCGTATACCCCATTTTAAAAGCATTCATATTTTTAGATTTGTCGGCCATTTTGGGTCCGCCATGTTGAATTTTGCCATTCTAATGCCAAATTCAGCCGGTTAGCCGGTTAATCGATAGATTTACGACGACGATGCTTACCATTTCTTCCTTCGTCGGTATCGTCGATGGTCCCGACGCGATCGTCTTGTTCTCGAACGTCCCCCGACCGAAATAAGCTTCATCATTCGCGTATTGTTTTCCATTTCGCTACAGAAAACGGAACTCGTTCATCTTAATATACGAAACACGTAAACAGCATTCCTCTGTTTTTTTCAATTTTTTTTCAACGATAGGGAAAAACGGAGAAACCCGCGAGATCACCGATTGTCGAAATTCCCCGTATGGAACAAAACTATTGATAACTGCTCACAAAAGTACTGGCCAAAGTGTCAGAAAATTATTGAGAGAATATCAAGAAACTAATGGGAAACTGCTGAACAAACTGTTAAGAACTATTGAAAGAACTATTGATCATTACCATAGGACTTTCTCAGTAGTAAATTGGACCCCACTACTGGTGAAACTACAGGGTTGAACCACAACTTGCTCAATAGTTCCACCAGTAGTGATGTCAATAGTTTGCACGAGTAGTGCTTCTCAATAGTTTCCACCAGTAGTACTGCCAATAGTTTCCAGCAGTAGTACTACCCAATTTAGTAAATATCTTCAATAGTTAAAGACAATAATCAATACTTTCCACGATAGTGATTTAATGGTACCTGTTTCCTACTGAAAGGATCACTGATAGGAACGCTTACAGTAATTCAAGATGATTCAATAGTTTTATTCTTCACTACTGAAATGATCACTGAATTCAATAGTGAACGTTTTCAGTAGTGCAAATTGATTCGATAGTTTTATCCTTCAATACTGCATCGATCACTGGAATCAATAGCGAAAGTTTACAGTAATTCAAGATGATTCAATAGTTTTATTCTTCACTACTGAAAGGATCACTGAAATCAATAGTGAACGTTTTAGTAGTGCAACTTGAATCAATAGTTTTATGCTTCACTGCTGAAAGGATCACTGAAATCAATAGTGAACGTCTTCAGTATTTCAAATCAAGTCAATAGTTTTATCCATCACTAGTGGCAGATTACTGAAACTATTGATAAACGTCTTCAGTAGTTCCTAATGACTATACAGGTCCAATATATACTTCATAGTCACTACTGACCAAACTATTGAATATCCACTCGAACTATTAGAATTTTCGGAAAACTACTGAGTGCCTCAATAGTTTTGTCAGCTACCACTGAGAGCCTCATTAGTTTTTTTCCATATGGGTTGGCACAGCGAATGTTTTTTCTCGAGGCTCCTCGTGTTGGTATCAACTAAAGGCACGAGTCCAAATTCGTTGCCTCGAAGTGATCTGTTTTCGATAAATCGTAGTCGATCCCATTCTCAACCCTTCGAGTACACAACGGGTCATTTTGACCCTGCCACCAACTCTGACCGAAAATTGTTTTTCTACAAATTCCTTTTTCCAAAAACAAAAATTGCGAATTTTTTTAGTGTGTTCAAGTTTTCCAAGACACTTGTAATACGTAAAACCTACTTTAACATTATTTAAACTATATCTACACATTTTTTAAGAGGGTTCACCCATGGGATGGGTTAGAAGAATCGAATTTTGTTTTTTCATAACTTGCTTCCTGAACATGTCTAGAATACCGTGGTAAAGCGATATTAAAAAATTCGAAGTCATTATAAAGATACAGCAGTTGGAAGAAGCAGCTGTATTGAGAGTAAGTCAAGATCTTCACAGTTGTAACAGGACATCTTTCAAAACTGTGTTTTCCCCACCATATCTTAAGAACGGCTCGACCGAATGACTTCAAATTTACAGGGTAGACTCAGCACACATAGACGAACGGAATGCACTACTATCATTTCAAAATTCCCAATTTTTCCATTTTTTTTAACAAAAAAATAACAACAAAATAACATGAAATTCGAAACTTTTTCTTCAGAGGTCTGCGAAGAATCCAATTTTTGGTATTTTCAATCGAATACAGTTCATCCCGTGCATTCAAGCCTACAGATTAAAACTCCGTTGACTTTTTTTATTTCAGATAAGCCAATCAGCCGGAATCGTCGAGGAAGTGAGCGTTCATTTTTTCGAGGCGGGTGTGTTCACAGGGCTATAATTCACGTTCCATTGGATATTTGTGGTTCAAAATTTGTACGCATACTCTTGAAAGACGTATAAACGAATAATAAAAAACTAGAAGCTCTATTTTTTCACTGGTCGTCGAAAAAAATCCGTCAAAAGACTCAAAAACAGGCTGTCACAAGGGTAAACCTCTCCAAGTGACAACGTTCCATAGCTCCGAAGTTATAGACGCTCACAGAGTGGATAGGGTCAAATTGACCCAGGGCGTAGAAGATGTTCGAAACAATAGGCGTGTACTCGAAGGGTTAATCTATCGGTGAAAAAAATGTGGAACACTGTTCCAATCCAAGTTATCTTCGCACTCACCTCACCGTCGTCGCCGTAAAAGGCTGGATTGTGTTCACCGGCCTGCGAAAGAAATGCCTTCACTGTTACACTGTACTCAACGCTCGACGAAGAAAAATGTATGAATCCAAGGGTTTTGCCCACGACTATAAAAAATCCTTCGCCGTTATTTGCCAACCATAGTATCGCGCACAGGAAATCGAAACGACTCTCCTTGCTCAGCCTTGAGAGTCATCGCGACCTACATTCAAATCTGATCGCGCGAAATAACTCTGGATCGTGAGAAAATGCGAGGCGAATGTTTTTTTTTCTCTTTCTTTGTTTGTTGATTATTTATTTTGCTCTTTGCTAGTCACATTCAGCGGAATGCCAACGATCGACTAGGTGATCTACCAACCTTTGACCTCACCATCCTGAACGGGTAAACTATCGCTCAACAATCGCTCCTCGGACCTGTCTTGTGCCGTGTAGAGTTAGACGGTAGTTACGTAGACGGTAGTGAAAGGAGCATGTTACAACAACGAAGGCTGTAGCAACAACCGCGCGAACTGTCACTCGATAGGTACGATATAGCAGCACGGTATATCCAGCGGACAGGTGTTATTCTGCCGAAGTCGGGACGCTCACTGGCTACAATAACGACAAAGTTTTACACCGATCTTCGATAACGCCGAGGTAGGGATAGTTGGAGATCGGGTTTTACCTGACGGGGAAAAACCATTACGTTCTAAAAATCGTCAACCTTGCGTCGACGAATCCCATTAAAATTCGGTGACTGGCACACGATCGCGTTTACCCTAGCGGCTCGCCGAACCTTTCCTTCGCTCCCCCGTCAGCATTTCCAGCACGATCCTTATTGCGCAACAGGACTTCCCCCTTGAACCGGATTTCAAACGTATGATTTATTCTTTCTTTCTTTCTTTCTTCCTCGCGGTTTTCAACTTTCCACAACTCCCGTCCGATCGACGACTCTGCTCGCGTTCCGATCGGACTTCATCGATCGTGCTCGATGTTTCAACATTTACATCGACGATCGGTTGATGCATCCTCTTCCTCTCGCTCTCCCCCTCGCTTTCTCAACGTAAACTCGGCGTTCGTACACGCATCTTTGCTGCAGAGGAAAATTAACGAGATTCCCATATTTTTTCACTCGAATTGTCGTACTATATTCCTGTTACCCAATCTATATACCTGCACGTATCTCGATTCTCGCATCAATTTCTATTTATTATTCTACTCAATTTTCCGCGATACAATGTACAACCATCAAATGTATCAAATGAACTTTAAAAATTGGGTTAAGACAAATGTATAAACTGTTGTATACATTTTATTAATATTGTTAAATACTAGAATACTTTAGCATCAATACTTAGCTATTTTTAACTTGCGAAAGAATTTTTTTATTTAGTTTTAAGTTTCTGTATCCAACTTCAAGTTCCCAATTAGGCATATGTACACGTACATTTACTAAATTCTACTCACCACTGTAGAGATTATTAGTGGTATGAATGAATAAATAAAATAAAAAAATTAGATAGATTGATACATAGATAGATAGATAGATATATAGCTGTATAGATAGATAGATAGATAGATAGATAACAATATAGGTAGATAGATACCAGTTTGAATTGAATATTCATAGTTAAGACGGGACAATGTCTATCGGGTCAGCCAGTTATTGATAACAACAAATTGGTATTAAAAAAGCAAAATTTTCAGAATAAATTCATGCGAAGTAGAAATAGCTGCTAGTATCATTTGAAAATCTGTATACGGAGGTTTCTGATCTCGCTGATTAGAAATCCACTGTGAAATTTTTGAAAATCAAAATGGCGGATTCAATATGGCCGCTCAAAATGTTTGAAATGTGTTAATTTTTTCGCACATTTTTCGCAGATAGATAAATATATATATAGAATGATGTATAGGTAGATAGATAGGTAGATAGGTAGACAGGTAGATAGATAGATAGATAGATAATAAATAGTGCGACGCGTGCGCAAATTTGTTCGACAAATTAGGGCATTTTTTACGCGACCATCTGTCAAAAAAGAGTTCCAACACCCTCCGGTCAATTAATGGCGAATTATACTCGACCTGCAGCTACCGATGTCCCAGATTCTGCGCTGACTTTAACGCCAATGATCCACGAACGAAACACGCGCCGATTTCGCATTATCGAGCGACTGACCTGAAAATGTCGAAAGTGGATCGGTTCCCAGAGTTTTGAAAATTCTTTCCACCATTTCGGCAATTTTCCAGTAATCTTGCCCGCATGTTTGTAATAACTTTAATAGCGCAACGTAACTCGCGTGAATTAAATGACGTTAACTAGTATTAAATTAAATCTCGGAATGGGAGTAGAAATCGCTGTCGTAGCTACTTATTTCGAAACGAATTCGCGTTGTCGCCTAATTCGCGAACCGAGCAGAATTTTCACGAAATTATTCGATAAGGAGAGTAAAATAGGGAATATTAAGGTAACATTCTGATTTCCGGTTTTACAATTAGTCACGTCTGTGCATCAAGTCCCCCGGAGTTATACGCATCGATATTTTATTACTTCCCAAATAAAAATCGGTGTGATTTTAATTCCACGCAAATCCACTTGCCTAACAATTGAAGGCTTAGAAAACCAATGCCGTTGAAATGGTGGGATCCAGACGCGCAAAAGAATGCAAAATAGTAAAAAACAGAGCGAGAAGCCGCCAGAACTGAGCGAGGATGCGAAGGTTGTCGGTAAAAAATACCACCATGGGTGATCGACGAACGAGACTCTCGCGAACCAAGACGCGAGAACCGTCCGATTGCGAGAAGAGTAGCGCGCAAATCGTTTTCGCGTCCTTTGCTCTCGCCTGATCGGCGAGACCCTTTCATTCGGAGATTGAGATTTACCATAATTATTTTCCGTCGGCAGTGATTTCTACGTCCGTCCGCCGTCTAAAAAACTAGCGATGTGTAAACCATCCCCAAAAAATCGTGCGCTTCGTTTGTCGATGATTTACAATCAGTGTAAGACGACGATATCGTTTATCGTTATGTAGAAACCTTCGCTGAACTCAACCAGCCGGCATGTATCATCCGATCATTCGAAACCGATTATAACACGATTCACAGCCCATTTCAAGCAGACATTGCGACACGAGAAATCACGTCACTCCAATTTTCTATTAATCATCTCCCTACAACGTTCGTCATACCATCAAGTTTCATTTTGTTCCACGTTTATTTCATGCTCAATTTATAATTGCCTCGTGTTTGTAATAATATACGCGGCGGATCAATGAGATCTTCTATCGTCTTTTGCTGCCACGTTACGTGAGAAATCCTGCGCAGCAGGCGTGCTACTTATGCGAAACTTGGATTCTTTCGTACTTACGTAAGCGATATAAGTACCAATTACATTAATATGTATATCGATCACACGCGGATAGTTGTCGCGGCAATTAACGAGACTTGAAATGTACACGCAAAGAACAGGATAGCACTGGCTACAATCCCGCATTTTACTCAGCTACATCTGAGGTAAACGAAATTTCGGATTATACCCAGCATAATCTAGATGATACTCGGCATAATCTAGATGACACCCAGCATAATCTAGATGATACTCCGCATAATCTAGATGATACTCAGCATATTCTAGATGATACTCGGCATAATCTAGATGATACCCAGCATAATCTAGATGATACCCAGCATAATCTAGATGATACTCAGCATAATCTAGATGATACTCGGCATATTCTAGATGATACTCAGCATAATCTAGATGATACCCAGCATAATCTAGATGATACTCAGCATATTCTAGATGATACTCAGCATAATCTAGATGATACTCAGCATAATCTAGATGATACTCAGCTAAATCTAGATGATATCCAGCATAATCTAGATGATACTCAGCTAAATCTAGATGATATCCAGCATAATCTAGATGATACCCAGCATAATCTAGATGATACCCAGCATATTCTAGATGATACTCAGCATAATCTAGATGATACTCAGCATAATCTAGATGATACTCAGCATAATCTAGATGATACTCAGCATAATCTAGATGATACTCAGCATAATCTAGATGATACTCAGCTAAATCTAGATGATATCCAGCATAATCTAGATGATACTCAGCATAATCTAGATGATACTCAGCATAATCTAGATGATACTCAGCTAAATCTAGATGATATCCAGCATAATCTAGATGATACCCAGCATAATCTAGATGATACCCAGCATATTCTAGATGATACTCAGCATAATCTAGATGATACTCAGCATAATCTAGATGATACTCAGCATAATCTAGATGATACCGAGCATAATCTAGATGATACTCAGCATAATCTAGATGATACTCAGCATAATCTAGATGATACTCAGCATATTCTAGATGATACTCAGCATAATCTAGATGATACTCAGCATAATCTAGATGATACTCAGATAAATCTAGATGATACCCAGCATAATCTAGATGATACCCAGCATAATCTAGATGATACTCAGCATAATCTAGATGATACCCAGCATAATCTAGATGATAATCCATGCAGCTTACACAAGTTCGCCGCTCGTGGACACGCTGCACGTTCTTAAGTCTACCGTAAAAACTCAAATTCCGAAGTCGGTAAAAAAAACGAGGGGAAGCTATAGCACGATGGAAGAAAATCAGGGTGACTTACCATCTACTTCCAAACATATGATCTCGCGAAGCGCCGCGGTTCTCGTATTATGAAGTATATTCTTTCAGCAAACGAACCGGGGTGGAGGAACGGAACAGCGATGGGGAAACGATGTATGCGGGTCAGGCGCCAAATTTGAACACGGAGAAGAATACTTCGTCTGTATACAAGTCACTTCACAACGTGGACTGTTCTCGAAAAAAGCTTGCCTCGAATTTGTGGATTGACAACACTTTGCAGAATAAATTGTACGGCGGTAAATTGTTTGCAGAATAAGTTGTACGCGCCTTCAAAATTTATTTACTACGAAGCGAACGAGTCAACAACATTTTCAGTTTGCACTTGGTACGTAACCTCTGGTTAAGGTTGTCGCGGAGACACTACCTTAATACGTTGACAGGGAAATTTGATAACGTTTTTACCGAGTAGCGGGGTTATGGTCGGACGCAGTTGGGCGCCTGTCCAGAGCGCCAGAAATAAAGGGCGCTTTATATTTTTGCCACTCATCTAAGTTACATATCGTGACTTACAGTGAGTGGCATTAAATGCTATCTTCAGCTAATTATCTTCCCCATTTTTTATAATTTTCGAAAATTCTTATTTCCCATCATTTTTTATTTAGTTACTAAACAAGAGGAGTAAAAATAACGCAACTGCATTAAAACATTTTCAAACGTTATGCAAATAAAAAAAGAAAGATACAAACTGAATAAATATTTATAACTATTTATAAATAGTTATAAATATTTAAAACGTATTCACGATTTTCTTTCAGGCCTAAGGTATTCAAAATGGTGAGAAAATGTTGAATTAATCGTGTGAATTGTGTAATTGTTTTATTGTGATTTATTTATTGGTAAATAAATTCAGTCGATTGAACGAGTGTCTTAATTTGGACACCGGGCACTGGTAGAGCTGCAACCGGCGCTGTTTATACTTAAATCGCGAGACTTTGAAACTGACCGCAAAAAACAGTCGTGTGAAGGAGGAATACTATTCCATTTAAATATGTCTACGAAGTGTCGGTAATGTTCCTTGCGACTCACGATTAGCTGATAATACGTCGGGAGTCAGGTGACTCATGCATATGCAAAAAAACTTCATTCGGCTTCACGTCGATGCCAAAGCCAGTGAAAAGCTGCCGTCGACAGTATCACAGTCCCACCAAAACAATTTTTTTCCGAGTCTTGGATGCCGATATGATATTCTTGTGCATTTATTCCCGCTGGAACCGCAACCGCAACCCAGGGTTATCCCTTGCCCCGGAGGATTTCGAGATAACCTCAAAAACACGCGAAAACCACTAAATCCGCTAAAGTCATTAACCCTGCACTACTCTCGCCCCAAATTAGTAACCCTGTAACCCCATAGTCCCCTAACCTCGAAATACCATAACACCATAACCTCAAAACTCCCTAACCTCATTCAGTAGAAAAATCTGGCTCGGGAAAGCAGAACAATCTCGTGAGCTTTTCTTGTAGAACAAAGGCATGAACCAATATCTTTATAACCCCAAAATCCCGTAGCACCATAACCTCAAAACCCCTTTACTCCGTGAGCCCATGCACCAATATACCATAACCTCTTAACCCCATCGTCATATTCGCTGGAGGAGTCTGGTTCCCAAAATCATACTAACGACATACTGAGGTGTCAGAGACGTCTGAGAAAGGTTAAAAAATGATGAAGTAGACCTTGATTGATGACTGATTCCTTAAGTTGTTATCGTACCGAATTTAGCCATGACCTATTTCCCCAAGAAACGTCTACAAGATTTTTATATCTTCTTGGACACCATTTTTCTTTCTAAATGGGTTTTGGAGTTATTTACCCTGGCGTTGTTGCGCAAGAAACACTCACGAATTTGTCGAATTTCCAGATTTTTCTACTGAACGAGTTTGCGGAGTTTTGAATTTATGGTGTTACGGTATTGCGCGGTTAGGGGGTTACGGGGTTATAGGATTCCCGATTTGGGGTGAAAGTGGTACGCGGATGATGCTTTTAGCGGTTTTAGTAAAAATTTTTGGGCATTTTTTGAGGTTATGTCGAAATCCGCACGTGTAGGGGTTGCAGATTCGGTTTCAGCGGGAAAAATGCACGGGAATATCATAGCGGCATCTTAGACTGGCAGAAAAACATTTTTGTGTGGGCCTGTGTACTTGATGCCTCCATTTTGTTCACCTCGCGCTGCCGCCATCTCGCGAGTGCGAATAGTCGCGCATGCGCGGACGCGGCGTCGCTCAGTGGTGCCAACGTAATTATCGCACCGTCGCGTTCCCATTTCAGTTTCCATATCAGTCGAATGTCCAACCGATGAATGTTTGCAAGGATACAACGTCGCGGTTGAAAATGATAAACGGCACCGCAACGTGACTATAGTTAAAATAAAGAAATGTCATTCGAGCAACGCGCAGCGAACGTCGTTCGGAAGATGCAAAACCACGCTTGATTTACAATTTACAGCTGAAATTGTTTCACCAAAACGGTATCACACCTCCGAAGTGGTTGACACGTTATTTCAAATTCTATTCCACCGATCAATTCTAAATTCATGGCCTACCTTCAATACATGCTTCCCGATGGTGTGACGTAAGGAAACGTTGAAACGTGTTGTTTTTCCTCGCTGGTTTCAAGCAAACGGCGTAAAAAAATTCAAGTTTTTTTTAAGCAGTGCCCATATCACCATTTTTTTTTACCAAAGTATCTCTTGCTCGTCAGCGTACCTCCGCGTACTTGAATTTTCAAAAAAAAAAATTGCGTAGTCAGGTACGTGGAAAAAGTGGTAGAACCTTCGTTTTTCATCCTGTTAGACGTAGAAAAATGTGTGGTTCAGGTAAAACGACGGTAGATACGCGCGCGAGGTCGCGTGCTTTTGTATTATCGCAATTAACGTGAGTTACATATGTATGCAGGAAACACTCGTTTCTTCGCTCATCATTTTTGTCTCACGCGTTCTAACAATGGCGCATGAATTCCAGCGTTTAATTGTTCATCGAACAAAGTTTCATAGCAAACGCTTCGTACAATTCTCGTACAATGTTAAATCGACTTCTCCTCCATAAGTACTATTCATCCCGAATTTATCAACTCGCATATCACGTGCAATAATTTCCCGTCATTTATGGGGCTTAGAGCCAAATTCCATCGAAATCCATTAAAAAAATTTTTTTTTTACATTTTTCTATTTTTTTCCAGCAAGTGTACTGCAAAGTTATCGCAATGGAAAACTCGCAGCTGGAATATTCTAGTAGCGAGGGAAAAAATATTGGGAACGAAACGTCGACGTTGCACAATATTTATAACTACTGATTTTTACAGATAAATGGATTCCGTACAGTTGCACTTCGTACGAGGCAGTCAGTGATCTATTATCGTGTATTGAATCTTGAAAACGAGTCGATAGTTATCGGACATAAAATCGGCTCTCGAATGCCTTCGATTCCGGAGCGTTGACGAGACAGATAAGATTTTATCGCTGTCTTCGGTGGCCTAATAACGCGGCAAGTCGGTGGAAATTGAGCCAAGTTGGAAATTTGTACCTACAGATAACTATCGACGACAGAAAATGCACGAAGAGTCGAGTCAGTTGTGGAGAAATTCTTGGCAAGAATTGGAGAAGCCTCTAATTGCGCGAATTTGCAAACTAACAATTCTCCAACGTCTTCCGAGCACAAAGATCATTTTACACAGAGGCCCGAGGCGTTGGGAGTCATTAGAGAGCTGAAAAAAAATTTGAATACATTTTTTTTGGCGCTATTTCAATTTATTTTACAAACCAAATGATGCAAAGTTATTAGATCGTGCTTTGACCAAAATTAAGAAAGATATACACTTAAATCAAAATTCCAATTAATGACAAAAAACACTCAAATTTGATTGATCGAACTTTAAGTGTGGCTTGGAGGCAAGCGAGTGGAAATTTTTTGGATATAATTCTCCTCGGGAATTTTCAACGTGGCGAAATTGACATTTTTTGAGGCATGTTTGGACAGTTAATTAGAATTTTAAATTTTTGAGCAGAATCGGATAATTGCGAAAACGCTGTTAACTTAATCCACGTATTTTGCATACTCGAGAAATCTCTTAATTAACACCTGTAAAATGCGAGGAAGTCATAAAAAAAGTGCCACAAATTTTCAGGCCGGTTTTGCGTACAGGATTTGGTGGAGTGGCTCCTATATTTATTGTAGTTTGTAAATTTTGTTTACAAACATGTCGTGTTGTTTATCTAGAATAAAACTCGGTAGGGTGGTAGATTAACTATTAAACAAGTGATTTTTTGTTTCGAATTTAGTTGATACAGATGAATTTAGACGATACAACAAATAGGCAATAATTTGATCAACAACGAATTTTTCTGGCAATTCTGGTGAAATAAAGTTGAAACTTAATATAGTTACTTTGTTTTGTAAGATAAATTAAACTACTGCCAAAAACAAAAATTAGGTTAAAATATGGTGGCCTCAAAATGCTCTACCCAATTCAAGGTCAAATGTCCAACGCACGGTTTTCTTTGCTAATGATTTCTTGTTTCAACTGCAAATAGTTTTTCTACACTGCTATGCTCTCCGTTGAAAGTCCGTCGCTCGAGTTGATGTTTGAATTGCCTAATTTTGATTTTTACCTAGTTTTACCTTTAGCTAATAATGATGGGACAGGTTTCGCTTCGAGACGTTCCCGGCAACAAATTCTCGAAGAAGCACGTCATTTCGTGTATTTCCAGTGGGAGGAGTGACGATGAATATTCATCGTTCATTCTCAGAAGAGCGATTTTTATCTGACTTTTTTGTCACAGTTTTTAGATTGCCGATTTTTTGTCGTTGTCGATGAATTTGATGAAACGACTGGCGATTCTTATCAGTTTGCGCGTGTACCGGGAGCGTGGAGGAGAAATAAAAATGGTTATTGTTCGTCGCGGTTTAGCCTCGCCGTTGAAAAACGAACAACTTCCGTTCGAGTGTTCTTCCGTTGGATGAAGCTATCGTTTTTGCCAGAGGCATCAATGAGCAGCGTTCGACCATGAGACGAAGCCGTCGTTTTCGAGCGTAGCAATTAGCTGTGAAAAAAATTGATTAAAAACTTGCGATTGGACCAACAACGACGCATTGTTTTCGCTCGTCGTTCCGAAGATCTCCACGAGAGATCTTCATTCATCGCATTTTCGTTGGGCGCTGGTTTAGTAGAAGCAAAAACGAAAAACGGTCGTTGGCGAATAATCGAGGCGTGAAAAATTGCGAACGAGCGTGAGAAAATTTCAGCACGTGACGCCGCAGAGGTCGATCTAGTGGATAAAAAAACGGATTTTTTTGTCAAATCATTTCCACCTCTTTGTTTACCGGGATCTGCGAGATTTGGCGTGGAGGAAAAATTTCCGTAGGTAGCGGATATACTGCGTGTGGGAAAAGTCTAAAACCGGTCAAATATCTCGAAAACGAAAGGTTTCTGAGAAAAATATTTCCAACCAAAGTTGTACGGTTTGAAAAGTTCTATTTAATGATCGTACCCCTTTGACCTTGAGTAGAGGCGTCCAGGCGAGATCAAACCCAACATGATTTTTTTAAATGGAATACCCATATTTTATTACACAGTGTTGTAGATAGCAACGAGACGTTTCCAAAACACTACTTGAAAACCTATTTCCGTTGAGAATTGCCCGAGCTATGAGCTTTAGGACTTACGGTGCCGTGACATGCCGCCCGCACTAGTACCGAACATGTAAGCTCCACGCGGTGCATGTTGGATAACATTAGTGCTGGCGGCACCGTAACTTCTAAAGCTCATAACTCGGACAATTCTCAACAAAAATAGAGCTTCAAGTAGTGTTTTGGAAACGTCTCGCTGACATCTTTAATACTGTGTAATAAAAAATGGGGTGTTCTATTAAAAAAAACCATGATGATTTTGACCTCGTCTTGGCACCTCTACGCAAGGTCAAACGGACATGGTCATTAAATAGAACTTTTAAAACCCTACGACTTTGGTTGGAAACATTTTTCTCAGAAACGCTTCGTTTGCGAGACATTTGACAGTACTCGGTCTTTTCTCACATCCTGTATGTATATACCGCAAACTTGAGAGAAAATATCGGCGCGAGACACACTTCGGTGAGAAAAACAGCACGGGGTAAGATTATAATTCGTTCAAAAAGTTTCGAAAATACGTACACGAATATCTACCAACAGTTTACAATAATTTCGTAAAGGGAATAAATAAATGAAATGGAGATATTGATATTGAAAGGAGACATCGATGGATCTATGAGAATACAGTTTATCCTTTTTTTCAAATCCATCAGAGCTCGAATTTCTAAACACTAAAAAAGCTTTTCACGTGGCACTCTGCGAGAAATGAAATGTTTAGTATGCCCAGAAGGTACACAGTAGAATTCTCGCGACGTACGCAGATGGAAATTGGTATCGAAAAAACGAGATGAGGAAAATTAAATATATTTGAATGTATGTTACAGTAGCAGATACCGAATAACTGACGTATCTAAGTACAGCGATAAAACTTATCGTACTATGATTATTTGAGAAGCATTCGCGAAATGCTATTCTTAGGAAACTTTCCGTCTTTCATAAAAACTGGCAATGTAAGATGTAAAAATAGCACGTATGTGGTTAAAAATAATTAATTAGCTCGTCTCACGAGTTGTTATAGATTTCTATTTTCGTGCCCAAATTTGATCGGATGCAGCTCCGATACTGGTAATTATTCTTCTAGCAATATAAACCGTTTCCCTGACTCTCCACCACGTATCTTCGGACGTATTGCGCAGCCTCTTCGCTCAATCCTAAGTTTGGAAGTTCGCGGTCGAATTGGCTAATCGTCGCGGCGCCGGCTAGATAACCGTTCAATTTTGCAGCTAGTGGCGAGTTCAACAGATCATCGCTCGTCGATAGCCTCAAAGTTTCCAATAGCCATGGATGCGCCTGCAGACGATATTTTTGGTGATACCTGAAAAAACAACAACAAAGAGGCTCGTTACTACGTTTCAGAAAAAAATACGAATGAAAAATAAATAGTGTTTTCGAAACACTATTTTGCTGAAATAGGAAAATAAAGATAATACAGAAAAGCACGTTGCTATATGGCGAGTTTCCAATCAGCGTGATTACATTGGTATTTTCTGAAAATATAAAGAGAAACACGAATAAATTTGGATGTGGAACAAATGTGAATTTATGGGATCTGAAAAATTGGTTTGCAGAATATAATCTCAGCGAGGAGCAAGGAAATGTAAGAGTGCAACGCGAATTTTGTATCAGTGTCACCAGAATTATTTTTCATTGGTGTTCTAAAGATGTAGATGCTCGAAGTTTTTTGCAACATCCAAAATAGTATCAACAACAACGATGTGGGAAAAACCGTGGAAAACAAATTGTAAACCGTTCTAAAAATGTTAAAACTATCTACCAAAAGTTCCTAGACTCATGTTGATTTTTATTACAGTTCAGTCCCAAGTTTGTTCTGAAATGACGAAAAGTTTGCAAAAAATGATTCAAATTAACCAATTTATTTAAATTTTTAATGACTCGAGTGCTAAAAATCACGCGTGTACGATCTTTGTTCCTCGCGTAGCGGCTTTTAAACAATTTTTTACGGAGAATAAATATTTGTTAAAAAACACCAGATATTTTTAATATTTTCCTGCAGAGAGTAAATTTTTTTTTTCAAAATCGAGATATTTTTAATAATTTTCCACGGAAAAAAGTATTAAAAAAGAAAATTAGATATTAGGTGAGGAAAAATTCGGAATCGAACTAAATGCAACGCGGTACTTGTCATCGTTCGCTGGATAAATCGAGTACGAGTGTCGTAAGTTTTTTTCTCGCACGCGTAACACGTTCCAACGAAATGCGAGACTGTTATATACGAAGCGTTGCACTGGAGCGTAACGCTGATTTCACTTTTCGTATTCTTGACCCGAAGCCTTTTATCCATTGTCGGTGTCAAGTCTGATAGCGCGTTAACAACTCTGTGTACTAATTGCTTCGATAATGGCAGTTCCGTGATATCCGAAACCGTTGCGTCATCGTCGTCCGTAAGAACGAGCCTCGATAGACGATAACCGAGCGTTGTTCGTTGTACTCGTTGAAAAACGCGACTCAACATTCTGGAATCCATTATCGCGCGCGAATCGATTTCCCAACGCGATTTCCAATCTTTATTCGAAAGTAGTACCAAGGACGATGTACATTTTTTCAGAAGCGCTTCTCGACGCAGACCAAATCTACGCATCCTCACTTCCAAAATCGAAACGATATCTTTGTTATCGCTATCGTTATTATTATTAATTTAAGCATTTATTTGTATGTTAGAGAAAATATGACAAATTGGAAAACGTCTCGTCGCCATTTCGGCGTCTGGGAAATGTACTTAGATTTTTCACGTGGTTGGCCAAAGATCAACGAGAGGGAAAATTGGCTATTTTGATGATATTTATAATTATTATACTCACTTTTCCGCGGGATAAAATTGCTCGAATCGTTTGATTTCCGTTACGAGAGGTTCTCCACGTTCGCGTTGTTCCTGTTCGCGTGATTTTTCCGCTGTTACTCGTTGATCCTCGTCGTGCCAAAGGATCAGTGACATGTACTGCAATTAATAGACGTATATATGTTGAATGACCTTGAGAATATAAATACGTATGTATGTACGAGGTATCAATGATTGGGGTATCCAAACTTTCAGGATAGGTAGAGGATCTCGATACAACAATATTTGATTAAGGTTTACGTGCTCCCCAAAAGCTTGTTTCGATGCTACAGGGCGTTTAATGTCGTGGGTTCGCGCCATATGAGCAGTGGTTCTTCAATGTCGTATGAAATACACGTTTATCAGGAAGGTGTGAGTGGGATGTTGATGACGTGAAGATACAATTGTCACTTATTGAATAAATTTCTTCATCTTATTAATTACCAGAGGTGGTCAACAAATTGACAATCGCACCCAGAATTAAATTTTATTGGAATCAATCTGATTCTATTGTCGCCAATCAAGTATTGGTAATTCTGTACCGGCGCATAATCCTCTAGGAATTTCAAGTATTTGTTAATGTCTGTAAATAGGAGTAGTTGAATTAAATAACTGATCATATTTATATAAATATTTATATTATCATCTACTTTTTATTCGATAATCGTTTTAAACGAGTCGACTTGTTATAAATGACAGCCGAAAGTAGTTATATTGATATTACGACAATGTAGATCTGATTTAAATACGTTACTGATTTTATTCGACCGATTAAAATCTTAGAATTATTCAATAGGTAGATGAGAATGTAATTAGCAACGGTCGCTAGAACGATATTGACCATTATGTGACAATGTATGAATTAGCTTTTCTGAATGATATTATGTTTGGGTTCGCGGTAGTAGGGAGCTCGGTCGATTTATCGGGTCCGTCACGCGTTTTTGCTCGCGGGAGCATAGCGCCGAGTGTCGCCCCCCCGCGGCGGCGGCGCGAGGCTTCCCCCGCCCACGCTCCCACGCTCCAGCTATGTAAAGCTATTGATTTGGTCTATCTATTTGATTTCGAATAAACAAATATAGTGAAAAGAATTATGTCTCCATAATTGACTGAAATACATATTTGCTTGATAGACAAAATCTTTTACTTAAGTTAAATAAAACGGGATTGAATAAGCGATTTTCGTCGATTTAACTAAAATTTTTTTCTAGCTGCACGGTGGTGCACCTACCGTTAAGCGATTGTTCTTCGCAATATTAACGTCTTATCTGGTGTTACGAGACAGATCAACACCTTTTTGATAAATATGCTCTTCACGCGTCAGTGACAAACGGACTGTGATATTAAACGCCCCGTTGCGACGCACAAACCGTGAACGGTCGCGTCAAACTTATTCAAATATTGTTGTATCGAGGTCCCCTACCTATCCAGAAAGTTTGGATACTCCGTTCATTTACACCTTGTACATGCGAGATCGTTTAACAACCTCGGTTCACAGCTTTCGATTCGTTCTACGTAACGAATGATAGAAAGAAATGGAAAGTCGTAGTAGCGATTCCTATTCGCGGTAAAAAGTTGCCGGTGAAATGTTGAGAAATTTTTGCTTGTTGGTCCCGCAAACTTTTACATTGACGTTGCACTAAGGATATCTTCTCGTCGACACTCTCTCCAACCAACCGTGCGCATACAACTTCGAAAAAATCAATTATTTTTTTCCCCCAAAGAACATTGAAAAATCGTCACAGTATCTTAACCCCTGTTAACAGATGAGCTCTCAGTATTGATATTTGGAGGTAGCGATTTTCAAATTTCGAATTGCCATTTAAATAACATAGGACATTTTTTTCTGCCTTAATTCAGTACTTAACGAGTTCCAATATCTTCGTATTCTGGTAGATAAATAAAAGTGCATAAAATTGATTTGTAGGTTTTTTCATCCAAATACATTGGGTTTCTCAACGAGTACTTGTTATCTTCTAAAGAAAATAGACTACAAAAAAAACATCACATTTGAGGTTGTTCATAATTATCTTGTGAGTAAAACGTGAATTATTCAACGATATGAATAGACTCGATAGTAGACAACATTAAATTCATTGAAAATTTTACACTAGTGGTGATATAAATAACTCATTTGACTACCACATTTGAATGATAAATATCTTAGTACGTGCATCAGAACTGATTTGACGAGAGTATTATACAGATAAATTATCGTTTTACAGGATGTAAAGTTCTTTGAGAACCGCATAATAATTTAATTAAAAAAGTTTCATCAATATTATACTGCTTGTTCGTTTATATTTATTTAAAAGTTGATAAAATTAGGTATTTGAGTAATAGAGCACAATTTTGTTACGTTTAAGAGTAAATAGTGTCATCATATTGAACAGCTGAATTTTTTAGGCCTGCTATCTCCGAAACGGCTCGACTTACGCAAATCTTTATTCAGACCTTTTTTGTAGAGCGTTCAATTCCCTACAAAAACATGTCTTGGTCAGTCTTGACCAGTAACTCGTCGTTGAATTAAAAAATTCGGAAGTTAACATAAAAATGTTATTAAAATAGGGAATCGAATCTTTCAAATCGCCACCAGTAAATATTAGTATAAGAGCTCAGCTTTCAACAGGGCCCTTATCTAGGGATCGAGTGACCATTCGATGAAGAATGATGGTCGTACGATTTGACCGTAGTAAAAAGAACGATTATTGCGAAAAAGTGTAGAGCCACGAAATACTGTGTTTTTTCTTCGTTTGATCGAACTCAGATCAGCTACTTTATATTCAAAGTCGTCGGTGAGCAGAGGTCGCGAATCCTTCCTGCGATATTGTTCAATCTTGCTCGTTAATATTCAGTCAAGGTTCAGTTTTTACAACGAAACGATTCAAGTGCAGTCGCAATTTAATAGCATTATCTAATCGTTGACCTTGTTTATCAGTTTGTCTTTTGCAAACGAGTTTCGATGAACCGTTTTATCAGAGACGGATTCTTACAACTCGATTAGCTGATCGATTTTTCAACTGGGCGATGTACAACTTTGCTATAACCCGTTCAACCGACGTTAAATATTTACATTCTTGCACAACATTTCCTGCCAGCTTTTTGCAACTTGAGCGCTCGCACGACGTTGCCATCTTCAAAATAAACATATTCTGAATTTACGACTTGGAGCTTCGCAGACGAAATATTTACAGCTGCTCGAAGCTTGAAAAAACAGAAACACTCGTTCATTTTTATATTCGCGTCATTGCGACTCCGAATCAGCATAGGAATCTTTTTCAATCGACGTAATATCGACGCAGATATATTTCCAATACGAGAAAGATATTCGTCACCGTGTACCCTCATTAATTTAATCGTAAACTGCTTTTTCAAAATTCGACGCAGCTTACTCGAGGCGACGCCTACCGCTGAAGACATCACTTTACTGTACGCTGTGACTCGCAGATCACTGTGATATATCCGAAGCTCTACGATCGAGGCAACAACTCACCTGGCGTTTGATTCTCGTGGTCAGACCGTATTCGTGATTGTTCCAGAATAAATTCAACAAGTCTGAGTAGGATATTACTTTCGGATCGTAATCCATATCGATGACCTCCGTGTGATCGTTTCTGAAAATGAAGAGCAAAGGAGCATCACTTTAATGAAAGTACTAACGAACACCGGCAATACCCTCCATTCAGTAGAATTTTCTCAAATTCTCGATTCTAGCGAATTTACTCTCAAATTTCAAAAAATCCATCGAGATTCGGGGAAATTCTTGTACTCTGGCCGAATGCATGAAACCGCTTTTACACAACTCCGTCGCGATATAGATAAAAAAGAAACACAGCGCCGGATTAAAAACGATTATACATCATTTGTATATCATAGTGCTGTATAATTATTAGGGTGGCCCACATAGACGGTACATTTAAATAAGTACATTGAAAAATCCTCATATTTTAAAGTGCTTATATGTTTTAATGGAAACCTGCAGGCATGCCTGGACATTAATGATCAGGATAGTCAAGGGGTGAGAATTTGGATGAGATTGAGGGAAAAAACCGGTTTTCGAAGGAATTTGCAGTTTTTAAAAAATTCTGCGCGACCTCTAAATACCATCGCACAGTCGCCAGTCAACGTCTGTTCTTTTTTTACGCGATACAGTTGTGATTGTTGGGGTGAGACCTAATTTTGAATGCAGCGTCTACATGGGTCACTCTAATAATTATATACAGTTTTTTGCATTTTGTATAGAATTCTATGTAATTATACGTGAATTATGTATAATTATATCAGGCCGATTTTTGATACATAATTATATATAATCTTTTTTAATCGGGCGAATCGTCGGTATGAAACGATACGGTCGACGCATGGGGAAAATTCCACTCCTCGGCGCAAGTCTCGGACGGAAGGTCTTCTACGATACAATTCCGCATCTCACAAGCGTTTGTAGGTCGGGTCATCCGTCGTGCCACCTGCGTATCCGACTCTGGTCCTTACGACACCAGGCGTAACGCCAAATAGGGAATCACCAGCCCAGAAGCACCCCATCCCGAAGGTGGCCCTTTGAATAGTGTGTTCTTCGACGTGTCCCGCCATTCTTTCTACAACAGAACGTCGCGTACTCATTCGATATATTAAGGTAGAAGCGTCACACGTTGGTACACAATTGCTTAACATGCGCGCAGAATAGCAATACTGTTATGAAAATCAAACGATCTTTTTTTGAAATTGTGATATCAAATTCGAAATCAGCGACTCCAAAAACATACGAATCCGAAGACTCATTTACTTTGAAACAGTTTTTGTGACATCATCCTGCCATTTTGAGTCCGCCATTTTGAATTTTGAAATTTGGATATCAAATTCAGAATCAGCGACTCCAAAAACATACGAATCGGAATACTCATTCGATTTGAAAGAGTTTTTGTGACATCATCCTGCCATTTTGAATTTTGAAAATTGGATATCCAATTCAGAATCAGCGACTCCAAAAACATATGAATCGGAATACTCGTTCGATTTGAAAGAGTTTTTGTGACATCATCCTACCATTTTGAGTCCGCCATTTTGAATTTTGAGTTTTGGACGACATATTCAGAATCGGCGTTGCGAAAACCTTAGAGCAGCACTTTGATTTCTTTAGGATTTCCGGTATCCAGCTTCTGATGAATTCTGCGCGCATATTCAGCAGTTTCGTACCAATGCGCGTCGTGACTAGGCGTCGCGTAGTTTCGCAAAGCTCGGCAAGGTCAAACAAGAGGCTTCCACAAATCGATTGAACCCTATAGAACAAGAGACGATCGCGGACAGCTCTTTACCGGTTCCTTCAATTGTTTTTTACCCAATTTTCTCCTCGGAATGGTTCGAGGATAGATCGCATTTGCGAGAAAATCTTACCTCTTGTTCGAGGACAAAATCCCGCCACGAAATTATCCAGGTGTCAATGAGAAGGCCGACTGAAACGGGAGTGGAGCACGTCGGACGGCGGCAGACGAGCGTCGCGCACGAGAATGCCTCGTGGTTAACTGCCGCCACGCGTGTGTTATCTGGTATTATCCGTCGGTTTTCCTCGTGCCCCGGCTCCCCGCGGCTGGCCTCGTATCGACTCGGGTCGCGTTCGTGTCTCGTCGTGTGTCTTCGCTTGGAGACGCCGAGTGACGCGGGAAGGTGGACCATCGCACCGATCATCCGTTCGCGGTGTCTGTTTATAATTACTCGCAAACTGCTACCTCGATCACGTACCTGTCACCCAAAAAATAGCCGAGCGATGCTCAGCGCGTTTCTAGTTATACGGGTAGTATGTATCGTCTCTTGTAACGAAACGCAACGAGCGATCGTCGATTGTCATCGCAGCGCACGTACATCGTGTCGCGGTGACACTGACCACCACGCGGCACGACAATGACACTGACCACCACGCGGGACGACAGTGACACAAACCGCGAATGTTCATCGTCGGAACTGTGCCTTCTCTCTAATCCCGAGAGTCCAGGAATCGATGTCACGATTCGTAGGGAATCATGGCGAGATGACACATTGGAGAAAATTGGAGTGCAATTCTGCCTGAAGTCACGTCGTGTGACTAGCTCGCGTCGATGCATGACATCAGCGAAATCTAGTATCGCGTCAGTGTTAGCAGTATAACCTATTCGGGAACAATGTAACCTAACTTCGTCGCGTCTACTATTCGTCGCTGTATCGACGCGCAACTTCGAACAACGTCTCGAATAAATTATCCTTCGACCCGATCACCTCGGGTTTTTCGTCTGCGACGTCTCGTTTATTTGCTGTCTTATAGCGCGGATTGCGTGATTCGTTTGTCTCGATGTTGCATAACACTGGGAACCGGTGGCGTATCGAATTTTAATTTCATTGTCACATGTGAAGAATCGTCTGCCTGGTCTTTCTTTTCGAGGCCGTGGGTTGATCTCATTGTTGAATATGTATTTCGACGTAGAATGATCAAGACAACAGATTTGAAATGCTGCCAAAAATGTATATCAGAGTGCTTTTATTTTCACTGCCATTTTTTTATTTTCAATACCAACTGAAACTCTCTGAACATTTGACCTCCCAATATACTCACTAAGTACTTTCCTAGAGCGTGATTTTTTCATAATATGAAATTTTCAAGAATATCGAATCAAACTTTTCACAAATAAAATCATACTATGAAAAAGTCAACGCTCTATATCTCCAGAAATATCAATCCTAGCGATTCAGTTTACTGCATCTTTTTTGTAGTATATTAAATTATCTACAAGTTTGTCATTTACATTTTTTATGTAAGTCCACTCATTTATGAAGTAACGTGAAAATAAGAAGAATCTTATACGAAAATCAGATTTAGTGACCCCTACAATCTTACAAGTGCAATTTACAACTACATCGCAATGGGCACTTTTGTAGAACATTTAATCCTGAGTAAATCGCGCTCTGGTATAACATCATAGCATGAAATGCCGCTGACTTACAGTCATTTGAAGAAAAAAAATCAGTTTACGTGTTTTTTACATAGGAAATCTTTCCAGGGTCTAGAAAAGAACTTAACGAGTACACGAGGAATTCAAATTTTCCGGGAGATAATCTTTGGACAGTCCACCAAAATTTCCAGCTGGGACCAAAAATAAAAAAATAATAGTCCTGAAAATAAAAGCACCTTAATGTTTATATCGAGTAAAAACTAAAAGAGAGTATAATTGGCAAGTGTGAGGTACAAAGATTCCGCTTGACAACCGCGCACATCGAAGTTCGTTCAACGACTGATGCTGAAAAACTAAACTCCAAGTCTATCACTGTTGGCTTTCTATAAGAAAGCGCCAAAAGGTTTTCTCTTAATTAGAAATACGTGACCGAAGCAATTTGCATCTGCTTGAAGAAACGCAAGAGAAAATTCGAGATACTTACCATAATCGTGGATAATTATTAACGAACATCCGCGCTGGCAAATACATTTATTACGACATACGGAAAAATAAATGTTGAAATTCTTACAGTTAAGCTAAAACTGAACATTTGTAAGCTGACTAGCTGAAAAATTCTGTCGAAAAAAATATATTTCTTAGCCAAATTACCGAAATAAATTCCGTTCTCGCTGCACATATTTATAGCTGGAGGTGACCCTTGAAAATGTAAATCGCGCCGCTTCAAAGTTACGTAAAGCAAAACGTTGAAGATTTCCAAATTCAGTAGAAAATTCGAGCTTCGATGTTATTTTTCGAATAAGTTTGCCACGTATTTTTTTCAAAGAGAAGTTGCAGCGCGGAATATAATAATATGGAGTTTTATTTGCATAACTTTAGAAAGTTTTTTACAAAGCTTGTACATATATACATTTAATCTTATCTCCTTCTACTATCTTTCTGTTTTCATCCACCTTCTTAAAACTAATGCCTTACGCCTTAATCAGTGCTTTTCTCCATTTTCTCTTATATCTCCACTCACTCACTCTCCATCCCCCTACTCTTTTTTTCTCCACACTTCCTCCAATTCCCTGATATAATCACAAATTCCTTTTTGTATCTTTCCCCCAAGCATGTTTATCACCTCTCCTGTTATTGCCACCTCATCTACACTTTCCAGCCACTCTTCCACACTTTTTTTGGCACTTTCCGTCACCATCTCTCTACTTCTCTTACACATCAGCACATGCTCCAATGTTTCGTCTTGTCCCTTACAAATTCTGCACTTCCACTCACTCTCTCCTTTCTTGCCCGCTCTTCCTATGTAACCCACACCTTATTCTAGCCCATACCTCTTTTTCTCTTCCCTTTACCTCTTCCTCGTACCAATACTTCAACGGCCTTTCATCCCCGTCCACAATAAACTTGTACCTAAAATTGTAGGTCGATACCTCTCTCCTCTCCTCCTCCTTTTTCAATGCTTCGTTCTTCAATTTTTCTAACCCAACCTTTATTCTTTCTTCAATTTCTTCCACCTCCCTCCGTTCCAAAACCATTCCAATTGTATCTCGTATTCCCATTTCTTTTAATACACCCTCCAAGTCCTTTCCCCACTTTGTCGGCATATGATTTACTATCGCCCTCACTTCCTCCATCAAGTATACTTTTGGCCATCTCTTTTCATTCATTCCACATACCTCCACCATGTACCTTAACGCTCTTTCCCTTATCATATACTTCATTGTTGGTACACCCAACTCCCTTCTCCATACGTAATTCGGTGTTGTTCTTTTAACCCCTAAAGCCATTTTACAATATCTACTTTGAATTCTTTCAAAAGTGCTTATTTCCCCCAATCCCCAGATTTCCACCCCCTACATAGTACCCACCCTTGCTATAGAATTCAACAAATGCAGCCTTTCTTCCATCACATCTCTTCCCGCTCTCCGCCACACTCCCCATACCGCATTCATCGCCTTTCGCGCTTTTCCAGCCGTCTTTTTCCCATGCATCCAAATGGAGTTTTTACTCGTAAACCAGTATCCTAAATATTTACAATTGTTCACAATTGCAGCGTGGAATATTTTTTCAGGTGAAAACGAGGCATTGTATTTATTTTGTTGTGGAATGATGCCAGGACAAGTCGAGTGCCAGTGGATAGATCTCGTAATTTTCACTCGGTTGTCGCGAGAATTGATTGGCTACCGATTCCGATCGATTCGGTTCGACTCGATCGAATTGCCACGCTACTGTCAGATACTGTCAATGACTGTGCAGGTGTCTCCGATGGTCGTTCTTATACCTCCGATACTATGCGCGCGAATTTGAAAAAATAATGCAAACTTATTAGCACTATCGGGCAAGAAATCGATTCGATTCGTTTAACGATGTGTTAAATGCGTGTTTCGTTGTGCTAGCCGACGCGACTTGTCACACGACGCCCGAGATTTTACGATTTCGCGAACAAGATGTGGCGGATCGCGTTTACTGCGCGATTGACGAGTGCATTTTCAGCGCGACGAACAAGCTTGAAAATATCCGTTGCATCACGCTCGTCGGCGTCATTATTTGACAGCAGCAGTCGAACGAATCGAAAAATACGAGTTGAAAATGTTGACACCGCTGTTGTGTTCGAATATACGACTTTTTTACGCCGCGATGATAAAATAATCCCGAGCATTTCACCGACACGCGCCTCTGGCCAGACGATACGCGACGCGTATCTGCGAGTCGTGACCATTCGACTTTTGGAGAACCAAAAAATAAAAATAAAATAAAGAGAAGTTTTCCGAGCCAAAGCACCGCGCCTATCGCCTGTTTCTTTTCATCTCTCGGGTTGATGCTAAAAAGTGCTTAACATTGCAATGTTTCGTCTACCGTATGCATCCGTATACAATCGGAAATTTTTGCTTCACTGATGAAAACGTAAATGCTCTGTGCATTATTAACCCTTAATGGTCACACCTCCGGATTCTGACGTGATGGTCACATGGGGTGTCATCAACCCCACTCACTTTGGAAAGTGATAGATAACTAAAAAGTTGAAAAAAAAATTATATCAAAATACTACAATGTAATGTCAACCTTTATGCGTAAGGCCATGTCAGTTATTTTCAAGTCGTGTAATTTTTAATGCCAAAAAAGAAAAGTCGAAAAAAAATCGTAAAATATGACTTTTTTCATGAAAAGCCATGCAGACTTCAATTTTCAACGAAAAAAAATAAAAAAAATCGTTTCACAAATCTGAAATAGCATACTTTCAGGTGGGTGAGAATAAATTAGTGGCCGTTCCAAAAACTATATTTATTTGAACATCTGAAGTGCGGAAAAATGATACGCCAGATTTGTTATAACGAATGATATTTTATGATGAAAAATGGTTCAAACTACCCACAGATGACGACGCATGTCCCATTTTCACAAATACTCTAGGAGGTAGCGCAGTTCGAAAAACCGCTGGGGTTGAATCAACCCCGAGTGACCAGTAAGGGTTAATGGTATTTTGCAAACCTTTCTATGTAACGCTTAGAAAAATTGATAATTTTTGCAAATGCCGCGTTCCACGCCAAATCAACTTCAAGTACCCATCTGAAAACTGTTTCCGGTGGAGTTCAACATTTTTTGGCTCAGTCGCTCTTTTTTCGGGTTTTCGCTCCTAACTTCGGGTGTACTTCCGAATAGCCCGTACCTCCGAATAATGTGTATTTCATTATTATAGCCCGTACCTCCGAATAATGTGTATTATTTAATATGGTTGGGTTGGGTTGGATTTAATATCGAAACTAATGGATTTAGCAGAATATACCTATTTCGGAGCATTATCGCTTTTTTCTCACAAACGACTGGCTCTAAATGAAAATCGTATGAAACAAAAAATGTCAATAGTTTTATGGCCTACAACTTTTGTTCAAACTATTTTTCGCTAGAATCGATATTTGTCACAATAAACGTGAAAACCTTTTTCAAAATTCATTTTTCTTGCTAGATTTGACCTTGAAAATGAAATTTGCGTGTATTTTACCTATCATATTCGTTCTCAGCGCGTTGAAATACATCTGTATACGAAACTTCAGGTTAATCGGAGGTATGGGCTATTCGGAAGTTTATTCCTAACTTCTTCAAAAATGGTCCGAATTCAAATATTTTTTTCCCGCCATGTTTGTTTTCTCACGTACTTTTCAGAAAAAAGTACAATAAAATTCTGCAAAGTATTTTCATATGCGACTTTTGGGTTTGTACGTTTCAAACTTGTTTTATCGCAAAATATCAAAGTTTAGAAAATTTCTTAGTACAGACGTGACTTCGGCGTCGAAGCTGCAAAAAAAAATCACAGAAAGTCCATCTAAAACGTAGAAAAGTATATTTTTTTCAAAATTTTCAGAAACATGGAGAAAAATGGGCAAAAAGAAAAAAAAACTCGTAATTTAATTTAAACGTCATCAAGCTCGACGTTTGAAATTTAGTTATGAGAAAAAAAAGGGAAAAACCGCGAGAGAGCATTTGGGCAGAGGAATGGAAACAAATAATTTGGGGATGACTATTTGTTTTTTGTACACTGTTGTATATATTACGTTATGTATATTTATGCAGCATGTTCAAATGAATGTACATATTTGTAGTATTGAAAAATGATGCATTTGAAAATATAATATGAAACTAATTTGATGGAATGCGAGAATGGTCGCGACATTTTTCTTTATTTTATACTCGAGTCCTAGTGCTCGAAAGTGCTAGTTTCAGTTTCTTCGACGAGACAAAATTTGCGAAAAAAAGGATACTTCGCGTTTCTCGTGCGAATAACGACGAGGCGAAGCATCATTTTTTTCCAGTGTAATTGCGAATTCGTTTAATCGACTTACTTCGTAGATTTCCCAACATTCATTTACCCATTTTTAAAGCAATCTTTTTGCTCGTATTGCTGATATCTCGGGAATTCGAATTTTTTGGTGCGAATTTCAATTTTGTTCCGCGACGGAAAAAACGCGGAAAAAATTGGGATGCTCCGACAACGCGCGAATTAAAAAAGTGAGCGCGGAAAAATATGAATTTTTCGAATTTTGATTTTGAAAATTGGCGAAAAAATTGACAAATTTAATTTAAAAGGAACGAATTCCCACATTTTCGAAACTCGGATCTAATAAAAAAAGTGTATAAGTTGCGTAAAAGTGCAACTCCACTCGTAAAAAATGTTGATCCGAATATTTAAAATATCGAATATTTAAAAATAAAAAGAGCAGGTTTGAAACGATCTGCAATGGAAATTGCATTTAAAAACAAGGATTTGAACGGGTTTCAAAATAGTCGAACGAGTTCTCACGAAACAGTAGGGCGCGTTGAAAAATGAGGCGTTTTTTTAAGTACACAAAATTTCGATTGCTACGCTAAATCACAATTTTCTTTTACAACAATGAAAATACAACATTCGAAATTTCCTAAACGATATACTACATCGAATTCGGCGCTTAACATATTACATTGGACGATGGTTCGCAATTTTCGAAAACGAGTAGACGAAAAATCAAAGAAACGTCGGGAAAAAACGATCGCAAAAATATATTTGCTGTACAATATTCGATTCCTTTGATTTTTCAAATCTACGACAATTTGTCGATCGCGAATAATTTAATTGCCGCGTTTCGCAACTAATTCGATTAACTTTATGTACAAATAATTAATACTCGCTCCTTCGATTTATTCGCATTTGCAAACAACGAAGGAGCAAAAACGAATCGTAATAATTTCCAAGTGAAATTCATTCGATCCCATTATTTTCACCATCAGGCGAACAAATATTTCCCAATGTTGCTCGCTGCAACTGTTCGCACGGGATATTTACATCCTGAGTATTTATTCATCGTCTTAGCATTTTATTTTTATTTATTTTCTAAATACACGAGCAAACGAGCTCAACATTTTTTATCTCTGACACGCGTCTTATTCGTTGGGTATCATGGGAATGGGAACGTTTGGAAAACGTGCAACGTTTTTTCGGAATATTTTTGGTTTTTTTTAATCCGGAAATTTCGAAAAGGATTTGGAAAATGTCGAAAATGAGGTTTTATTCGGCATCGTTTTTTTTCGAATTTCGAACAATTTTGTTGCACTAAGTTTTGGGTTTTCCAAGGG
This sequence comes from Arge pagana, assembly GCA_963969455.1. NCBI lineage: Eukaryota > Metazoa > Arthropoda > Insecta > Hymenoptera > Argidae > Arge > Arge pagana. The sequence goes on along the minus strand of OZ018311.1, from coordinate 19,796,136 downwards.
CAAAAATTGACTTGGGAGCGCGTTGTGATAATACGATTATTGCTTGAAAGATTCGTCGAGGTACGACGCGAGGATATTGGAATTGAAAAATATTTCATGTTCGTTTTAAATAACAATTATGCGACGTTTATTAAGTACAGGTGCTCCGACTTCAGTGGCAAATTTGGTAACGAATCCTCCCACTTTTTACCAAATGACTGCACATTCGACGACTCGAATAATTCGTCGTTGTATATTTGATTATTATGATGATTATTATTCATTAATTCGTCGTATTTTCCCAAAATCGTTCTTCAATCTGTATTTTTCTGTGTACCGAGCCGGTAATAAAAAATAAGCAAAAACGATCGATTCAATTTTTTTCTCCATTTCAATCTTCAATTTCGCTCGACCACCGAAAACGAACTCAAGTTTCGTTATTTTCTTCCAATATCGTTCGAAATATTGGGTTTACGAGAGAAACTCGTAGAAGCTTTTTTGTAGACTTTTTTATGGACCACATTTTTTGTTGGAAACTTTTTTTTGCCAGACGAATATTTTTCGCGATATTCGGGGTACAGTTCGAAACTGGCGAGTGGAGTGCAGGAATGGGAAATTCGAGGAGGAGCGACTCGGCTTGATGTGAATTGAGTTGTGATTTTATATCGATAGTTCACGACTTGCGTCAGCTTCGTTTATCAAAAGTAGACAAGTATTTTTCAAAACGGTCGTTAATTATTATTCGTTCGTCGATCCTGTTTTTCGAGATAACTCTCGAGGAATAGAAGAAAGATCGATGGAACGTTCATGGAAAATTCTCCCGGAACGTCTAACAATAAGCTACTAAATAACAATCATATCATTCCTTAGTCTAGTATTTTTCTCTTGTATTCGCGGACGAAGGAATCATTTGCAAAATTATCTCTCCATTTTATACAACAATTTTATTTTAACGTTCCGAAAAATGTACTGAAAATACTATTATCTCGTTTGATATTATTTCTAAGCGAAGAAAACTTGTATGCAAAACTATGTCTCATCTCGTAATTCTAATAGCCAACTTTTACGCTATTTATTAATTACATTATCACGAATATTGATCGACTAACATTTTTACTTGTCGTTTCGCTCGTGATCGTACATTTTCCAAAAATTAATCGTTTCGTTTTCGACAAATCTCGAGGAATGGACATTTTTCCACAACGTATATGTTTGTAAAGTGAAAACAAAAAACTATCGCTTGTTGTTTCAATCGTAATATGATATAACATAATAATATATTATATTACACGATATCATGTAATGTAATGACTAGGTGTTCGAAGATTTTCTTGACATTGGACTAACGCCGCGTCGACGAGAACCTAACCTCTTTGCGGTCACGGTAACGTGTCCGAAAGAGGAAAGCAATTTTTCATCAGAAAAACTCCAAGTTCAATCGACACTCGCGTGTCCAGTGGGAATGTGCAAGTATTCATTTTTTATTTGCGAAACATCTGCTCGCGATGGAGGGAATGTCAGACCATTACGCGGAGCTTCCATTTTCTCGTGACTCCATCGGCCATTTTGTAGCAAGCGCTTAGCACCACTACGCCGTCGTTTTCTACTCAATCTCGTTCATACGACTTCGTTCCGCCGAGCACTCGTGGTTTTCTAATCTGTGATTTCTTAGACCTATTTTCTACAAATACTATGTGAAATACTACGCATTCGCCATTTTTTTTTAATATTCTTGGGGTCATTATTCCGTCATCGCGACGCGGCCGCCATTTGGCGGTCAACGCGCGACCGACATCTTCTGGTCATCGCGCGGTCGCCCTTTTCTAGTCACCGCGCGGTCGCCATTTCGTGGCCAACGCGCGACGGCCATTTTGTAGTCAACGCGCGATCGCCATTTTGTGGTTAACGCGCGGTCACCATTGTCTAGTCAATGCACAGCCGCCATTTTGTGGTCAACGCGCGTCCGCCATTTTGTGGTCAACGCGCGATCGCCATTTTGTGATCAACGTGCGATCGCCATTTTGCGGGTAACGCGCGGCTACCATTGTCTAGTCAATGCGCGGTCGCCATTTTGTGGTCAACGCGCGGACGCCATTTTGTGGTCAACGCGCATCCGCCATTTTGTGATCAACGTGCGATCGCCATTTTGCGGGTAACGCGCGGCTACCATTGTCTAGTCAACGCGCGGCCGCCATTTTGTGGTCAACGCGCGGCCGCCATTTTGTGGTCAACGCGCGGCCGCCATTTTGTGATCAATGCGCAGTCGCCATTTTGTGGTAAACGCGCGGTCACCATTTCCTAGTCAATGCGCGGCCGCCATCTTATGGTAAACGCGCGATCGCCATCTTGTGGTAAACGCGCGGCCGCTATTTTGTGGTCATCGCGCAGCCGCCATTTTCTGGTCGTCGCGCGGCCGCCATTTTGTGATGGCCTCGAGCGAATGAGCGTAATGAGCACGTATGGAGAAAATTCGATTGGCTGATTCGAGCTGCTGCTGGTTTGTTGTTACTCTTCGGATCTGACGTAGCGACAATTTGTGTGACAATGAGAAATAACGATAAGAGGAAATAAGCGAGAAATAGGCAATTCCGAGGTACTGTACAACACAACTAATTGGGCGTAAAATGAGGAACAAACAATTAGATAATAAGTTTCAAACGAGGTGGAAATCGGTTGACTATGCGTGTTATGGGCGTGTAATTAGAAAACTTATGTTATGTATCATATCAGCGGCATTCGATCACAAGACTTTGAGGTTATCTTTCACCGATTGCGAACGCGTCGTCGTAACGAGATCAAACCATTGAACAACGAGTGGAGAAACGAGCGATACGCGGAAGAGAATCGAAATTATCGTTTGCTCCATGCTCCACAATCGAGACGCGAGGGGATAAAAAATCGAAACGAAGTGGAAACAAAAAACTTACAAAAATGCAGTATACTATGTACAATTAGAAAATGATATGTATATTTCGCGCGATATGGGACGACCGACCTCGAAATTCCATAAATTATGTCACATCCCCTTACCGATATTTTTTCTCAAAATTCACGTTGTTTTCAAATTTTCGTTAAAATCTGCGCTCGGTTTTGGCAATTTGGCAATTGCCGCTCAACTGACAAAATTTAATGGTTTTTTGTCGTTATTGTTGGCTTTTGGATAGAATTAATTTTCACATTGGCAACGTTAATTTCAGCCTGGCAGGATTGATTTTGGCGTTCTAATTTCAACTTTACATTGGGCATTTTAAATTTGCATCAAAATTTTCCTCGCAAGCAGGAACTTTTTTTTGCTATTCTCGTACAGCGCACTTTTATTTTATACCAGTTTATCTCAACATTGCAGGATTCCCGTCCACATAAAGAAGAAATTTAATTTTCGTTTCAGAACCAACTATCACTCAAGATTCAGCAATTGTTGATTATTTTCCAACGAACATAATTGGCTTGTTTATTCTAATTTTGAGTCGACGTTTCCAATCATCCTAATTTGGCAGTGTTTATTTTCCCTTTTTTCCCCTCAATTCGTAGATTAAATTATCATCGCTCGCGGAGTTTGAGCTCAAGTTGGCGTTTCGATACGATAGGAATTTCGGCAAGTCTCGCGAGTTTAGTATGTTAGTTTAGTATACGTGAAAAATTTGGCATTCGCGACTCGTCGTCGTCGTTTACATGAGGGCGCAGCAATTTTTGTCCGAATGATTGTCGCCGACGATTTCGCTGGTGTTCCCCGTGTATCTTTGCAAATCTCTGGAGTTCAGCTCGGAGCCGGAAATGGATGATATTGGAGTCTGTACGCCGTTTCCGTTCGCGTCGACCGAGTTGCTCGTGGAGTGACGATTCTGTGCCCTCTGCTTCTTCAGGTCCGCCAACGATTTGACGAACACTACAGACACGTGTATGTTGATCTTGCCATTAGCATCGGTCTCGGCTGTGTAAATGGACTGCTGGTTGCCGACAGTCGGGTCAGGCCCTGCGACTGCCGAGGCAAATATGTAAATCTGATGCTACCCCGAGAAAAAATGACCACCCTCCACGCTACACATCACACAATTAAGACTTATCACACTGTACACCATCTACCGAAATTTCCAACCTTTTCAACAACAACAAAATCAACAAAAAAAAAACAAAAAAACACCATCTCAATTACGCTCTACCATCTACACTGCCAATTTCACCTCGTAAAATTGCGTCGTAGCGACAAAACCTCGGAAAAAAGTTCGCAGCTTTACACTTATAAGTGCCGCTTATAAGTACCAATTTTTAAAAAATTAATTGAGCGATACGATCTGGCAACAATTGGGCTTTTTTTTTTTTTTTTTTTTTTTTTAAGGCAGAGAATGATTGTTAGAGGGTAGCAATTTTTTAGCTCTAACGATTTGACTGTCCTCGAGCTACTCCCAAGGCTGGGCAGCTCCTGCTGATTCGATTTGGTCACTTGGGAAAAAAAAAAAAAATCACAAAAACGAAACACTAACGCCGCACTCTAAAAGTTTGGAAATGGAGTTTGTTTAGGCACGTCGTCGAAACTACGGAGAGACAGGAAAAGAACCCGAAAATTGGAAATGATACGAGCACCGATCTCCGCACTTCCCAAACACTTAGGAAAAAAACAAAAAAGCACAGAAAAACAGGCTTCTAAACGAGACTCGACTGTGAAAGGCAAACGAAGCAGCATTGATTCGCAAATAAATTGCAAAGTGTTTCCAGAATACTTATGGACAACTTAAAAAAAAATTGTTGGTCGACCCAATCAAATCGTCGGATGGTTTCTCAGCAAGTGATCCGGCAACCAAGTGTCCATCTCTAATACTGCCTATTTTTTCTCGCCACTAATATTTTTGCCTCGCCACTAATATCTTTTTCTTGCTACTAATATTTTTCCTCGCCACTAATATTTTTTTCTTGCTACTAATATTTTTGCCTCGCCACTAATATTTTTTTCTCGCCACTAATATTTTTTTCTTGCTACTCATATTTTTGCCTCGCCCCTAATATTTTTTTCTTGCTACTAATATTTTTTCTCGCCACTAATATTTTTTTCTTGCTACTAATATTTTTTCTCGCCACTAATATTTTTTCTCGCCACTAATATTTTTTCTCGCTTCTCCATCAGCCATAAATTTTTTTTAGAACTCTCATCCATCGAATATCAGGACGTCAATTTCTTATAATTCTCTATACAATTTGTCAATAATTATTCTACGATCACACCATTCATAAGTGTTCCAAAAAGTAGTATTTCACGTACACCGTACTTTTTTCAGAGGTTCTGCGACAAATTTACGTGCACAATTCCAGTTGCATGTAGGAACTGAAATATCTCTTTTTCCAAATTACATCTGTACTGTACTTGATGAAATACCGTGAACGCGAACAATCACGAGTTACTACTACTATTATTATTATCGTAGTTATCATTATAATTGGCATTATTAAAATTATTATGAAAACTATTATTATTTTATTATTATTATTATTATTATTATTATTAGTGTTTTCTAACGCAGATGGGTATTTCCTAGAGGCGTTTTTTCTGCCTCGAACGTGTGTGCGTGTTAGTCAAATAACGAAGCAAATAACGAAGACAATGACGTATCGATAGATTCTTTTATAAATATTGTCCATCACCATCGAACGTTACACGATCGAGTTTACGTACAATATGTAAAAATTCCATTCGTTTACAAAATGTAGTAATCTAGGTAAGAACTAAGTGGAAATGGAACGTGGATAGCGAGTTTTTTTTTCTTTTTTTTACGACACGGGAAAGGATTTTGTGTGTGTGTGTGTGTGTGTGTGTGTGTGTGTGTTGTTGCTCGTACGAGTATGTGGTAAGTAGCAACGCTTTTGTGAGAGATAAGAAGCGAAATTTCGACAAAGCGGTCTAAAAGCTAGTGAAAGATCTCAGCGCAAGCATTTGTTTGGTTGAAAATAATGAACATTCTTATTCATGCACGTGCGTCCCATTTTTTAAAATTTAATTTTTTTAACTTTTTTAAAATTAATTTATTGGTTTTTTTCCCCACATGCGATACCTACCGGAAAATTAAGCTACCGAGAATCATGGATGATCAAAATCGTTTGTTGCAGATTTTTATTTACTTCTTTTGCTGTCTGTATTTTTTTGCCATGAAAAGTAGTGTCTAACAAAATTGTAGACCGAATGGAAACCTGGAAATCTTGGGTGTCTACTTATTATTTCTCTTATCAGATCCATTAATCAAGTAATCAGGCAAGATTCTAACATATTTCAGTTGATATTCTTCGCGACGCTGTGTTCTTTTTATCTTTAGTCGTAGCGAACAGTTTACCAAAAAGAAACATTTCAATAGGTGTGCAAACGTTAATAAATCAGGGAGATAAACGATAAAGAAAGATAGTGATATTTATCTGAATATCTCTGAATTTTTGTCAAATTATTGGGAAATTCGACTCGAAACGAACTGTAGGAAAACAAAGGTGGATACAGATACGAGTATCTAAAGTGGGTTGATCTATTTTGGATTGATACTGTTTTCGCAATTTTATTCATTGCCGAGTATTTTTTACTTGATAGGTAAGCTTCTAGCAAATATGATGGTTTATACCGCGAAGGATCAGTTTCTCGATAGCAAAAAAGGCTCGTAAAGATTGTTTCCTATCGTGTCGACGTAATTGGACACAGAATTTTCCATTCGGTAGGTTTTGGTCGTCGTTACGTCGAGGAAACTTCATTTGTTTCATTATTCCTGGTTTCATTGAAGTTCTGGGAAGAAATCTGCAATCCATCTCAAATTTGCTTCAATTTACCAATCATAAATTGTCTATGGAGAATTTTTCTTGCGATTTGAAAAACAATGGGGTTTTGCTACTACGATAGATTAGGTACTCGATTGGCAATTGCAGACATGTGGCTCGACTAGATTCTAATCGATAGTCATCAGTTAAACAACGTTCGCCATATCGATGCAAATTTTTAACAGTTCTATTATTACTCTCTGAAACTACGATATTCAACTCTTTATACGTACATATTATCAATATTGTTCACCAGTTTGGTCAATTTTTAAAGATAAGATCCTCGCACTGTATTTAGTCGAAAACAATTCGAGAGCGATATGTGTTAAGATTTCATACGATTACACGATAAGTAGAGTCGAGACGAATTTGTCTTGAATTGTTAACAACCATTTGGAGGGTCCGGCTCTTTTTTTTTATGCATGACATTGCCAAAAAATTTGGCCAACTCTAGTTTACGATATGTTTATCACAATTCGCTAATCTCATTCTAGCAGTCCTACGATCTCTTCGCAACTCGTTCACGAAGCAGGAGAATCTAATGTTTCGAGCTAAACGTTCGAGTGGTGCGTGCCAAAAATGCGAAAAGGATGAGAGACGACGACGAATCTGTATGCACATTGGAAGCTGCGTCGGCAAACGACGGTGGTGATCGTATCGTGTTATTGAAAAGTGATTAAAAAACATGTGTAAGTGCGAAGCAAGCAAAAACCACACGCAAGCCCAAGAAACTTATGTTGGATGTGTCGATTGGCTGGTTAATTTTGAACCGTTCGATGAGAAATCTGATTAGCTGAGGTTCGGCGATGTGGAAGAGGCGCAAGTACATTCGAACGAGGGAAGAATACGTTAGTTTGAAAAATGTGGAATAGAATGAGTTTTGGTTTGTCGAAGAGAAATGATTAAAGGAATAAGAAAGTGACGTAGATAACTAACCTCGGATTATTATATTCGGGAGCGCACAGAAATGGAAAAAGAAAAAACGAGAGCAGGTAAATGATCCGTAGCTATCATCGATGCGACGTCCAAAATTATATTTACAAATCTGATGTACCGCTACAATACTGGTTAGTTATACAGTTTTACTTCATTCAGGGTTAGTCGATAAAGAAATGAATTTCCCTACAATTAAAGATATTTATAATATAAAAATATAGATATACTCTTCTGTTAGGTACGAGATAATCGTGATATTTCAACGGCTTCTTATCAACGGTAGATTGTAATGGTATAACAACTGCGACGAGCTAATAACCATAGCATATTAGATAACTCAGAGTTGTAAATATACTATTTGCTGATATTGCTTCATTTTTGAAAATGAAATCATCGACGCTAGAGATCGGTGTAAATATCATTGTTCACTTTTTACAAGAAAAATTAGTTCTTCGCTCATATTTGTCGTCGCAAAGGCACAGCAGAATTTCTTTTTTCTGAATATACAATTGCAAGCATCGAAATTATTTCATCGCGACAGAAACAAAAAATAGCTAGGCTATAGGCTCTCGAGCCGCAAGCGATATATACAACTCAGCGACGCTGCAATAACGATACATTTTACTGGACGAAGAAAAAGATCATCTGTTTTTTTTTAGCCCGTGGAAAGAAATCGAGAGTCCATAGCCTAGATTTGGAAAAAAAAATCTGTGGATCAAAACTCAAGTATTGTCGGTTTTTCATCGAAACTCTTACTGCTTGTTCATCATGAATGTAAAAGCGTTTGTTCTCTATGTCATTTATGTACCGCTACCACCTACCACAACACTCTATTGAACCACAACCAATGCAAGCAAAAGAAGCCACGGAATGTACCTGAGTCCTTGTCCACATCTTCGTGCATAAACGAGTCGTTGTCTTTGCCTTCGGGTCCTCTGCGTACCGCTGGAGTTAGACTGGTCGATTCTGAGTCTTCCGCTGGGTTGTCATGCGTGTTTGTGCTGTTCTCGGATGCAGCTATGTTTGGCGTTGGCGTGCCTACGTAAGTCTGAGGTGGAAAAAAAACGATAGATAAGAACTATCATAAGATTTGTATGTAGGTAACAAAAACAAGAAGGAATGTTGGGTGAAAATAGTGGAGAAACAAACTAATGGCTAATGAAGTCAATGCAGGGAGCAAAAAGTGAATGAAAGATGGTAGTCTCACCTGTTGAGCCTGAAGCCTGAGTCTGGCTTCTTCTTGCGCGTCCTTCTTCGTCGTCAAAACTTTATCTCGTATAGAAGTTCGTCGTACGCTCTGCGTACGAGTATTAATACTATGCGACCTGCGCACTCTTCTTCGCTGTGCTTCTTGAAGTCGTTTACTCTCCTGCTCCGTCTTCAACTCGACGATTCGTTCTCGCAGTTCTGGATCTTCGCAGATATCTAAAACAGGTTTGCGATTCGTTACATCCCCGCCTTATGTCCTTCATTTTTCCTGCAATTTACCTGCTGGAGTTTCGTCATGTTTATTCTTCGCGTTCAAATCCGCACCGTTGTGTACCAACAGCTCTAGAACCTCGAGCTGAAACAGATATATTTTTTTTGGAGCGATCGACAAAAAGTTGGGTAATAAACGAACATAAAATTTATCGAGTTACACCGTTAATGTTATCGTAGCGATACGACGTACGTTCTCATTCTACTCATTACCGGATATAAAATTGCAATCTCAACAGTAAAAATTCATTTTCGTTCGCGCCATGAATATAGAATCTCTGTGCTTCGAGCTGTTCGCCGTTGGCACAAGTTTTAAACACGACTGTTGTGTTTCCATTTGTTTTTTACAAATCAAAATTGATGGCTTACATGTCCCCAACAAGCTGCGGCGTGCACCGGCTGCCATTTGTCGTTGTCTACGACGTCTGTAGATACGTGTTGATCTAACAGAAATTCTACGACTCGTAGATAACCATTGGCGGCTGCTATGTGGAGCTGCAAATAAAATGTTGCAAAATTGATTCCCATTTCTTGTTTATCAGCACTTTATTAGCAGCAGAATAGGAATACAAACTTCTTCAACATGCGTACACAACACTATGACATAGTGTCGCACATAGATTGTCGTGTTCAGATTATTTTCAGAGATTTGCATCAACAGATTTGGTTTTGTTCAAAAGACTCGCCATGAGAACGCAGGGATTTAGATTTTTGGCTTGTACTTCTTTGCTCGAATGTGAAACATATTTTTGCTATACTCACAGGGGTTGCACCTTGGTGATCTACGTACTCGAGGTCTCCACCTTGAGCAGCTATCTTTTGTAAATCTCGGAGCATCTGGACTTCAGTACCAGCTCTGGTTTCGTCGATGAGCTCTTGCGTCACCCCTCGTCTGGCCATTTCCCCTAAATCAAGTTACCACATTTGAACTGGTAAACGTTTCTTTTACCATCCCATTTTCAGCTAATCCGAGGTTGTCGACGTCGCATTGAGAATGAGAGGTAGAAATAGTCGACCTTTGTTAGCGGAAGAGATCGATAACAATTAAATAATTACCCTCGATGCAGTCGAGAGTCTTTTCATCCTCGCATATGTCGTAAGGCATGTTGCCATCGGCATTCACAGCCAGCAGATTTACACCCTTCGTGATAAGGTAGCGAACTAAATGTAAATGTCCGCAAGTAGCCGCAGCGTGAAGCGGAGTCCATTTCTCACTGTCCTCCGCGTTGACGTTGGCTCCAAATTCTATAAGAACCTTCATCATTTCCTCGTTGTCGTCGATGCAGCACTGATGCAAGGCGGTGAGCCCATCCTCGTTCGTGGAATCAGGATTCACACCTTTCTTCAAGAGCCTACGTACTTGAAGAAAAAAATACTAATCAATTTATTTACTAAAACGAAATTCTGTAGCGTACAAATTTGAACGCTTCCTCGCATCGTGCCAGGTGGAAGAAACAGAAAAGCGGATCTCGTCGGGACACGCTTGTAAATCAAGTCCGCAAACATTTCGTCGTACAAAGAATACAGATTATATATACCTTCGTCGACGTCGTTTCTAGCAGCAGCCTCCAACAGCATGACACTGTCGCTGAAAAATATATGCCGCTTGTTGCTCAAGTGTTGCTTTTGATGCCGAAGCCATTCTTTTTCTCTGTGACGCCATTGCTTCAACTGCTGAAGCCGTCGATGCCGTGCTAAATGCAGTCTTTCCTGAGTCGTCAATCGCTCGATATGGACCATTTCTGCTACCAAGTCTGCGTGCTCCATGCTGATCTGCTTCTGGTTCTTGCAGCTGTACTTCCCTGCAAAACAAATCAACGGTCATTAACTAACAATGGTCCTCCGCAACGTTCGTGGAAGTTTCTCGTGCTCTCCGTGCACCAAGATCATCGATCTACACTCTTTCCGCCGTGATAGTTGACCAGGTTTGGGAAATCTATGTGAAATTGAGCCCCCCGATCGCAGTGGGGGTAGTCTTGTTAACGTAAACTTACAAACCCTGAATCTCTTTCGGCATCGCTCTTGTCTTGCAAATTCAAATTGCATACGAAATTTACACAACTAATTAATTTCTCATCGAGAATGCTTGTTCAGCGTTGGAGTTATTCTTGAAATTTCAATAGCACAGCTTGAGTGAGGTAAGACTGATTGCGAATCGAACGTAAATTTACAGAACCTGTTGGTTCATCGCGATCAAACTTTCATCTAGCGTCGTCTTTTGGTGTGTAGTAATCGTTGCCCGAGTAATTGAGTAAATAATTCGTAACATCGCACGAATGAGTAGTTAACGACGAACATATCAAACTTGGCTAATTGCACGAGGCGGTACAGAAATTTAAGAGCGTGCAGAAAAGTCCAGCAGATCCGATTAGAAATCATCGGCCGTCGTAGCAGGAATAAGAATGAGAAATGAGATGTGACGGTTAGAAATACAGCGTAGGAACAATCAGGCTCGCGGCGTAGCGAAAGAAGAAAGTAAGAAATAAAAATAGGAACGCGATGGAACTGAGGAAATTTTTTGTACCTGTACGACTTCGTGCCTTGCTAGCGAGTCGTGTTAAACAACTGGCGCCTTGATGAACTTTCTTCCTCCCCATCGCGCGGTATAATTATTTAGCAGTAAAATATCGGTTCGAGCCAAATTTGACGAGCTGAATTTGTTGGAATAGCACCGATCAATAAATGTACACGGATAAAGCTGATGAAATTCACGATCGAATTACGCGAAGAAGATTGCAGAGTTTATTGGCTATATTCGTTACGAGGATCACGAATAACGTGATGCGAAGCACGACCGATCGGTAACCTCGTGCTCGACGTATGCCCAACGTACCTGATCCCAGTCATGGATACGCTATATCAACAAGCAGTGTCAACCAAGTTACATATTTATACATACTAAGCCCCTTCTGTCGCCCAAGTTTTATACGACAAAGATAGTCAACGAACAACAAGAGGTTGTCTCATCGTTGGACCAGTTTTCGATTTGCCAAAAAAAAAATACTCCTGGAATTCGTAGAAATTTTCTCAGGAAAAAATGCATTTACATTCTCAATAGCTGTGAGTGATTTTGAAAAAATAAATGGGAGAGAAAATCTCCAGTTTCTGTCGCTTTGTTCGAACTTTGCGATACATGTTATGTATTTTTTACCGAATACGCGTCGGATCCAGTCCATATCTTTCCCAACGAGCGAACGATGACCAATATTAATTGTGAGAAATGAAAAATGATAAAGTTGTTACAGTCGATCAACGAGGGAATTAGCCAGAGCCAAAGAGCAATTTCAGCTCGTGGATAAGGCTGACAATACAGTTCAGATCCTAAATCATAGTTCGATTCTTATCGTACGATCATTATTTCGAAATAATTCTGACCTACCTAGAATGTGAGAAAAAAATTCTGGTGTCTCGTTATCTTATCTAATCATCCATGGACCAACGTGCAGGGATACGATTCAATTAAAATTGAATCAATTCGGTTGATGTTATCGCAGACATTCTGTTCGGCAAAACTCCATTATTTCGAAAATAACCCATTCGACGTTTTCGTCGTGACTTCTAATACCTGATACCGATACCAATACTAATCCAATCGATCACAGACATTGATTTGGCATTTAAATTTACGACTCATCATTTATTTTCAGCCATCATAGGCAGAAAAATTACTCGAGTATCCATCGCGTACTAATCTAAAATCCAGAGAATGTAGACGTCAGCCAACAAACGAAGCTTTTTCTCGGATACACAGAGTGACACGCGTCTCGCATTCTTGGATGCGTGGAATTTTAAGAATGTGATTTTTACGAGATGCACGGTTCGTGAGGTCTTACTTGTTCTTTATTCACGATGACTCAGAGACATGCCACCAATATAGCTCGCAACCCGTCATGGTACGAAACGCAAATACGTTAATCTCCGCTTCTTAGAAAATCTACACCCAAATCAATTGTATTTCTACTTCAGATCTTTAGCATCTACGATACATCAAAATAGAACCGGTAGCAAGTTTTTTTCTCTCTAGTGAACTCCGAATCAACGTGCGCGCATGAACAGTCCAAGGTACTATTTAGAAAAAATGTGGAAAAATGAAAAACAAATGGCAACGTCGTTACCCGAATTACTCGATATTTCTTCTCAGAAATATGTTCTTCTCCGAGCCACGTGGTCTCGGATATAAATATACCGATACAAGAATTCGCACGATATCATGTGTATACTGAAGCGACGCTGAATTCGTCCAAACTTCGTCTTCCATTTGCCAATTTCCCAGAAATTGGAAATCAACACGACGAGCCCATCGATCCTGTACGTACAATTCCCTCGAGTACAGTCAAGATTCACATCGCGTGCCGAACAGCGAACGCTACCGGGCTAACAGTGATAGATGCTTTCCAGAACGGCGTGCTATGGTAATTCGGAAATTGTTCGTGTATTTTACAGCGACAATGATTCTTTTCATATTCAAGATCGTGGATGTAATTTGATAAGAACTAATTGATTGCTTCGAATTTTGCTCGGAGGTCAAAATTAATTCCACGACTATTTCTTGTGCGGAATCATCAATCCAATTCAGTCGAAACGATGATCCTGAAAAATGGAAAAACAATCGCCAAACGAAGAAGACAATAAAACAAACAAGAAGCAGGTTTCGGATACTATTGCCATTCAGTAACAGACATCGACATGTTGCGCGAAACACTCATACCTTCGTCTAGATGGTACGACAATGTTTTCGAGTCGCTCGCATGGCTAGAATCGCGAATGAAGAGAACAGGTAGAACGATTGCGCGGCGGATCAAGCAACGAACGTTCCGTATCGCGCGAAGCGTTATACGAATGAAAAACCAACGAGCCTAGGTGACACGTGATACGATACTCACAATAAAATTATTCCTGGATGTTGATGCGACGTGAATAGACTCCGGTTTATTGTCACTCGTTTCAGCTAGCTTGTCTCGTTATTCGTTGCCTCAGAAAATCTCGTTGGATTCCGTTTTCCCAAAAATATGTATTAAATATTCTTTTGTTTTCACGAAACGACAAGAACGGTGGAATGATCATTTGGAATGTGTTTGTTGTGGACATATGCTCGTAGTTTCATCCGTTCGTTTTCACGAGAAGGATCGATTTTCTCGCGGATAATTGAGCACGATGACAAAACGATGGAAAAAGTCGAGTAAAAACTTTCGATTACCGTCCGTCTGCCATCAGCGTTCCATTTTTAAACTACCTGTTCGACGCACCTGTCCGGTAAGGTAAATCGAGGGTTTCACTTCTCGTCATTCTATGTACGTTCGACCGAGGCGATGCATTCACGCGAGCATAATTCATCTGCGAAGTTTATACGAGATCGTTGTCACAATTGTGGAAAACTATTCGCGAAGCTCTTACGATTTATTGCTACGGGTACAACATACATATAGGTACCGCCGTTCGTTTACACATCAGATAAGGTGAAGTACCGTTCGCTACTTCACTTCGCACGACCAGTTTTCCATTTTAGTTCGCGAGTTCGCCGCGTCTACCGCCTCGCGTCATTCGACTACGGTTAACCTCATCGCGCGTAAATATCTCCGGCGAATCCGATCCAATTTGACGAATCGAATCGTCGCGAATTGCAAATCTGGAACGATAATAGCAAAGCTAACGAGCGACGATGTCGACGAGCGGTAACAACGTTCATTTGGCAGTTGTCGGTGGCGTTTTCGCGACGCTCGGCAGCTTGCTGGGTAAACTCTGCGGTGGCGCTGACGTCGCCGCGGCGGTAGGTGATTGTTGCGGCGGGAAATTCAAACGACGCTCGAGCGCTTATCGAACTTTCTTCACGTTTCAGGCTGGATTGTTGCTCAAAGTGATACTCTTCGCGCTCATGATCACCTGTAACACGGTTGGCTGCACTTTTTTCGTCAAATCTCTTCAAGGAACGGGATCCTCCTTACCAGCGACGGTGGCAAGCGCGGCAACAAATTATTTTTGCTCGGTGAAACAGATTTCTATTTATTTTCACGCTCGTTTAATTAAGCAAATTACGCATTATTTCATCTTTACCGTCTCGTTATCCTTCGACCAACTTAACGCGACACTTTCTCTCGAACAAACGATGCATCTCTAATTTTCGTCATGTTTTTACTTTTTTTGCGCTTTCACCAAACATCACATTTAATCTCTCATCGTCATACGTTTATGCAAATAAGAAACGCTTTAACGATCTTTTTTATAGATTTTTCGTACAAAATCTATTTGTTTTTCGGTTCATTTGTGTCAAAATTATTATCATAATCTCGATTATCTCTGTTCTTCAAACACGCAGAACTTATTTCTTTTCTATCTAAGTAGAAAACAGCTTGCAGAAATTCGATCGAGATTGTTGCGCGTAAAGCGAAGCGTGATTATTTCTTTTATTTCGCAGCTATGGAACGGTCGCGAAACTTAAATGGCGTCGTAATGAGAGACCGGTATAATAGAAAGTCAGTAATCGAACGAGAGAAAAATGGAGAGCTTCGAGCTATTACGAGTCAAAGAGATGCGATCGTCTTTTTTTATGAAGAAACATTCATTTTTCTCGCTTTCTTCAATTTAATACGCAATTTCCACGGGATCAGAAATATATTTCGAAACGTTTTAGCAAAATTATTCGCAACCTTGCAGAATCATTGGTATCGATGCTGCTTTGTTTCGGATCCATGAACCTTGCATCGCCGACGCAAACACAATTACTAAAACCGAAATGACTCGACTTTTGAACCTGCCCGACGTTAATTAACGTCGAGTGCGGCTTATCGGAAATGTTATTAAAGAGTTAATACAACGTTGATACTCGACAGATGAGATCGTATGTCTTATCTTATGATTGGTATGTATGCGCAGGCATTGGTGGGTTTTATCGTTTTCCAAGAGTCGACCTCGCTTCTTTGGTGGACCGGGACCAGCTTGGTGCTGTGTGGCCTCCTCCTCATCTGCCAGCCTCCATCCTACGAGAAACCAAAGACCCAATAACTACGATGGAATCCGAAACGGAACCACCGCGAAGTTCACCTAGGAAGTAGCAAACAAAGCTCACATCCTTTCATGTAAAAAATATCACGTACAGCCCTACCACCCATCACGTTCGTTTGAGTCATCAGATCTACGCAGTAAAAAATTGTCCGTCAAATTTACCACAAAGATTTATGTTGTCGATTTTTTTGTACACAAATTTAATGTTATTTCAATACACTCCGTGTGTAGTGATAGAGTAAGGAAAGCTCTGTGTTAACCCTTTCAGTCATGCATTTTTCCTGTGCACCGATTTTGATGAGAACTGGTGCTCGTGGGTTTTCGAGGTCGCCGATTACAAATCCTGCATTAGATTTTCAAAATTCAAAATGGCGGATCCAATATGGCGGGCGTGAAATTCGAAATGCTTATTAATTCTTCGAAAACATTGTACTCAGGGGTTTTCGAGGTCGCCGATTACAAATCCTGCATTAGATTTTCAACATTCAAAATGGCGGGTCCAATATGGCGGACGTGAAATTCGAAATGCTTATTAATTCTTCGAAAGCGTTGTACTCAGGGGTCTTCGGGATCGCTGATTACGAATCGGGCATTGAATTTTCAAAATTCAAAATGGCGGATCCAATATGGCGGACGTGAAATCCCAAATACTTTCTAATTCATCTTAAACTTAGTACTTGGGTTTCTTCGGGGTCGCTGATTACGAATCCGGCATTAGATTTTCAACATTCAAAATGGCGGATCCAATATGGCGGACGTGAAATTCCAAATGCTCGTTATATCTGCTAACACTTTGTACCCAGGGGTTTTCGGGGTCGCTGATTACGAATCCGGCATTCGATTTTCAAAATTCGAAATGGCGGCTCCAATATGGCGGACGTGTAATTCCAAATACTCATTATTTCTGCTAAAACTTTGTACTCAGGGGTTTTCGGGGTCGCTGATTACGAATCCGGCATTAGATTTTCAAAATTCAAAATGGCGGCTCCAATATGGTGACGTCAAGTTTTATACATTTTTCTACTCAATATTTTGGCCTGAATTTAGTCACTTGGGGGATTTTGGAATGGCTGATCACGAATCTGAAGTCATAACTTTATAAATTCTAAATCCAAGATGAGAAATGTCATCTTGTCTCTCTTTTTCTATATTTGTCTATAAAATTACTATTTAATTATAAAATTTCTTTTCCATAGAGGACTTTATTTTTCTACGAATGTGACATTTCTTAAAAATAGTTCGAACTATTCGATTTGAAGTTCGAATACTCTGCTAAAATATGAAATATTCTAGGGAAACATTGGCTCGACAATCTTTTACTCTCGATGTCCACTTTTTGGCGACCTGAAAATCACTTCGGAATTAGCCGAAATTCATCGGAAATGTCCGAACCCGATTCGTTGGCCCACGTACCTTCGCGACCATCATCGACCTTCTTCCTTCCTCTTGCAGCACCTCGCATACCTATTTGAGCAAGTTAACGGTCATTTTGGTAAAAACACAACGAGGACAATCGATGAGCAGGATACGTGTCCCCAAGCTGCGGTTACCGTTTGTGCTTAAAAGCTAGGAAAATGTGTTGAAGCAGAATTATCGAGCGGCGCCTGCGCTCGTCGGCGACGAACTCGCAGCCGATGACACGGAGATTGTCCAAGGGGCGAACAGTTCTGATTCACGCGCGTGTTCGGCATAGGTGTTCGACCACCGGGAGGCGTCTCAAACCGCTGATGCCTCGCGAGGCTCGTTGTCACTGTTCACCGGACTTATTCCGGACAGCGAAACCGAAAAGTTTTGTGCCAGGGTAAAATGATTCGACGGTGGAGGCTCGATTCGGAACGGTTGAAAATACTGGGCGATTCGTAGCACGACTCGCGATAACCAGCTATCTCCTCGCCTCCTCGCCTCCCCGCGAGATACTCACCCTTTACGTTGAAGGACATCGTTTTGTTCTCCGTACAAAATTGCCGCCTCGGCTGAACGATGAGCTGGAAAATCAGATCTAAACTAAAGTTTCTCTCGTAGTATCGACAGATTATCTAGAAGATAGTGTGACCCAGTGCCGAACTGGCCTGGCATGAAATCCCACCCAAGGTCAGTGTTCGCCAACGTCATGTGCGGCGTTGATCCCGCAGTTTTTGGTTTTTTCCTCCGTTTGACCTTGGACAACGAGAAGTAGCCAGCAGAGATCGCTCCGATCCTCGTCGCTCGAGATTTAAATGCTTTTTGAGAAAGGAGATCGCGGATAAAATGGCGTCAGCAAGCCTTGTTGGAAAAAACGCTCGAAACTAGTTGACCTTGAACCGCAGTAGCTGCATGCTCCAAAAGACCGCGTATTTCCGAAGAGTCCGATTTGGCAGCCTCGAAATTCTTCACCGCGGCTTGTCGCCTCCGTAAAAAAGCGAGTTTTGCAAATATCAAAATTCCGCTACGTTGCACCATAGCAGGGAGCATGGTCTTCAGGAGGAAAAAATGAGAAGCTAGATCGATCCATTAGTTCCGGAGTTATCGCGCCCACCGGTCAGAGAAACGCGGGGACGCGCGAGACAACCTATAAATTCCGCACTTGCCCGAATCCTTACACCTTCGAGTCGTTGAAATGTTATCGCAGCAGCAAATTAGATTTCAGACGCGAAAAAACTATCGTTCGACGACTCTGAGCTGGATAAGCCGCGGGAAGTCCAGTTTTCATTTTATTGCCGACGAAGTTTCCGACAACGAAGTCGTAGGAGTGAACATTTTTCTGGAATATGCGGAGACAGGTTTGATCTTCGCTAATCAAGCTCGGAAAAAATCGCGTGCAAGCTCACGAACGTGCAACTTGCCGCTCGCTGCTCGACTAATTGGTAATAAGCGCACGTTTCCTTGTTACGAGGCCTACGCGAGTGTCGAGACTATTTCGCAAATCGCAAGCACGGTCGAGTCATTTCGCTCGAGTCTCGTCCAACGATAACGAATTCTCAACGGTCCGTTTTTCGACTTTTGTCAGTTTGCCGCACATCGCTAAATCCCTGGTAAACAGTCGAGTAGATTACACTCGAAAGTGATAGAAGTTATTTATCCGGCGAACGAGACCCGCGGGATTTGTCGAATAGCTCGATACGTCGAGTGCGAACTACGCCTATCGCCGGAGTGAGTGTATCCACAAACTAGGAATACGAGAGTTGGGGATGGCCAAAGAGCTGAGAGAAACAACTATTTTAAACAATTTGTTTTTCTTCACAATTTTTTAATTTACTCTATACAACGAGTCATACAAATTTATTTTATCACGTTTCAACTTTATTTCCCCAAAATTGAAAAAAAAAATTCGCTGACCATCGCAAATTTTGCTGCACCATCTAAAATCCATGAACAAACGAATCATTTGTTTAATAACTATTTTGAATTTTTTTTTTTCAACATTAAATATATTTTTTTGATGGGAAAAATTTTCATCCACCATCGAATTAATTTTTTTTTTTTTTTTTGATCGGAGGAAATTTTTATTGACCAGTGATTTTATTAACACGCTTGGATGTACGCTTGTTTGCATTTGACAAAATCTTGGAATGTAATTTTTTTTTAAACTATTTTTTTTTGAACTCTAAAAAAATTCTGAAAAAATAAAAAGTTACAAATAAATTTCCATGTAAGGATAAAGTGATAAACGTGCTGTTTTTTTTTACTTTTCAGTCGGTTTACCATAAAACCTGTTTTTTAGGGTTTTTTCAACTATAATTTATTTTTTTGATGGGAAAAATGTTATGGAAAAATCCACGAATCTAATTTCGTTTTTGAAGAAATTATGCTGTTTCTGATAATGTACTTGTGAAGTTCTCTTCTGCTCTTTTTTCTTCCCATTTCTGTTTCTTTTTGGTTTTGTCTCCTCTTTTATTTTCTTCTTTATATTTCTCTTGTGTTACGTTGCAATTCGATAAGGAAAAATACTATTCAGTTTTTACATATTTTACGTTCAATTGCAGTCTGTCCCTTTAAAATTAACGGAGATAAATACAACAATGAATACCATTGAATTTATTTTTTTATTGCAATGAATTTCCGTTAGCCATTAAATTAATAGTTTCAATGTGATTTTCAACGTCACCACCTCAAATATCTCCGTTGTCTTTCGAGTTACGAAAAAAATGTCCAAAAGTAATTTGATTGGTTTCAAAGGGTTGATACAGTGACGAGAAATTCATTTTTTTCAAGGTCACAGTTTTTGCGTTCTCGAAATCATCAGTGGTTTTTCAAATAGGACTATGCTGTTTTTTCATCAAGATCTTGTAGCTGATATTCAGACAAATCCAACGATATATATTATCATGACCTTGAAATGATTTTTTCTGAACAACACGTCAGAAGTTATTCGAAGGTCAAGAGAATCGTCCGTCCGACATCTTCGAAAATGTGTCGAAGTTGCTGGCCATCGCTTGGAACATTGGCTACAATAAATTTTCTACCCAAAAAATTCAATTACATTATTCGCATATTGGGTGAAATTTATTGGTGAAATTTTTTTTCCATATTTTGGTGAAAAGTCATTTCAAGGTCATGATATTATATACCGTTGGATTTGTCTGAATACCAGCTACAGCATCTCGATGAAAAAACAACATGGTCGCCATTAAAAAACCATCCATGATTTCGAGAACGCGAAAACTGTGACCTTGAAAAAAATGAAATTTGCACCACTGTATAGGCCCTTTAAAATCAGTCAAATTACATCTCGACACTTTTTTTGTAACTCTAAAGGCAACGGAGATATTTGGGGTGGTCAGCTTAAGTGGGTCGCCCTGTATATCGGCGAAACGAGGTGTACCCCGTGAAGAGCCTGGGCCAAAAAGACAGCGAAATTACTAGACTGGAAGACGACGTTGGCGAGGTTATCGGGAAACTGCGGGTGTACCGCGTGGCCGATGACGCTTGCGAGACGCGAATAGCCCCTTCGGCCAACACGTTGTGATGAGGCCATCTGAATAAGCTTGACGTCACCGAGCCGCAAGCTGCTATTACCTATGAACGAGGTCACCTCGCTTCCACAGTGAATTCCGCTCACACACCTGGTCCAAGGCTTTTCTCATAATCAGCTACGTTCAAATAATCAGTACTCGTTGAATGACGCGTTGAATGTACGCGTTCACCCGAGGTCGCCGAAGAGATGCCAATTTCCGTACCTCCAAGGTCGTTTCGAAAAAGCATTTTTCCCCAAATTTGGCCGAGCAAAAAAGATTATACGCAGTCATAGATAACTGCATAGCTTATTTTGCACTTTAGTAAACAATTCTATATAAATTATAAACGAGTAAATTAAACACGTAAATTCTACACAACTAACACACGAGTCAATTATATCGGGCCAATTTTTTTTTATACAATAATTATACCTATGCAATTATTACACATAAGAATAGTGTTCGAATCGAATATTCAAATGGTGCGAATTATTCGAATACTCGAAGAGTATAAAATAATCAAATTTTTTCAAACAACTAATTTTTTGTTAGTAAGTGGAAAAACGGTTAAAAACCAAATTTCGTTCTATTTAACTTGCTTTGGCAACAATTACGCTTCGGTAGCTAGCTTCACAGAAAGTCTACTAAATTTTGGATTCGGTATACAAAAATGTAATTTAAACGTACGAAAATTCTAACTTACTGTAAAACATTAAAAAAAGCTGCAAAGATAATAAATAATAATGTAATAGTTAATGTAAAAAAAAAGAAAAAACGCAGTTTCCCACTCGATTTTTTTACATAAAAACGTAGAATTAACTTTACATAATAAAATGAATATTTGAAACATGAAATTGCGTTTTTCTTCCATAAATAATTTTATTAATTTAATTTAATTTAATTTAATTTAATTTAATTTAATTTAATTTAATACAATTTAATTTAACTTGATTGGATTTTATTTAATTTGAAGCCAGATAATTACAGACTTCTGAAATTTGAGAATTTACAGAGAATGTAAATTATTCTACAAATATTTGTTTTTTTTTTAAATAATTCGAAACGTTGGAACAACTCGAATGATTCATGCTATTCGATTTGAAATTCGCATCGAATTATTCGATTCGATTCGTCATGAATAATTCGTTAATTCGAATATTCGCCCACCCCTAATCTAATCACCTTTCGTGACAGACCGCTTATCAATTATCGTGCAATTTCTATTCCTTTCTTTCATTATCCTCATTCGCCTCAGAAAGGGAGAAAACTCGAGAAACAAAGATTATGCATAATTATATAAGATTTATTTATAATTTGTTAATAACTATTTAATTTTTTAATAACTAGTTAATAATAAATACATAGTTCTATATAATTACATAGCTTGGTTGCAATTTTATGTATAAGTCTATATAATTACGTATATTCTTGTTTCTCCGCAAAACAATACATGTTTTTGAGAATGGTGGGGAAGAACGAGCCGTCGCGTTTTTCTTCAGTACGGGAACAAAACTCGGAGATAGGGGAAGTAAATTGTCACGCGAGTATGATTGGTAGACCGCGAGTTGATTTACATTATTATCTGTATCAATTTGTTTTGTGACAACATGTCCCCGGCTTCGGTCGGTTGTCACAACATCAGATACCCGCGCTCGCGAAGCAGAAGCTGAGAAATAATATTTTCATTGTTAATATTAACGATTGATTGGCAACGTCTCGGGATATCGCTATTTCTGTGAAATGTTGGCCTAAAATAAAATTTCCCCGATATTTTGAAAACGTTGACTCTCGATCCGATTTCTAATTCGGCTCGCAACTTCCGGCGTCGTCGTCGCAACTTTCACAGTGAAAATAGAAATTCGGTTGCGAAACTGCAAAAACGTGATTTTGAGAAAAATGAAAAAAATGGAAAATCAAGAGAAAATTGTGCCTTGCGGCAAAATACTTCGAGAGGATTATCAGAAAATCATTACACGCGTAATAAATTTGACTCGAGTGAAATGAGTTGAAAAACTTGATGTTTATTGAAAAATACAAATTTCGAGTTTCACCATTTTTACGTGGTAGAAAAATATTATCTGACAAAGTGCGTTACCTGCTCGTACGATAATGTTCAGAACTACTTACTATATCTCTTCATTTACTACATTAAAAAAAAAAAAAAAAAAAAAAAAAAAAAAAAAAAAAAAAAAATCGAAAAAAATCTGAAACAGATGGAAAAATAGCACCAAATAACAAGAAACCCGAAACAACTGAAAAAAACAACAACAAAACGTGCAGTATGTGGGAAAGTATGAGTATTTTTAAATAGTATCCTACGAGCAAGAAATAATTTTGTCAAATAACATTATTTTCCTGACATAACATAGACTGGAAAAAATGGTACACCTCAAGAGGTTCATTTTTCCATGAACATTCAGTTTTTCAGTTGATTTAGAGAAATTGGAGGTGAGCAGGAAAAATCAGGTACACTTATTTTGGTGGGAAAAAATATATACAGGGTGAATCACGTCATACGTGTAGAATGGGAGGTACTTAGTCGACGCGAAGCCGCGCCCCCGAGCCAATCAACGAGCGCAAGATCTTCGTTGACCGAAATTCTCACTAGAATAGAAAATATAACAAGAAAAAAAATGTCAGCAACGATCTAATATGCTATTTAAGGGGGCAGGTCAGTTTAAGTGCAGTGAATTGACGTCGATATTTAAGATTTTTTTTTCTCCCGTACGGAATTTTTTTATTTCAAGCGGGTTGCACCACCCTTTTCAACAATTCTTGACGTACAATGTATATTTTTTTCAACTGAAAATATTCAAAATTGTGAAAATGGTGGCCATCGGCGTAGGTACCGCGCGTCGGCCGCAGTCGTTCTTTGCCTTGGACCAAATATCTCGGAGCTCGGTTGTCCGAAACGTGAAATCGAATTTTTCCTCCAAACATTTATAGTTAAAGCTGTCTTTCACGAACCCGTTTTTGAAACAAAATTTTTGTGTAGAAATTAATGTCATTGGAAATTGAAATTTGGTGTTTTGACTTCAAAGAATATTAATTTCGTCAAAAAATTTTTTTTTGGAAAACCGGTTCGTCAAAGATAGCTCTTAGTATTAATGTTTGGATAAAAAATTGGATTTCATGTTTCAGCCAACCGAGCTCCGAGATATTTTGTCCACGGCAAACACGACTGCAGCCGACACGCGGTACGCCGCCGGCCACCATTCTCACAACTTTGAATATTTTTGCTTGAAAAAAATGTAAACTGTGCGTAAAGAATGGTAGAAAATGATGGTGGAAGCCGCTTGTGAATAAAAAATTCCGTACGGGAGAAAAAAAATCGGAAATATCGACGTCAATTCACTGCTATTAGACTGACCTGCCCCCTTTAGTTGGCCCCTCCCACTTTGGACGCGCGAGGCGATACACCCTGTATATTGCAGTTTGTTCGAGATGGGGGGATCCGGAATCTTGGGTTGGCAGATGTTTCTCGAAAGTATTGTTGCTACGTCGGGTTTCTGCGCAAATGTTTACCAGATTTTGGATGTCAGGTTGCAATAAAGTCAGAATCGAGGTTGTCGAACGTAGCATTCCGGAATATGAAGACATTTGAAATCGAACAGCCGCGAGAGAGACGTCGTATACGTATGTACGTACAACGACGAGCCGTCGAGTTTATTTGGTTCCGAGGGATTGGGTCAGTCATAAAAATCCGAGGCACGAAGCTTACCCCATAAATCTTCGGATTTGTGAAATCTCTCGACAGAATCGGATGCAGTTGATATTTCCGCTGATCCTGTCCGATCGGATTCGTCGCCGCTCGATTATTGTATCCGCGACTTTCGGAACTCCGCGTTGTCTTTGGTCTCGAGCCCCCATTTTTGTCATTAGTGACCGAAATTTCGAGCTTTTTCCTGAATTTTCAAAAATCGTGTTAAACGTGTTAAATTTGAAATTTCTTAAATATGCGAATTTGAAATTTCTTAAATATGCGAATTTGAAAAAAAAATCGTTTAAAAAAATGGCGAACTCGTGGAAAAAGGTTTTCAAAATCGAATTTCTCTTTCGTGGAATTGAATTTTAAAATAAATTGTTCACACTTCGAGATACGGATCAAAACGTGTGAAAATGTGAAAACGATCGCATTTTATTTTTGAAAAATTCGTGAAAAAACGGGGAAATTTTCGTCAGCATGCTGGACTAGTAGCTTAATGTGGCAGAAGCTCTGGATTTCAGTTCTCGTGCAGCAAGTTCTTCGTCGTTCGATACGAGTGCATAAATTCGGTTCCAGAATCGAATGGATTTGGTTTCTGGTATCACGAGAAATACGAACGAGGGCATTGAACGTCCGAGAAGCTGAGGCAGCTGATCTCGAGGACGAGAGAATTGATGGCACCCAGGAATTCTAGCGCTGCTCGCTTGGCCTACCGCGTGGAAAACATCCGTCATGGGAATGGCATGAACAAGGTAGGAATTCCCACATCGTCACGTTCATCCAATCTCCACTTTCTCATCATTGTTTCCACTCAACAATTCGGGGGGGTCATGCGCTGCGAAGGTTTTTAAAGGTTTTTATTCGCCTTTTTTTTTCGGCGAACCGACTAAAGCTACAACTGTGGAATTTTTACCACGTATTTATGTACATTTCGAGCGTATTTTACAAATTTTTCGACCAGAAAACATCGCTCGTTGCAATTTAGCGACTCATTTTCGAAGAATCTTATTTTTTGTAATCACGATTGTGGACGTTAAGTATGCTTATCGGAAATAAAGAAGTGCCTGGCACAGTGGTCGGAAAGGGCGCAACAGCGGAAAAAACTCGGACACGCTGCATTTTTCCGAGGCTATTATTCTTCGAGGTTTT